>JANAVB010006599.1:4123609-4393164 GCA_029216955.1 Iris pallida
CGTGAAATCTGATTATCTTCACCGTCACAGACGGGAGATAATTGCCACACTTAGAGTGCAACGCTGAAGTAAGGACTGTCTCGTTACGAATGGGAGCCCCTACGACAGGAGTAGAAAGAATTCCCTTGCCATCAGAAGCAACAAGCGATCAGAAGCTATTTTGGATTTAGGAATCCAAACTTTTCGTGCTTTGCGAGATTTTTGAACATTAGCAGCGAGAACCACCCCCAGTTCGGAGCACTCTTCATAAGCAGTCTGGTCGAAGTGTACAACCCGAGTCTTCTTTGTCGATCCAATCGACACATCATCATATTGCAATTGCCTCCTCGTCAGAGGAGAAGGTCGTCCCCAGCAGAGTCGCCATTTTTGTTTCACTTAACAAATTCCTGGAAATCGGCTTTTGAAAATAAAACGAGAAAAAGTACAAGAAGTACAAATTTGATTCTGGGAAGTATTGCTATGGAAGTCTGATCTGTAAATGATCACTTTGTTCCTTAGACCATACGATGAGATAAAGATCACTGCTAGAAGATGAACAGTTGGAAAACTAAGTCACCAGAAAGGTATCGACGCATTGGGCACTGATGGCGAGGCCGAATGCTTTCTTGCTTTGCTTCACTCTGTTCTGGAAGAAAAGTTTAAAGAAGAATATTCCGAAAAATTAAAGTCTCGGGCTCTGATCTCTATGTATTCTCCCCTCTCTCTTGTGTGTGTCTTATATGAGAAAAAAGTCTATTTATAGATTGGCTTCTTGTGCGTAAAAACTCAGCAAAAGTTTCGTCTTTACGCTAATAACTGCCACCCATGACCGAAGTCATCCTCTGCATATGTTGACACGTGTCCCATCATTTCAATAAGAATAGGATGCACGTACACACGTTCTTCGAGATGTGTGACATGAAAGCCATGTAGGCAAACCACGTTCTAAATGGTGAAGAGAATAGGGCGTAAAAACAACCCAAAATTACTTGAGCGTAAAGTAGTAGACTAGGCGTAAAATAGCCCTGACATGCACTTCCCACGTAAAGTGATTGTTAAACAACCTTGAGCGTAAAAGTAGCCCAAATAAACTTATGCACACGTCAACTTTGAGCGTAAAAACTCATACAGTCTCCATGCGTAAAAGAAGCCAAACTGTGAGCGTAAAACAGCTCAGTCCACATACTAAACGACAACATTGGTCTCTGTGTAAAACAAATCCCTTCGAATTCTGTGATATATGCCATCATTAAATCTTTATGTCAGACTTTGCATTAAATGCAAGACTCGATAGCTTTGTCCAGCGTAAAGTGGTTAGCCTGTCTTAGGCGTAAAACATCGGTTTGACCTGGCGTAAAACCATTGGCTTGACCCTGGCGTAAAGCGATTAGCCTGTAAAGATAGATCATGTTGAGTGGAATGCTTCTATTTCTTTGACTCATTCTATGAAGCACTTTTTACGCTCCTACAGGGTCGCTGAGGCACGGTACTAGATTGTGCATTCCGAGTGGAGAGCTTCGGGAGGAGATTCTGCAGGAAGCGCATCGTTTCTATTACTCTATGCATCCTGGAGCCAATAAGATGTACAGAGACCTGAGGGAGCACGTATGATGGTATGGCATGAAGCGAGATGTAGCTCAGTTTGTATCTCGATGCTTAGTGTGCCAGCAGGTGAAAGCCTAGGACAGAAGCCAGGTGGTCTGCTTTAGCCACTACCCATTCCAGAGGGAAGTGGGAGCACATCACTATGGACTTTGTATATGGACTTCTACGATTCAGGAGGAAAAGACGCAATTTGGGTCATCGTTGATAGATTGACCAAATCAGCCCACTTTTGCCTTTCAAGTTGGGACTATCTACGGAGAAGCTGGCAGAGATGTATGTGGCGCAGTCAGATTGTACGGAGTTCCGGTGAGCATAGTCTCGGATCGGGATAGTCATTTCACTTCCCACTTTTGGAGGAGTTGCATATGTCACGCCCCAGAACCAGAATACTGGAGAGCGGGGGCAGACATAGCCAGCTACGTATATTGAAATGGATTCCATCTCGCTATACGGTCACGGCTGTCTTAGATACATGAGGGTTTACTACAAGCCAACCGTCTCTTAAGGTCATGAACGCCTATTGTCTCAATCACAAGCAAGTAAGTAAATGTTACAAGATGTATGATCATTAAATATACAATAGTAAGGCGTCCCAAACATTACTATTCAGCTGATCATGAAGCTAGTCGATACAAAATGTCAGGACTAGCAAGAGTTTAGTCATACATGATCAACCCTAGGATCTGTCAATCATGTTACAGCCCGTAGGCAGACAGTAAGTAAGTGCAATCGAGCTAACAGGTGCTCGTCGGCTAAACGCCTCAAAAGAAATTTTTACAATAAAGTGGAAGATCAAAAATAAACCCACTCGTTGCCAGGGTTCCGTCTAGTGGTCACCATCTGGCTGGAAGGCCGTAGATCTCTGGAGCTGCTCCGAAATCTGGCCATACAAAACCAGCTGGGTCAGATCCCAGAAAGAGCAAGTGCCACAAAGGAAGCTTCACTTAGGAACTAAAACCAGCAATCAGCATAAGATATAAATAAAGTAAGAACTGGAAATAAAGAAAATACATCAGGATGATATACGACGAGATAACCATGGAACTATTCAGATTACCAGGTTACAACCCGTAAACCAAACAAGGACCGGAGTTGTAACCCTTCGTCTGAACAGAACTTGGAATTCTCACCATTTATCGGTAAAATAAATACAGGCATTCTGGAACAGGATCAGGACAAGGCTAGACAGGTTAGACTCCATTCAATCATATCACGGCAAGCAAGAATTACGGCTTAATACTTTAACTAACTAGGGTATCACAGGCCTAATTACTAACAAGATGCAGTGAGATTACTCCACAGCCACAAGCCCTGCAGACCATCCAGGTTACCCAGGTCAAAATTAAGGGTTGAATTCAGGTGGGTACATCGTCCAGGAAATGCATGTACCCTTAAGTAGCTTGAAGGGTGCAACACATGACAGTGTGCTGGAAATGTGCCTACTCGACGGCAGGCTACAGATCCCAGGCGCGCCCAGGTAACGGGATTGCCTGTAGCTGGAAAATCTCTTCATGACTAATGTGTTAATCTAGTTATTAACCTTAATCCATTTCAATAGGTACTCCTGACCGTGGTACTCAGGAGTTCCCTTCCTAGACATGATGCAAGACAGAACTGGTTTATTTGTACAAGCACAATCGCCGGTGTCCATGTAATTATACAGGTCATGTCATGTCAGGTAGCCGTCGCAACAGCTTTTCAGGATATATCATGTCAGGTTATCATGTCGAGTGTACTTGTCAGGAGTGCGCCACGGCGGGCCACTATCATGTCATATCAGGTTTTCTTGTCAAGAGTGCACCACTACGGGTCACTATCGTGTCATGCTCAGGTATCATTCCAAACATATGAAACAAATCCAGATTATCAAGTTCATGACAAAAGGCGTAAGGATATAAAATGGACGTAAAATATCTAATAAAATATCAATACTCAGGGCTATAGAAGAGCCATGCGGCTAAGTCATATGCAGCCAGGAGAGAATAAGACACATGCGGCTCAATTATGAGAGCGCATGCGGCCAGGGTCGCAGGATCTCATGCGGCCAAGTTCAGGAGGGCGGCGGTCAGGGTCGCAGGATCTCATACGGCCAAGTTCAGGAGGGCGCATGCGGTCAGGGTCGCAGGATCTCATGCGGCCAAGTTCAGGAGGGCGCATGCGGTCAAGACAAGGGGCGCATACGGCTGGAAGTGCAAGGGCACATGCGGCTGGATAGGGCCAGGCGCATGGGGCTCAGTAGAAGCCCATGCGGCTCAGGAAATAGAGGATGCATATGCGGCTAAGATTAATCGGGATCATGCGGCCCGGATCAGAAGTCCATGCGGCCAGGGTCTAGGGTTCTCATGCGGCTCAGGAATCAGGGCCTATGCGGCTAGCAAGTGTTTGAGTTAATGCGGTTCAGGGAGGTGAGCGCATATGCGGCTCGAATTAGAAATGGGTCTTCATGCGGCTGATGGCGAACTCAAGTCCATGCGGCCACATAGCAAAACCCATGCGGCCCGGAAGAAGTGAGGGCGCATGAGACGGGTCAAGCAAGTCTCATGCGGCCAGCGGAAATGGCGCATGCGGCTGCAGAGTTCAGAACTTATGCGACTGGGAATTGAGTGAGTTATGCGGCCAGATGAGTTGGGCCCTCATGCGGCTCAAGTACTTCCAACCATGCGGCTGAAGAGAACACTTGCCGCATGAATATTCATGCGGTCAAGTCAAGCACTGTTCTTCTCCAAAATTTCAGAGAAGAAGAACACCATGAGAGCCAAGTCCTCAAGCTCCATAACTCCATCATCCGGAGCCTCAATCCGAACTTTCATAGGTCAAAATAGGGTAGAACGAAATTCTCTACAACATGGAACCATCAAAACTTGAAAATAACAAGATTAAGTAGATCAAAACCCAAGAAATCCGAAAGTAAAATAAACTTAGATCTACAAGAATCTAGCCATGGAAAGTGAAAATGCCAAGTTCTAAAGTGCTTTAGAATGTAGTAAGGAAGAGAATGAAGTAAAAATTGGAGTTCCTCCATGAAGCAAGATGCACTTGCCTAGACCTCTCTCTTCTCTCTGGTAGGTAAGAAGTAATGGGAAGAGAGATGAGATTAATGAAGAGAGAGAAAAGAATGGGCTAATAAATACAAATGGTAGTGGTAGGTAGGGGGTTCATCCAAGGTTCATGATAGACCAAAGAAAACCGAGCCAAACCAAGAAATAACCAAGCCAAGATGCAAGCTAAACAAGAAATCATGCAATACAGAATAAATACGTACAGTATTCCAAAAATACGTAATACGGACAACAGGCATTACAACTCTACCCACCTTAAAAGAATTCCGTCCTCGGAATTTAATCAAGAGGCTAGAGGAGCAATGACAAGCTATACTAATAACAAGCAAGCTATACTAGACAATCAATCAATCATACAAGCAAGGAATCGAAGGCATGAGACATAAGAAAGACATTATACCTCACGAGTCAAACAAGTCGGGATTCGCGATCGGATATCGTCCTCACGCTCCCATGTTGACTCCCCCAAAGAGTGATGACCCCAAGCAACTCGGACTAACTTGATAGTCTTGTTCTTGAGGATCTTCTCTCTCCGGTCTAATATAGACACGGGCCTCTCCTCATACGAAAGGTTGGTACCAACAACCAATTCTGAATGATCCAGGATATGGCTCGGGTCTGGGATATACCGTTGTAATTGGGATACATGGAACACGTCATGCACCTCGCTTAGCGACGGCGGAAGAGCGAGACGATAGGATACATCTCCTACTCGCTCCAGAATGTCGAACGGTCCTATATACCTAGGACTAAGCTTTCCCTGGACGCCAAAACGAATGACGCCACGGTTAGGCAAAATCCTCAGGAATACATGATCGCCGACCAAAAACTCGAGAGGACGCCGATGAGAATCGGCCCAATGGCGCTGGCGATCTTGGGCAACTCGAAGACGATCTCTGACCCTTCTGACCACTTCAACTGTCTGAGCGATCATTTCTGGACCAAGCATCTGTCTCTCTCCAACATCATCCCAGGCTAGCGGGGATCTGCACTTCCTACCATATAGTGCCTCGAACGGTGCTATCTGGATACTGGCCTGGAAACTGTTATTGTACGAGAATTCCATCAGGTGCAAGTGATCTTCCCACGAACCACCAAAGTCAAGTGTACAGGACCGCAACATGTCTTCAAGAGTCTGGATCGTACGCTCCGACTGACCATCTGTCTGCGGATGATATGCTGAACTGAACTGGAGACGAGTCCCCAAACTTTCTTGCAGGCTACGCCAAAAGTGTGACGTAAATCTAGAATCTCGGTCCGAGGTGATACTGACTGGCACTCTGTGCAATCTGACAATCTGCCGGAGATATATCTCTGCTAACTGAGCCGTCGACTGACCAACTCTGAACGGGAGGAAGTGAGCTACCTTCGTGAGCCGATCAACAATAACCCAGATAGCATCTCTACCAGCTGGGGATCTAGGTAATCCAGTCACGAAATCCATGGTCACATGCTCCCACTTCCATTCCGGAATCGGCAAGGGCTGAAGAAGTCCTGCTGGTCTCTGATGTTCGGCCTTGACTTGTTGGCAAACCAAACACCGAGAGACAAACCGAGCTATCTCTCGCTTCATGCCATTCTACCAGAAGTGCTGACGGATATCACGGTACATCTTCGTACTGCCGGGATGGATGGAATACTGCAAACTGTGCGCTTCTGACATGATCTCCTGCCGGATATCTCCGTTGGATACACAAAGACGCTTACCATATCGAAGTGTACCATCCTCATGAATGCATAACTCTGGTCTTCGTCCTGCCTCACACTCTGCTCTGAGTCGCTGAAGCTTGGAATCTGCTGACTGCGCCATCCGAATCCTCTCGACTATAGTGGATTGAACTCGCATACTGGCCATCAAGGCTACACTGGAAGGGAGAACAACTTCAACACCCATCTTCTGAAGATCTGCTAACAGCTCTGGCTGTGCTGTTAGGAAATAAACTCCGGCTCTCCTGCTCAAAGCATCCGCAACAATATTGGCCTTCCCAGGATGATACTGCAGGTTGACATCATAATCCACAAGAAGCTCCAACCACCTTCTCTGACGCATGTTAAGATCCTTCTGGGTGAAAACATACTTCAGGCTCTTGTGGTCGGTGAAAATCTCTACCCTGTCTCCATACAAGTAGTGCCTCCACAACTTAAGTGCAAACACCACTGCTGCCAGCTCCAAGTCATGGGTTGGGTAATTTCTCGCATGATCACGAAGTTGTCGTGATGCATAAGCTATTACCTTCCCATGCTGCATCAGAACACATCCTAGGCCTTTGCCTGAAGCATCACAGTACACTGAGAATCCTCCGGTCCCATCTGGAAGCGTGAGAATAGGAGCTGTTATCAATCCTCGCTTCAACTGCTCAAAAAAACTCTGACACTCTGCTGTCCAAGCAAACTGCGCATCCTTGCGAGTCAACTGGGTCAATGGCGCTGAAATCCGAACAAAATTTGAAATAAACCGACGGTAGTAGCCGGCCAATCCAAGAAAACTACGAACCTCTACAACTGTGCTGGACACTGGCCATGACTCAATAGCCACAATCTTCTGGGGATCTACTTCTACTCCTCCTCGAGTGATGATATGACCCAAGTACGAAATGCGATCGAGCCAGAACTCGCATTTACTAAACTTGGCATATAACTGGTGCTCCCTGAGAATCTGAAAAACTACACGGAGATGCTGCTCATGCTCCGCCTCACTCTTGCTGTAGACCAGGATGTCGTCTAGGAATACAATCACGAACTGATCCAAATAAGGCATGAAGATACGATTCATGAGGTCCATGAATACTGCCGGCGCATTGGTTGCCCCAAAAGGTATAACAAGGAACTCCCAATGCCCATATCTCGATCTAAAAGCTGTCTTCAGAATGTCCTGCTCTCTGACTCTGATCTGATGATAACCTGAGCGCAAATCAATCTTCGAGAATACTGAAGTCCCCTTGAGTTGATCAAACAAGTCATCTATCCTCGGAAGAGGGTATCTGTTCTTGATTGTCACTGAGCTCAAGGTACGATAATCAACACATAACCTGGACATACCATCCTTCTTTTTCACAAGAAGCATCGGGGCTCCCCAAGGCGATCCACTAACACGAATAAATCCCTTGGCTCGGAGTTCTTCAATTATCTTGTACAAGATTTCCAATTCTGAAGGCGCCATCCTGTAGGCTCTCTCTGATACTGGAGCTGTCCCGGGAATCAAGTCTATAGTGAACTCGATCTCCCGCTCTGGAGGCATACCTGGTAACTCTTCTGGGAAAACATCTGGGAACTCATCCACTATCCTGGGCAACTGCACTGCTGCTACTGCCATCCGTAATATCGGAGGAGAAGGCTCAACCGCTCCTCGAGAGAAGAAAAATTCTGGGTCGCCTGGAATGCTAAAAACAACCCTGCCAATGTGGCAGTCTATTCTAGCATACTGGTTCCTCAACCAATCCATCCCTAAGACCACATCATAATCGGCCATCGGGAATTCTATCAATCTAGCGGGGAACTCTCTACCGCTAACTATGATCCGACACGAGGAAAATACTCTATCTACTCCCACAAGTCCGTTACCAGTAAGTATATTGAGCCTTACTGATAATGACTCGGGCTCCAATCCTGTTGGCCCAATGATTATATTGTGTTTTTGAATATGGCTAATCAGTTAAGTTTAACATAATGATGTCACTAATACTCATATACTCACTATCATGTTGCTACTTAAACTTAGCATTGTCCTAATTGTCCTATATTATATTGCTATGCTTGTATCGTACTGCAACATATTTTGTTGGCCTAACATGCTATCATGTTGTTACTTAAACTTAGCAATGTCCTAATTGTCCTGTATTATATTGCTATGCTTCTATCGTACTGCAACATATTTTGCTGGCCTAACATGTATTTGTAGACATGCAGTAAGCATGATCAAACAGGACATAGGTAATGAAGAATTAATGATGGAGCGAAGACGGCGTCATACAAAAAGATTTCTCCGAACCGCCTAGCGACCTATCCGGGGCCTCACATCGGGGGTTCCGCTGCCCGGTCAGCGGACAGGGGTCGAGGGGGCAGCGCCCCCCGTCGGGGTTCGAGGGCGAAGCCCCCGAAAGGTATTCAGATTTCCAGATCTATTTATCTTCGGACGACTGCTGTCAAGGGAAAAGACGTCTTCAGGGCTGCTCAAATATCAGAAGAAAGGCATCATCAAAGGGCTCTTGGTTTTTCTACTTGTTCCAAGTCTGTAATCTTCAATTTATTGAGTCTAGGAGAATGTGTACGTTGAGTCGCACTGAGTCATCTCAACCCCTAGACATATCCCTCCAAGCTCTACCATACAAACAGACCAATTCCTGAACCAAGCCCAAGCTCCACAAAGCCCAAAAGCCCAATGGACCAATTCTGTCTTCTGGAGACAGAGTTCGGGCCGAACTCTGCCTCCACACAGAGTTCGGGCCGAACTCTGTCCCCTGATTTCCAGCACCCTGATTTTTAGGGCCTGCTTGCTACAAGCTGTCCAACGGCCAAAAATTTGAATTATTTATACCGAATTCTGGCCGAATTCTGCATGTCCCGAACCCTATAAATAGGTCTTGGTTTCTCTCATTTGAAACCATCCACTCTTCTATTCTTCTTCTCTTACATAGCCTATATAGTCAAGAGCCTTACTCTTCCAATCTATTAGCCACAAAACTTTCTAAGCCCCAAGGTGCTCAAGTGCGATTCAGCTAGAAGTTTTTGTGCAAGAGTTGAAAAGAAAAGTCACTTGGACAATTCCAAGTCGCTTGGAAAAATCCAAGCAAATCGCCACTGCGATCCTCTGTAAGAAGTTGACGTGCTCTTCTGAAGAAAAGGCACGGGTTGTAAACTACTATTTCACAAATAGTGGATTTGAATCCTGAGCTAGAGTTCTCAGGCCTGGACTAGTCCTCCACGAGGGAAACCAGGTTAAAACTGCTGTGTTTGCGTATGCTCTTCTGATCTTTATTTACTTCCGCATTTATTTCTGATTTATTTACTATCTTGATAGTTGTTTTTATGGAGGTGATATAGAGTTAATTTTTATTTGGTGATTATTAACACAAACTCTATTCACCCCCCTCTAGAGTTGCCTACACCTGTGTTTTAAATTGGTATCAGAGCAAGGTCTCTATTGTTAGGCTTAACATCCTTAGAGTAGATCCTTGTTTATTTGTGTATGGCATCGTATTATTCCTCCTCCGATGAAGAGGGTTTTACTTCTAGTAGCATAGACAATCATGTTTCTTCTAAATGCAATAAGTGCTCTAAGTGGAAAGCCATGGCTAACCAATCCTTAAAGTTTGCTAAGGCTTTTCATTCTACAAATGAAGAACTTGTAGAAAAGGTTATTCATTTAGAAGAAGCTAATGAGTTTTTGAGAAATGAAAATAATGTTTTATTATCTAGACTTGACTCTCAAAACTCATCTTGTGTTTCTTTAAAGAGTTTGAATGATTCTTTAATTTTGAAAATCAAATCTCTTTCCTCATCAATAGAAGATCTTAAGAAGCAAGCACATGAGCTAAATCATTTGCATGATTCTTCTATTGACTCTTTAAAGAAACAAAATGATGATTTTATTTCTAGAATTGCTTTATTTGAAAAAGAGAATTATGCTTTAAATGCTAAATTTGATTCTCTTACTTGTTTGTATAATGATTTGATATTAGAACATGATATTCTTAAGACCAAATCCATGCATAGTGATTCTCTTACTTGTATGCATAATGATTTGCTATTAGAACATGATAGTCTTAAGACCAAATCCATGCATGCTCACTCTAGAAATATTTATCATTCTAGTATGTCACATGTTCATAATCATGCTCATTCAGATACATGTGCACACACTAGTATTAGGTGCTTCTATTGCTCTCGCATTGGACACATGAGTGTAACTTGTCCTATTCGTAGGAGTTTTTCTACCAATGCTAGAGTAAATAGTATATGGGTCCCTAAAGCTAACAAATATGGATCCAAGTTTATTTGGATACCAAAGTCTTCGCCTAATATTGTAGGTGGAGCTTCTTATATCGGAACATAGCACCGAGGAAGCGTGTTGGTGGTTGCAAAGCTCAAAGGTCATCTTCCAAGCAATTGCACCAACATAAGTGTGGCCACTAGAGCCACTTTGGTAACATGCTAAACGATTCTCTTTAAATGGTTTATATTTGTTGAATCTAACATATTTCTTTTGATGTCTTGCTACTAGCTCACATTGATATCTTTCAGTTGCTTATTATATAAATTAATGTGAGATATAATACTAGCATGCTTAGTTGATTTTCTTTCTATTTCTTTTATATAGCATGACTAGTTATATAGCTTTATATGATTAGTTCACACTATGTAGTTTATCACTCATTTTTTAGTAGTGTGATACATTTATATATGCATGCTCGTTATTCTTAATCCTTATTTACAAAGCATGCATATCACTCTAGTCCATATAACCTTGGTTTTGATTTGAGTTAATATGATTTTAACTCTTCATCTTTAAAAGTTTTGAGATGGTTACTTCTTGCCGATTTGTATTTAATATATCATTGGTATTTGTGAATATATGTGTTTAGCACAAGCTACTTATAATTTGATAAGTATATACTTATACTTCTTTTTAATCTTGTGCTTGCATAATATCTTCATTATCAATTCTCATATTTTATTTTGATTATCCTATTGAGAATCAATTATGTCTTTGCCTAATAAAGTCTTTTTATACGTGTTTTTGAATTTGTGATAGTTTTTCAAACATTCATGATGGATACATGACTATATTCATTAAATCTTCATTTACATGTAGATCATGTATTTATTATATTGACATCTATCTTTGTATAAATATCTTTATGTGGGCATATGAGATAAGCTCAAGTTTCATATTATTTTGAAGAGTATTTATTCATACTTGTGCTTACCTTATAATTTGGCTATTGATTCTTTTGACCAAATTTGTGTTATCTTTTCTTGAATCAATTAGCTTCCTCCTTAAAGTCTTCTTTTTGATGATATCTTATTGGCTTTTATTTGTTGACTTTATGGATACATGTCTTTCACTCTTATTTTGATCTTTTTCGCTTAACCAATTTTCAGCCTGATTCCAGTTCTGTCACCAGAATCCGGAATTCGGGCCGAACTCTGCCCTTACCAGAGTTCGGGCCGAATTCGGCCTGACTGTTCCAGAACCGGAAACAGACTCAGCTGTTGATCAAATTATAGATCCAATGGCAATTATTGATTCCAAATGTTGATATTTATTTATTCAAATGCCTTTAAGTTGGAATGTTGAGAGAAAATATTTATTAGTGTCTTGTTCATGACTTTTATGGAAGTTCTTTTAAGAATTGCTTGGTTTTGTGCTTTACCTTACTTGTTGAGATCATCATACTTATTTTGAGTATGAATCTTCTATATATTTATTTTCATAAGTGCATTATGAAAATGTTTGTTTTAAAAATATTCTTAGCAAATTTTGATGATCATTCTTTCATTATTAATTGGGTATTTACCTCTCTTATTCATAGGGATTTTTATACTTTGATGTTGTTTGATGATGTTGCATATATTCCTTTAAATCTAATTTCTTAAAAGTAAAGAACAGTTTGGGAACAAGCCGAAAGGGTCCTTCCGTCATACAGGTGTAAATAGCCTGAAGCGACACGGTGCACTAGTCTTCGGACTACCGCTAGCTGGGAACCGACCCCTACAGCTAACCCAAAGTGATCAACACTTTATAGACTTAAGATGTATTAAGGTCTACTTGCAATCATTATCTAGTTCTGGATCCTCTCCTAAGTTCCAGAATACTTCATCATATCTAGCCTTATATTTGAGCTACAAATATTTTATTATTATTGCCCAATGATGTTTTGTAGCACATGAGAATACATGTAATTGATATATCATACTTCTCATGTCTTTAGCTACTATGGGTTGATCTTTTATGTTGAGATTTTCCATTTCTAGAGAATACACTTTCATAATGGTTATAATTTTGCACTCTCTAGATCAATCTATTATTTCATTATCTTGGGTTAATCTCAATATTTTTGGCAAAGAGATTTGCTTTATTGTGTTTTCATGAACATCTCTTTTGTCCTTTACTTAATGAGAGTCTAATTCATTTACTTGCTATCTTATACTCTTATTCCTGCTTAACAAAGAGTATATAAATGATTTTGATCATTCAAAATGTATTGCCCTTATTGTGAACTCTATGCTTAAGCATGTATCTTTAGTGTTAGTGACTTAAGATTTAATGAGCACATTTATCCTGTTAATGGACTACCTCATTAATCTTAATTAGTTATGTAGCTTGCTTATTTACGATGTATTGATTAAGCTACATAATTTTTGTTCACTTTCACTCATCTAGCTATCTTTTTGAATTTCAATCTATATGTGTTATGCTAGTTTACAAAAACAAGATTTATGAATTCTTCCTGATTTGTATTCTATTTTAGATACATATGTTTGGTTTCTAAAATTAGTTTGACAAATTTTTTATTTTATCTTGTTTCCATTGAGATTTGTGATTCATCGCTTTAACTTCCTTCCATACTAGTCATTAGTAAGCATATCTTAAATTTCTCTCATCTTTTGAGTCATGATTCTATTATATTATCATTTCTTTGGAATAAATTTGCAATGTTTTAAATGAGATTAACTTTTTCTCTCCATATTTTTATCGATTTGTAAGATTGTATTATAAATATGGATTTGGGATTTTCTCTTGATGAGATTCGTTGGATCATGTTTACTTTTATTGATAAATGATCCTAATGGTTGAGTAGTCCTAAATTATCTAATTATGTGGTTATCAAGTTAATTTATTACTCTACTTTGACCACTCATGGATTATCACATATGCTCTTTGCTATTTGAACTTTATTGGTTTCTCATTTAGTATTAGCAAGGTTGGATTATTACCCGTTGATGGGTACATATGTGGTAAAACATACATAGTCAATGCAAAGCAATAAATTGGTTGATCATTTCTTAATTAGATAATCATGGACATGATATTTGAGTTTTATTTTTTTTGCTACATTTTGACTTTCTTCGTGATTAATTTAATTGACTTTTCATGATGATATTTTTCTAATGGACCTTATTATTCCTTTTCATGATGATATTTTTCTAATGGACCTTATTATTCCTTTTCATGATGATATTTTTCTAATGGACCTTATTATTCCTTTTCATTATGATATTTTTCTAATGGTCCTTATTATTCTTTTTCATAATGATATTTTTCTAATGGACCTTATTTCTTTTCATGATGATCTTCTTCTCAAAAGATAACATGCATTGACCTATCATACTTCAATATGATATTCTTCTATATAGGTTAGTGTATGTCGTCTTTTGATTACATGTGCTAAATTGAAATATTCTTTTGATCTTTAGTAACTATTAGTGGATATATCTTTTTGACTAAAGATGATATTTTTCGTTCTATGATAATTTTATAGCCTTATATCATTTTTTATGTCATAAGTTATCATTTTGTAGACGTTTTTATAGCATTGAGCAAGGGGGAGAAATCTATAGTTGATTTACCCCTATATCTTGAAGTTATTATTTTTTTTTATATAAGTGCTTTGGAACTAGATACGCATATTTTAAGGGGGAGCAAATAAATTGGTTCAATTCATTTATACCCTTTAATATGTCGTATACGTAGTTCATCTTTGACCCATTTTTTTTTGGATACTGATATTTTATGAAAGGTTTATGAGAGTATATGCAATTATTTTCATCATATTATCTCTGTCTTTTATATGAGTCATCTCGTTAATATTAACTTTCGTATCTTATCGTGATGACTATTATGCTTAATTGATTTGACTTTCCTTGTATGCTTAATTGATTTGACTTTCCTTGTTGAGAACTTACCCAAAATTTATGATTTTATTTATTGGTCATAGTTTGAGGGGGAGCATTCAATTCGACTGAATTTCTCCTTCTCAAACATTGTTTCTCCTTTACCTTCATGTTTATTTCAAAGGGTTTTCATATAGCATGATAAGGTAATTGAGTTCAAATGCATGAATTTTGGATAAGCAAATAGATTTGCAAATAATGAGATCTTTTTATATCAATTGCTTCTATTTTACATTGATCATTCATTTATTTTGTTTTACTATTTATCTGTGGACAATTGTGACTATCATAGTTTCATTGATCAATGTTTCAAGTTTTCATATTTCAATTGATATCAAGTTTGTCTATTTCAATATCTCAATTGGTTTCTTTCTTCTTTGATATCTATTATTTGCAATATGGTTTTTGACTGAATTTTTTTTTCTTCCAAAAGTTTTTGGATGTCTTTCTTGGATTTCATGTAATACTATGTTTTTGGATATCTTTCTTGGATTTCATGTTGGTAAAGTATCTATTGATTATTTTCAAATTCTTTTAGTTTTACCAACTATTTGTGTTTTGACAAGTTACTTTCTGTATGGCACTCTACATTTGGTATGTAGTTTCTATACTTGTCTTTACACACTTCTCCCATTGTTCCTCATTTAGTATATCTTGATCATGATTGTCTATGCCTTCCTCCTTATGCTTGAGTTCATTTTATCTCTTATTACGGGGGAGCTTATTTTTTGATCATGACAAAGGGGGAGAAATAAGTTTAAGTTAGCACACTATCTTCTCGTAGTATGTGTTTATTAGTGATATATGCATCTATCGTATCTGTCTTAAACTTAACCGATTTGCCATAATCAAAAAGGGGGAGATTGTTGGCCCAATGATTATATTGTGTTTTTGAATATGGCTAATCAGTTAAGTTTAACATAATGATGTCACTAATACTCATATACTCACTATCATGTTGCTACTTAAACTTAGCATTGTCCTAATTGTCCTATATTATATTGCTATGCTTGTATCGTACTGCAACATATTTTGTTGGCCTAACATGCTATCATGTTGTTACTTAAACTTAGCAATGTCCTAATTGTCCTGTATTATATTGCTATGCTTCTATCGTACTGCAACATATTTTGCTGGCCTAACATGTATTTGTAGACATGCAGTAAGCATGATCAAACATGATCAAACAGGACATAGGCAATGAAGAATTAATGATGGAGCGAAGACGGCGTCATACAAAAAGATTTCTCCGAACCGCCTAGCGACCTATCCGGGGCCTCGCATCGGGGGTTCAAATATCTTCGGACGACTGCTGTCAAGGGAAAAGACGTCTTCAGGGCTGCTCAAATATCAGAAGAAAGGCATCATCAAAGGGCTCTTGGTTTTCCTACTTGTTCCAAGTCTGTAATCTTCAATTTATTGAGTCTAGGAGAATGTGTACGTTGAGTCGCACTGAGTCATCTCAACCCCTAGACATATCTCTCCAAGCTCTACCATACAAACAGACCAATTCCTGAACCAAGCCCAAGCTCCACAAAGCCCAAAAGCCCAATGGACCAATTCTGTCTTCTGGAGACAGAGTTCGGGCCGAACTCTGCCTCCATACAGAGTTCGGGCCGAACTCTGTCCCCTGATTTCCAGCACCCTGATTTTTAGGGCCTGCTTGCTACAAGCTGTCCAACGGCCAAAAATTTGAATTATTTATACCGAATTCTGGCCGAATTCTGCATGTCCCGAACCCTATAAATAGGCCTTGGTTTCTCTCATTTGAAACCATCCACTCTTCTATTCTTCTTCTCTTACATAGCCTATATAGTCAAGAGCCTTACTCTTCCAATCTACTAGCCACAAAACTTTCTAAGCCCCAAGGTGCTCAAGTGCGATTCAGCTAGAAGTTTTTGTGCAAGAGTTGAAAAGAAAAGTCACTTGGACAATTCCAAGTCGCTTGAAAAAATCCAAGCAAATCGCCACTGCGATCCTCTGTAAGAAGTTGACGTGCTCTTCTGAAGAAAAGGCACGGGTTGTAAACTACTATTTCACAAATAGTGGATTTGAATCCTGAGCTAGAGTTCTCAGGCCTGGACTAGTCCTCCACGAGGGAAACCAGGTTAAAACTGATGTGTTTGCGTATGCTCTTCTGATCTTTATTTACTTCCGCATTTATTTCTGATTTATTTACTATCTTGATAGTTGTTTTTATGGAGGTGATATAGAGTTAATTTTTATTTGGTGATTATTAACACAAACTCTATTCACCCCCCTCTAGAGTTGCCTACACCTGTGTTTTCAAATCCTACCCGTGTCGCGAATCGTGCAGACATAAAAGAATGCGATGCACCAGAATCAAATAAAGCTGAAGCTGGAAAGGAGTTGACGAGAATAGTACCTGCCACTACCTCTCCTGGTACCAATCCTTCCTCTGCGGTCATCACCATAGCCTGACCATGCCCTCGGGGTACTGGTCCCCTCTGCTGAAATCCTTGCTGTCTGCTCTGGCTCAAGGCTTGGGCTTGTGCATGCTGCTGGGGGTTCTGTTGCTGGAACATCTGGGACTGAGGCGGCAAGGGCCTCGGTAATGGGTACTGCTGCTGGACCGGTGCTGGTCCTCTCACCGAAGAGCTAGAAAGGTTGGAGGATGATGAACCACCCCTATTCGGGCAGGATCCAACCCTATGGTCTGGTGCTCCACAGGCCAGACACAATCCCTGTGCCCTACGACACTCTGCCACTACATGGCCTGGCTTCCCACAATGAGAACAACCCACTGCGGAAGATTGCTTCTGCTTCTGCTGCTGCTGAGGGTACGTCGGGGTGGAATGCTGAACCGACGTTACTGAGGCCGCCCGCCTCGGAGCTCCAATAGTCAAAGCCCTGGCTGCCGGGGCTGGTGCTGAAGACTGATTCATCTGGCCGTGAGATCTCTTCCGACCTCCGGTCCTATCCACAATCCTCTGGGAGGTATACTCATGCCTCCGGACTGCTCTCAAGACTGCATCAAATGTCTGATGCTCAAACTGCTCAACTGCTAACAAGATCTCCAGGTGAAGCCCCTGCTGGAATCGCTGGGCTCTATCATACTCGGTTGTCACCAAGGTGGGAGCAAACCGACTGAGTCTGAAAAACTCGACCGCATATCCATCGACCGTCCTGCCTCCTTGCTTCAGATTGGTGAACCTCGTCTGTAGATCGTACCGAGCTACAGCATCAAAATACTTGGTCTGGAATCTCTCTCTGAACACTGCCCATGGAATGGGTGCTGCTAACCCAACGGCCTGAACTGCCCACCAGCTGCGGGCAAGATCTAACAACTGCAGGCGCACAACTGCCACCTTCTCGTTCTCTGGAGTCCTGGCTGCTTCTAGAACCACCTCTGTGTCCTGAAGCCATGCATCTGCTGCGATAGCATCTTCACTACCGTCGAAGAATGGAGGGTTCAAGCGCTTGAAGCTGTTGGCCGCGCTGTTACCCTGATGACCTCCTCTGGTCAGAGCATCCGTCACTGCCTGGTGCAAGGCGTCTCCACGACGATCTTGAGAAGCTATCAAGGTCCTGACGAGTCCTACTAATGTGCCATCATCAGGCTCGGTAGGCTGGACTAGCTGAACTGGGGGCTCTTCTCCAATAGGCTCGACTCTGGAGGCTACTCCGGAGTGCTGGACTTGATCTCCGGGTTGCTGCTGGTCCGCGGGAGGTGCTCCGCCTTGCTGGCCGGCAGGTCCAGGAACAATGCCGCTGAAGAAGACGACATAGGGAACAATAAGGAAGGACCAGGACAGATCAACGATACAAGCATATGGTCAGGACAAGAATCCAGGGATTCAGAAGATACGAGCAGAGATCAAGGACGAATACTGATTGAGACATCTATTCGGTAAACCCTCACATATCTTGATTTACAAGACCTGTATGGGCCACCATTTAAACCATGTCACGCCCCAGAACCAGAATACTGGAGAGCTGGGGCAGACATAGCCAGCTACGTATATTGAAATGGATTCCATCTCGCTATACGGTCACGGCTGTCTAGATACATGAGGGTTTACTACAAGCCAACAGTCTCTTAAGGTCATGAACAAGCCTATTGTCTCAATCACAAGCAAGTAAGTAAATGTTACAAGATGTATGATCATTAAATATACAATAGTAAGGCGTCCCAAACATTACATATTCAGCTGATCATGAAGCTAGTCGTTACAAAATGTCAGGACTAGCAAGAGTTTAGTCATACATGATCAACCCTAGGATCTGTCAATCATGTTACAGCCCGTAGGCAGACAGTAAGTAAGTGAAATCCAGCTAAACAGGTGCTCGTCGGCTAAACGCCTCAAAAGAATATTTTTACAATAAAGTGGGAGATGAAAAATAAACCCACTCGTTGCCAGGGTTCCGTCTAGTGGTCACCATCTGGCTGGAAGGCCGGTAGATCCTCTGGAGCTGCTCCGAAATCTAGCCATACAAAACCAGCTGGGTCGGATCCCAGAAAGAGCAAGTGCCACAAAGGAAGCTTCACTTAGGAACTAAAACCAGCAATCAGCACAAGATATAAATAAAATAAGAACTGGAAATAAAGAAAATACATCAGGATGATATACGACGAGATAACCATGGAACTATTCAGATTACCAGGTTACAACCCGTAAACCAAACAAGGACCGGGGTTGTAACCCTGCGTCTGAACAGAACTTGGAATTCTCACCATTTATCGGTAAAATAAATACAGGCATTCTGGAATAGGATCAGGACAAGGCTAGACAGGTTAGACTCCATTCAATCATATCACGGCCAAGCAAGAATTACGGCTTAATACTTTAACTAACTAGGGTTATCACAGGCCAAATTACTAACAAGATGCAGTGAGATTACTCCACAGCCACAAGCCCTGCAGACCATCCAGGTTACCCAGGTCAAAATTAAGGGTTGAATTCAGGTGGGTACATCGTCCAGGAAATGCATGTACCCTTAAGTAGCTTGAAGGGTGCAACATATGACAGTGTGCTGGAAATGTGCCCTACTTAACGGCAGGCTACAGATCCCAGGCACGCCCAGGTAACGGGATTGCCTGTAGCTGGGAAATCTCTTCATAACTAATGTGTTAATCTAGTTATTAACCTTAATCCATTTCAATAGGTACTCCTGACCGTGGTACTCAGGAGTTCCCTCCCTAGACATGATGCAAGACAGGACTGGTTTATTTGTACAAGCACAATCGCCTACGGTGTCCATGTAATTTATACAGGTCATGTCATGTCAGGTAGCCGTCGCAACAGCTTCTCAAGATATATCATGTCAGGTTATCATGTCGAGTGTACTTGTCAGGAGTGCGCTACAGCGGGCCACTATCATGTCATGTCAGGTTTTCTTGTCAAGAGTACACCACTACGGGTCACTATCGTGTCATGCTCAGGTATCATTTCCAAACATATTAAACAAATCCATGATTATCAAGTTCATGACAAAAGGCGTAAGAATATAAAATGGACGTAAAATATCTAATAAAATATCAATACTCAGGGCTATAGAAGAGCCATGCGGCTAAGTCATATGCAGCCAGGAGAGAATAAGACACATGCGGCTCAATTATGAGAGCACATGCGGCCAGGGTCGCAGGATCTCATGCGGCCAAGTTCAGGAGGGCGCATGCGGTCAGGGTCGCAGGATCTCATGCGGCCAAGTTCAGGAGGGCGCATACGGTCAAGACAAGGGGCGCATGCGGCTGGAAGTGCAAGGGCACATGCGGCTGGATAGGGCCAGGCGCATGCGGCTCAGTAGAAGCCCATGCGGCTCAGGAAATAGAGGATGCATATGCGGCTAAGATTAATCGGGATCATGCGGCCCGGACTCAGAAGTCCATGCGGCCAGGGTCTAGGGTTCTTATGCAGCTCAGGGATCAGGGCCTATGCGGCTAGCAAGTGTTTGAGTTAATGCGGTTCCGGGAGGTGAGCGCATATACGGCTCGAATTAGAAAGGGGTCTTCATGCGGCTGATGGCGAACTCAAGTCCATGCGGCCACATAGCAAAATCCATGCGGCCCGGAAGAAGTGAGGGCGCATGAGGCTGGGTCAAGCAAGTCTCATACGGCCAGCGGAAATGGCGCATGCGGCTGCAGAGTTCAGAACTTATGCGGCTGGAAATTGAGTGAGTTATGCGGCCAGATGAGTTGGGCCCTCATGCGGCTCAAGTACTTCCAGCCATACGGCTGAAGAGAACACTTGTCGCATGAATATTCATACGGTCAAGTCAAGCACTGTTCATCTTCTCCAAAATTTCAGAGAAGAAGAACACCATGAGAGCCAAGTCCTCAAGCTCCATAACTCCATCATCCGGAGCCTCAATCCGAACTTCTATAGTTCAAAATAGGGTAGAACGAAATTCTCTACAACATGGAACCATCAAAACTTGAAAATAATAAGATTAAGTAGATCAAAACCCAAGAAATCTGAAAGTGAAATAAACTTAGATCTACAAGAATCTAGCCATGGAAAGTGAAAATGCCAAGTTCTAAAGTGCTTTAGAATGTAGTAAGGAAGAGAATGAAGTAATAAAATTGGAGTTCCTCCATGAAGCAAGATGCACTTGCCTAGACCTCTCTCTTCTCTCTCTGGTAGGTAAGAAGTAATGAGGAAGAAGAAGATGAGATTAATGAAGAGAGAAAAGAATGGGCTAATAAATACAAATAGTGGTGGTAGGTAGGGGGTTCATCCAAGGTTCATGATAGACCAAAGAAAATCGAACCAAACCAAGAAATAACCAAGCCAAGATGCAAGCTAAATAAGAAATCATGCAATACAGAATAAAATACGTACACGTATTTCAAAAATACGTGATACGGACAACAGGCATTACAACATACTAGCTTGGGCACCCAACTCTAGTTCAGTACCGCGTATCACCCCCAGACGGATGGGCAGTCAGAGAAGACCATCCAGACACTCGAGAATATGCTTCACACTTGTGTGTTAGATTTCAGAGGATCTTGGGAGGACCATCTTCACCTGGTAGAGTTTGCTTACAACAACAGCTATCAGGCCAGTATAGAGATGTCGCCATTTGAGGCTCTATACGGACGGAGATGTCGCACTCCATTGTCATGGGACGATGTCGGTGAGAGAGTTTTACTTGGCCCGGAGATGGTGGTGGATGCAACAGAGAAGGTTAAGTTGATCAGGGATAGACTTCGGGTGGCTCAGGATTGACAGCGGCATTGGGCCGATAGCCACCGGAGACCGTTAGTGTTCGAGGTTAGTATCAGTTTTTTCTATTTGTGCTTGTTGGTGATTGTTTGCTTTAGGATTTTGTATTGAGTCTTGTCTTGTGTCTAGGTTGGCGATATGGTGTTCCTGAGGATTTCTCCGATACGGGGCACGATTCGTTTTGGCCGAGGCGGGAAGCTTAGTCCGCGCTTCATCGGACCTTTCACTATTCTTGGAAGGGTCGGTACAGTGGCCTATCGACTAGACTTGCCGCCTACGCTCGAGGGAGTCCATAACGTGTTCCATGTGTCGCAGTTGAGGCGGTACGTGGCAGACCCTAGTCACGTATTGGATCACTCCGAGTTAGAGGTGGGGCCTACTCTCCGCTATCCAGAGCAGCCTGTGGAGATTCTGGATCGTCGTGAGAAGGTGCTCCGGAACCAAGTTATTCTTTTGGTTCGTGTTGCATGGAGGCATCACTCTCCAGGTGAGTCTACCTGAGAGAGGGAGGACGAGATGTGGAAGCGTTACCCTTATCTCTTCGAGCCTTGAGATATTTTTTCTTTGTTCTTGCTACTTTGTTGAGCTAGTTTGCTCTAATTTCGAGGACAAAATTTTTTTTTAGGAGGGTAGATTTGTCATCCCCACTTTTCTGAATAGGACTAATATGGTCATTTACATTATTTCATTATTTTAATATTAATTTTTAGTATTTTTATATTATTATTGAAATAAGTATTTTACTGATAGTGTTTTTATTTATAAAAAATTTAATATATTTAATATATAAAAAAAATAAAGTATTTAGTTTTGTTTATAAATAAATTCTAATTTTATTTATATATATTTAGATAATATTCCATTTATTATGATATTCCATTTATTGGGATATATATATAAATATATATATTTATATTAATGGATAAATATTATGGGTTTATTTTTCTATAAATAAATAATATAATATATGTATATAAGTATGTATGTACGTATGTATGCATGTATTTATGTGTGTGTGTGTATATATATATATATATATATATATATATATATATATATATATATATATATATATATATATATATATATATATATTAGCTTAAGGTAAAGAAAGAAAGAAAGAAAGAAAAGAAAAAGAAAAAAAGAAACAACAAACAAAGCACCCGCACATAAAAAAATAGCAGCAGCATTATGCTGCTAAAGCAGATCGCCCCCTTTATACTTCCAACCCGAGCGGCCCCATGGTTCCTTTATTAACCCGACAGTATATATTGTATATATATAGATATATATATTTATATTTAGAGAGAGAGAGAAGAATTTCACAAAACTCAAACCTAGCCGTCACCTCCAACCCAACGTGCACCCCGACGTCGCCGGCGACCAGTCCGTGGCCGTCCATCGCCGGGAAACGTGCAACGAGCATCCCACCCGCGAGCGGAAACTGTCGGCGAAGGGCCAACTTCGTAAGTAGATTTCTCCTTCCTCGCTCCGTCGTTTTGCGAACCACTTGGTCAGGTATGATCCCAACATATACCCCTTTAATTTTCCTCAAATAGTTCGTGCCGATTCGCACCATATGCGACGAAAAACGAGTTCCAAAATCGAGAAAAAACTCGATTTTCTGGGTTTAGAAACTGTCCCGAAACCCCAACTTTGTGGCCAATTTGCGACCAGCATGTTGTGATTTTTCAAAATCGGTTTGAAGAGACTTGTAGACAACCTATAGGGCTTTAAAACCTTTTTTGTAGAACTGAATTTCATGCACTGTACAGAAAGTTATTGATTTGTGAAGTTGGAGAAAAAACTGATTTTCAAAAGTGGATTTTTAGTAAAATTGTCCCGATACGCCGTCCGTCCCGTCAATCCGGACGACGTGGTCACGAACCGAAAGCATCGAAAGGTGCGTATCGACTTCGTTATCGTGTGGGCTTTGACGGAATTCAAATTGGTCGCATGTGCGCGACAAATTTGATGCGTATCCGTCAAAAATTTACTGTATCGGCCTTTTGCATATTTGTCAATTACTTTGTGCACACTAATCAAATTGTGACGAAACTTGTGCCATTGGACTCGAAATATTTTTCTGGTCATGTATACCAAGTTTGATCCAATTCTGAGACCGTTGATCGGGATGCCATTTTGGCGGGCCCACAATCCCACTCAACGGGTGATTTTGTGCGCAGCCCACCGGAATCCAAAATTGGACCTACCGTTGGGTTCATCTCGTCAAACCGAACCTGTAGACATATAGTTTGATGACTTTAGAGACCGTAGATTCTGGCACGTTTTTCGGTGCAAAGTGGGTCCAACGACGGACACCATTTTGACCCAAAATTACCGTTTTGCCTCTTTGTCCAGAATTGGACTTATGGGTAGGCATTTCTAGCTAATTTGACCATTCTGAGAATATTAGTAATGTTTGTTTCAGCATTAGGAGACAGTTGTGCGAGTTGACCGTTCATGGCTCATTGAGTGGGTTATAGTTTCGATTTTCTCAGCTCAGGACGGCAGGCGAGTACATTCTCTGACAGTTTTTATTGTCTTGATATCTTCTATATCCGATTCAGTTTTAGTGTTATACTTGATTCTCGACACGAGGATACACGGACTAGTATACGTGAATCTCGTCATGAGATGTCATTCCTGGTTTACCTGGTATATGATTACATTATTCGGTATTATTTCTTGTACTTGTATAGACACCGATTTGGAAGTGAGCTGGCCCCCTGCTATTCGAATCCCGTGTCATGACCTGTCATGTCTGGATTCATTATACTACTCGGGGATGGGGGAGTTATTAGAGGTTATGTGATCATTACCCTTACTTGTTTATTACTTGTGCATAGCTCCACCCTCACCACACGTAGGGTGTAGCCTGACCTTATACTACTTGTGCATAGCTTTCTATTTTGGCCGGCCTGATCCCTATACTATTATACTACCTGTGCATAGCCAGTCAAATGGAACAGCCTGATCTTGACCCAAGCCAATCACATAACGCTCTAATATCTCATGGCACTTTATTTTTATGTTTACATTATACCTCAAATTACTTTCCATTATTTATATTCCAGTTTTATCTTATATCTCACACATGACATGATATCCAGTTCTCTTGTACCGTTTTACTATCAGTCTTGATATTCCATCTTGTATTTCATTATGATTGTCTCTTATAGTATTTGTCAATTCACATGGAACTGCTGTTGGCGTTTGTACTTGCTCATATCCTGACAGGATAACCCCCGTTGTTTTTTTAGAGGATTTAGATACAGATTTCCCGACCTACTACGGGTTTGGCATAGATGGAGCCTACGACCAGGACCAGCCTGTGGACCCGGTGCTCGTAGAGGACGCACCGCTAGTAGTGGCCTAGTTCACCTAGATTTTGTCTTGATTACATTCCAGTTTGATACTTAGAGACTTGTAGTATTTATTTTGGGATATTGTTTTATGTCTTGGTCTCTGAACTTGTGATTGTGGCTCGGCACTATTTCAGACTATTTATCTCATCTTTATCTTTATCTTTATCTTTATCATCGTATTTATCTTCCTTAGAATTATGTGATTGAGTTGTGGATATATTCCTCCGTACGGAGATAACAGGTTATATTATTGTGTCTTAAATTCTATATATTCTAGATGACCCTTACAGCGTTCTACCGCCGATACTGTAGCGTAGGCTGGACGTACCCACGTGCTCGTGGCCCTAAACAGGGTGCGGGACGTGACACTGTTCGACTCATAAACCAACTTAGACAAGACTTGTCGAACATAGGGTCGATTTCATAAACATCCCGACGCCACCTAACGTGCCAAGCACGGTGCCTATGCTGCAGCCCAATCTTAGGCCCAGGCATTGTGTTACCGACTAGACCTGCATTCAAGTTCTAGACCCAATCCAAAGGCATACACGCGGTTTGCCGCTATTCTGCCGACGCATCTACATGAGTGGTCACTAGCAATGTCAAGCTATCTTGGATTTCGGCTCGGGGATATCAGCTCGTCCCTATACGGGTAGCTAGCCCGGAGGTGCCGAAGTCTCCCATGCGGTTATCCAACATCCTACTTGAGCCTCACTCGCTTCTCCTGGGCCGACGTGATCCCGGTGCCCCGGCGATCACTCGAGAAGACCTAACCTTGTCGACAAGTTGTCCAATGACCATGCAAGACTCAACTCGATCTACCAATCCTTCCTTAATATGACCATGCTTTCCTTTTTTCTATCGAGACTCCCAAGTATCGGGATCGATCTCGTGCACTTCCTTATCAAGACTTTGGCGAGACTTCCAAGTAGCGGGACCAATCTCAGCGCCAACCAGTCGGGTGGACTTCCTTTGTCCGTGGCATACTTTTCACTAAACTGACCATGGCTCGTGCCTTAGACAGACCTTGTTCTCTAGGCGATGCTATCGCTCAAGTCATATACCTTATACGACGAGCCTTGTTCTCGAGGGACTACGTGACTTGACAACCGCAGATAGAGCAGGACAGTGCAAGAAATGGCTTCGCTAGCCCAACACAACTCTTGTTTGACTAATTCGGGCAACGACTCGACGAGCAAAGGCTACGCCGAGCTTCGCATCGAGAGGACGGGCCGTGCACGCGTACGACTTGAACAACCAAGTTCTCGGGTGCCTAGACTTAAACCAACAGTCGTGCAAGACGACTTAACTCGCGGGACGTACGAAGGCTATGCCAAGCCTTGGACGACGGGACTGTGCATGCATTTTCAAGCATTCACGCGGGCGACGCCTATGACTTAGGCCAATACAAACGTTGGGGCAAAACGACGGGATAGTGCATGCTTTATCAAGCATTCAAGCGGGCGACGCCTATGACTTAGGCTTATTCGAGTGTCGGGACAACTTAGCAACTTAGGCCAATTTTCTTCTCCCAAGCCACGGAAACGAAGGATCGAGTGTCATTTGAAATCACGCTGAGCCGACTTATAAGCATACCGTGGGACCATTTTCCATGTTCTAAGACATTCCGACGGGTCGGGATTATTCCCTTAGCTATGTGGATGCATCTCTTTTATTATCAAGCCTAACTTGTGCAAGTTAAAAACAAGCGAGTTATTAAGTGAAGGCTAAGATGAGGTAAGTTCACCGAAACTACCCCACCTGAGTGAGGAGTCGCCTCGACCGAGTGAGCCTTTGAACAGTCGTTGTAAGGCCAAGTCCGAACGCCGTTGGCGTTTCGATTCCTCCGATTGACTTTACGGGACGGGGCAAGACATCATACACCACTCAGAATAAGTCTCGTCCTCGAGACTTTCCTGAAGGCAAGCCATCCTACCATTTCTATGGCCAAGACCTTATCGTACACACTCCGTCTACACGTTTCTTCGATTCCGAGCCACGCTCGCACGACTATCAATCCTTTCTTTTAACTCGATTTCAAGTCCTCGACACTTTTCCATTCCTTAAGTATTACTTGAACTCAACGTATCACTTGGTTGGATCATGCACGCATTCCAGGCGTCCCTAAAATACATACATTCAACCAAGCCGTATGATAGAGAATTCGTCGTTCTCACTCGAGTCGTATCATGCACATACTCAGGCATCCCTGAGATATATGCATGTCAGTCGAATCTCGTGAGGGGTATTCCTATTTTCGTGATTCATACTATCCATCCATGCCAATCCTCAAGATCAATCTTTCGATTGCTAACTCTTGAAACAGGGGCGTCTCACCTAACAGCTAGTCCATTTCTCAAGGCTAAGTCAATGTCATGATTGGAATCATAGTTCCCCAACAATAATGCCAACACTGACCCCAATCCTAGGGTCAAACCAAAGTCAGTGGTACGGGATTTTTCTACCCAAGCTCGCGTCACTCAGATTTCTAAACATCGAGCACGATCACCTAATTCGTATCAAGGCACTCGTTGCGCATATTCGAATCCGTTCAAATCACCAATTCTAACTAATTCATGTATTCGATCACGAGGTCATCCAGCTCGACAAAACGTTGTGCCCCAATCTCATACGAGTCCGATCATCCACGGTGGTT
Source organism: Iris pallida (assembly GCA_029216955.1). Taxonomy (NCBI): domain Eukaryota; kingdom Viridiplantae; phylum Streptophyta; class Magnoliopsida; order Asparagales; family Iridaceae; genus Iris; species Iris pallida. The sequence continues at coordinate 4,151,361 of JANAVB010006599.1, forward strand.
TATGAATCACCATGCAACGCTTCTGCGGAATAATCATTCTCATCGGGGCGTAACTCTTGTTTAAGTCCAGACTAATTCATTCTCGATACGCAGATTGGACCTACGCAATCCTCAAATTCGACCGTCAAGCACACTGAGTCATTCTCGAGTCTACCTTCGCGTCAAACCATAAGTCGATGTATCAAATTGCCACGCCATGCAAGTTCGATCACCCCCGCTGTATGAATCACCATACCAGCGCTCACGCGGAGTGATCGTCCTAATCGGCATGACGTATGTGCGAGGCTGCAGTTGCGCTCGCATAAGACAAGAATGTCAACGTTGTGGTTATCGACGAAGCAAATCTAAACATTTCATTTTCATCCAAGCCAAGATCTTAATTCTATAGTCTGACCGTCATTCGTTCAACTAGAAAATTCTCGAGACAAGTTTATCTTTTCCTCGACACATTTCAACATCCCGAGTATAGCATCCGTTGGAACAATGACATTTGCACGATCGTCATTCGCCGAGTCAGAGTACCCCCGAGTTATCGCATATCGATCTTTGATACGCCTCAATACCATCGACGATAAGCATAACCTGACAATCTTCCTTTGCAACTAATTTCGAGTCGTACGACTGATGCTATTGTCTGAACTGGATATACCATAATTCCTCGATATTCAAGATCAAGTTCGATCACTATTCCTTAAGCTCGTTTCAATATCGTTGTCCAAAACTCAATCCGACATCGTACGTGCGATTTACTAGATTTTCTCGATCAAGACATTCACTTGTTCCATCGTTCCGAATCGTTTTCTAACTCGCGTTGCCCATTTGCAAGTTGTCCAAACGATATCTCGTTCGGGACTTTCAAAGTCACGACCAACTAAGCGTGACGCATTCTAAGGCTATGCGCGATCGCATCGCCTCGCCGACGTACTCGTTATTATTTCTAATCCTCAATCTTCGCTCGAATGATTTCCAAGAAAATCTATACACCACTCAGGATTCGAGCTATCTGATCTAGTCCAAATCACGTTCGGACTATCCCCTAAGACATATTTCAGATTCGTTTGACGAATCTCTAGCGTAATCGCTCACGTCGTATCGACGCACTATGTCGTTCGCACTATTCCTTAAAATCCAAAATAATCTTCCGTGCACACCTAAGTGTTAGTCCAATAGTGTTTCTATCGATAGACACTCTAAGTGTATCTCCGTTCCGACCGAGCGGTACTTAATATCGCTCGCAACTCGTTTGCACCAAAAAGTCAAGGTGCGCGACGTGCGGCACAACTTAGCCAAAAGACCGTATGCATAGCCATCCCGTGCGGACTATATTCGAGTTTGCATGCTCAATTACTAGGGTCAACGTAGGGCTAGTTAGGCACGCACGCCACTCGCTAACTTTAGCACATGTTTTTCTATCAAGACAAGTTTGACACCGTTCAGCACAAAGGCCCTTGCCTACCGATACGTTCGGGTGAACACTAGTACGAGCTTTTGAAAATATTTAGACTTATTGTATGGATATGTCGAGGGACAATCGAGAGAGAGCGCACACTCCTTTAACAACGACGAGCTTTCAAAACTGAGGAATTCGACTTGAAGTCCAAGGACGTAAAGCCGTGCTCTGATACCATTATGTCATGCCCTGCTCCCGAATGAGCAATCGTCCTCGCTAAGGCGTGATGCCGCACGAGCCTAGATTGCGTTCGTGCAAGGCAGTTTCATAACGGTCGATTACATCAGCGGTGACGGGGTCATCGCACAGAAGTTCCAAGCAGAAATATTGAACATGCAACAGAAATTTAGAAACAATACACAAGTTATTCAAAAGAACTCTTTATTGATATTGAACAATGATATTACAATGGGCGCAAGGCCTTGATTACAAGTCTCTCGTGCTCACTTTTTTCTCATTTTACAAGTCACTCTGCTCTCTCACATCTCTCGATACAATGCTTGAGCCAGCAGAAGCTTCGGAAGGCGATGTCCATACATTATGTCCCGTATAAGTCTTGAGTTCGTGCGACCGCACGCTTCAACTTGCCAAGGAACTCCGTGCCTCGACGCATCCAAGCGAGCTCCGCGCCACGAGCTTCTACCTGTGCCTGCACATGGAAACTGTGTGGGTGTCAGTACTCAGCTGTACTGGTGGAGTGAGCTCCTCGCCCACCCATACAAAATCGACACGTTCATTTACTTTGTGCAATACAAGTCCCTTTACGATTGTCTTTCTAGTCTTGCCTTAGGATCCATTTTAGAACAAGACGTCTCGGCCTATACTTAACAATGCAACGACAGGGCCGTGCAACGACGGGTCATGCAACGACGGGGTCGTGCCATGCCGACGTGTATTTCGATCGAGGCAGTGCCTCATCGCTTATGTACTTGACCAAACTTTAACTCGGGACGGCAGGGTTGTGCCATACTCTATTCGCGACTCCAATACATTCGGGACAGTGCTTCGCCGAGGAGCAACTTATGCGAATTCGGCCGTACCAAGACTTTCACTTAAACTCAAGTGCCGCTAGACCAATTTTTGTGCCAATGACGTCAAGGGGACGACTCGTGCAGGTCGTGCCGCTAGACTTGATTGTGCCATAAGACCTTGCTTAGACTTGTTCGTGCTTCAAGATTGAGGCCGGGCCTCGCTATCAAGACTTATCCCGTGCTACCGCCTTGCGGTCTTCCTGTTCGACTCATAAACCAACTTAGACAAGACTTGTCGAACATAGGGTCGACTTCATGAACATCCCGACGCCACCTATCTTGCCAAGCACGGTGCCTATGCTGCAGTCCAATCTTAGGCCCAGGCATTGTGTTATCGACTAGACCTGCATTCAAGTTCTAGACCCAATCCAAAGGCATACACGCGGTTTGTCGCTATTCTGTCGACCCATCTACATGAGTGGTCACTAGCAATGTCAAGCTATCTTGGATCTCGGCTCGTCCCTACATGGGTAGCTAGCCCGGAGGCGCCGAAGTCTCCCATGCGGTTATCCAGCATCCTACTTGAGCCTCACTCGCTTCTCCTGGGCCGACGTGATCCCGGTGCCCCGACGATCACTCGAGAAGACCTAACCTTGTCGGCAAGTTGTCCAATAACCATGCAAGACTCAACTCGATCTACCAATCCGTTCTTAACATGACCATGCTTTCCTTCTTTCTATCGAGACTCCCAAGTAGCGGGATGTCACGACCCGGTCCCAATTTGTTGGGTCGAATCGGATCATGCCCAGCCTGCACCGTTGTGAGACGGCGGCAGTAAGCTGTATCCAAATGCAGGTAATCACAACAACACAAATCTATTTGCCATAACTTTAAATACTTTGATAATTAAAGACTTGTCCAACACAAAGTTTCAAATACAAACCACAACTGAAATAAATTATTTGTTTTCCACATAATCATAAACTGGAAATAAATCTAATTAGCAGTCTCCTCATCATCATCCTCTGGTAGAACAGCCGGGTACAACTCTGGGTCATAGTAGCTACTTATCAATGCTCAGTATCGTCCATAGTACCTACGGGAAATCCAGTCAGGAAAGGAGCAAAGTACACTTCATGATAATCCAACAATTGAAATAATAATAGAGTTATGCACTTTTAAACAATTTTGAAATAAATAGTTTTCCAGCAGTTAAAATAATGTGATGTGAATAGGCAATGAATATGACCGGATTAGGTTGTACAGTTGTATCCTATTGATACGATATGGCTTATCCCCGTGTGTATGAGGGGTAAGCTAACACAGTCATTATACTACTTTGGATGTGGTCATACTCATTACACTACTCCCCCAGTACCCAACAGTCAATCAGTCAATGCTCTCAGAGAGAGTTCCGTGTTGCATCGTGGTTTAAACTTGCAATAAAACGATTACTAAATAATTGTAAACTAACACAAAATGTACTTGCCTTGGTCTATTGACTGGATTTGGAAGTCGGTACCGGGAAGTCAAACTCGTTCTCGAAATCCTACAATTGAGAATTCTTGAATTAGCACCAATATTCAATCCATATCTAGATGTGCTAGTTACAATCTCTAGAATTTGTCCTAGTCCGATTTTAGATTATTTATAAACTCTACCAGAACACGCTTATCGATGTGAGTTACTAACTGAAGAAAAGTCAATTTAACTTTTTATTGGGAAAAATCATATTTTTCAATTATTTGGCAAAACTTTGTATTTCATTATATTATATTTAAAAATAATATTTTTCTTTAAATGAAAAAAACGTGAAATTTGTTTAAATAATAAACTTGTAATTTTCCTAATTTATTTAATGTGAGAAAATAATATTGATTTTCTATAAAATAATTATTTTACTATTTTTACGTGTTTACGCCAACCACAAACCAGAAATGAATAAAACTACACTAACTTATTACAAAACCACAGAAAGTAATAAAAACTGGGCTTATGCCCTTTACAGACTTTTTTTACATAAATTGAAATAAGATAAAAATTTGTTAGCTCTGAAAAATATCTTGCACTAATAAATACTAAAAACAAAACTAATTAAATTAAATTAAAATTTATTAAGAGTCTCAGACTTGGTCCAATCGTCATAATTTAGCTAATGCCTCAACGTCCGGAACAATGCCGGTTTCGTTTGTATTTCACTAAGGGCCCATTGACCGATATGGTAGTCGCCCAAAATCCACTTTAAAAAATATTTCCGAACTCCGATTTAAAAATATTCCTTTATAAATTTTATAAAAATTTCGGCAGCATTCCCTCTATTTTTGGGATAACCCAAAACTGGGAAAATGCGCCACAATACCAATATATATATATATATATATATATATATATATATATATATATATATATATATATATATATATATATATATATATATATATATATATATATATATATATATATCCCAAACCAGGGAAAACCCATAATTGAAATTCCACCACAAGGATTAATAACTCACAAAAATATTTCCGAAGAATACTCGAAAAACCCGAAATTACTCGGAAACCCGAGAATTCACAGAAACAACCAACATAAAGATTAAACTCTCAAAACCAATCCAACAGAACCTAAATTCTTCAAAAAAAGAAACCAACAGTAACTTCCCGAAACTAACTCGAAATTTCCGAGAAGCCACTGGGAAGAAACCACAGAACTATTATTCTCCAAAACGAAACCAATCCACAGTACAAAACGAACTTCGGAATTTCCGAATTCGAATCGTCTAACCGAATCCTGTAATGGGATCGGGGACCAAATCATCACCGACTACGGAACGAAAACGGGGAGAGCAATTATACCTGGGTTGCTCTGCTAGATCTCTCAGATGTTAAAAATGGAGAAAAGAAAATCCACGGACGACTAAAAATAGCTTGGAACGGCGCCTCGCCGGATCGCGGCTGCGCTATACGTACCGAACCGGGATCGGACAGCAAATCCGAGCACGCCTACGGAAACCGAAGATCGGGCCACGGAATTGGACTCGGAAACGAACAGTGAGTGGTGCACGGGATAGCGCACCCGAAGACAGTAGCTGGACGCGGCCGGGAAGCGGCGTACGGGGCGGATCGGGCACGCGGGGTCGGCCGGGGACAGCCGCAGGAAGGCCGCACGGATCGGGACGCGGTCGCCAGAGGTGCGACGCGGTCGGGGTCGCCTGGGCGTGGCCGGCCTGGACTTGGGCGGAGGTGCGCTGGAAAGGAATTGGCCGAGAGGGGGCCGCGCAGGGGAGCCGCGGGTGGCGTGCCAGACAGAGGAGGCGGCGGCAGAATCGGCCTTGGGGTCGGCCGAAAATTAGGGCTAGGGCATAATTTAAGCTTGAAAAATGGTGGAGATGGTGATAGAGGGATGGGGAAGAGGGTTTATATAGAAAAGAGGATGGGGTTATAGAGGATTGAAGGAGAAGTCGGCGTTAGGGAGCCGAGGAGTTGCCGGAGCGGCTGTTCGGGAAGGGGCTCGGCCAAGAGTGTTTTGGAAATAAATTTGTTCCAGAACGGAAGAGAGAGAGAGAGTGTTAAGAATAAATGAGAGATTTAATAAGGTATTAAAGAAACAGATTTGTTCTCTTTTCTTTCTTTTTTTCTAAAATATGATATTTATATATATGGTTTCGGGACGGATCAGAACAGGTCAGAACGGGTCAGGTCCAACAATAAAAAATTTCAGGATAAAAAAATATTTCTTAAAAAAATATTTTTTTAATTTATCATCTAATAATGATTTATATATAAAAAAAATAATTCGCTAATTAAATTATTCAATTAATTAACTAAAAGTTACGGGTTTCACAACCTTCCCTCCTTAAGAAATTTCGTCCTCGAAATTAAAGGATAGGGTTAGGAATTACCTCAGGTCTCAAACAAAAATGGGTATTGCTCCCTCATCTTATCTTCTCACTCCCAGGTAGACTCGCCTGGGGAATCGTGCCTCCACATAACTCTGACTATGGGAGTCACAGAGTTCATGGTTTACTTCTCGCCTCTGTCTAAAATTGCCACTGGTTTCTCTGGCACTGTAAGCCTGGGTCCAATTTCCAGCTCTGAATGGTCCAAGATGTGGCTCGGATCCGGGATGTAGCGTCTGAGCTGTAAAACATGGAAGATGTTGTGCACGCCTTCAAGATTAGCTGGTAGAGCTAATCGGTACGCTACTTCTCCAATTCGGCTCAAAACTTCGAATGGGCCGATGTACCTGGGGCTCAGCTTTCCTGTTCTGCCAAATCTGATAGTTCCTCTGGTAGGAGAAATTTTTACAAAGATACTATATCCTTCTTCAAATTCCAGTTGCCGACGACTGCTATCTGTCCAATGCTTCTGTCTGTCTTGGGCGATCCTGAGTTTGTCTCTAATTACCTTCACCTTCTCTGCTGCATCAGTCACCATCTCTGGTCCCAGCAGTACTCTTTCTCCTACATCGTCCCATGCAAGTGGAGTGCGACAACGACGTCCATAGAGTGCCTCGAACGGTGTAATACCGATGCTGGCTTGGTAGCTGTTGTTGTAGGAGAACTCTACCAAGTGCAAGTGGTCTTCCCAAGACCCTCCAAATTCTAAGACGCAAGATCTCAGCATATCTTCTAGCGTCTGGATGGTCCTCTTCGATTGTCCGTCGGTTTGGGGATGGTAGGCTGTGCTGAACTTCAGTTTTGTTCCCAAGCTGTCATGCAAACTCTTTCAAAAGTGAGAGTTAATTCAAGTATCTCGGTCAGATACAATACTTACCGGAACTCCATGAATCCGGTAGATATGCCGCATGTACAGTGCTGCCAACTTCTCGGTGGATAGACCAACCTTGAAGGGGATAAAGTGGGCTGACTTAGTCAGTCGGTCCACAATAACCCAAATGGCGTCATTCCCTCCTTGGGATCGAGACAATCCTGACACAAAGTCTATCGTTATATGCTCCCACTTTCACTCCGGAACGTCCAGCGACTGTAGAAGTCTTGCGGGTCTCTGTCTGCTAGCCTTCACTTGTTGACAAATCAAGCATCTAGCCACAAATCTGGATACATCCTTCTTCATTCCATACCACCAAACAATGGTACGCATATCCTGATACATCTTATTAGCTCTAGGATGTATAAAATACTACGACTGGTGCGCTTCTTGCATCAGCTCATTCCTCAAATCGCCATATGGTACACACAGCCTCGTACCATTCTTCAATGCTCCTTCACTGGCGATAGAGAATCCTTCAAGTGTTCCTGCCAGCACTTGATCTCTGAGTTTGTAAAGCATCTCGTCTTGGAATTGTGTCTCCTTGACTTTTTCTATCAGAATTGAACGCAATTGCATCTGCATCATGGTTGAGTCAGCTCCAGGTACAATAGCTTCTCGCCCTAGTTCCTTCATCTTTTCCTCAGGCAGTACAATCTCCAGACCAAGCTTCTCTATGTCCTCCAACAAATGCCGCTCCTTGGTTAAAAACATCGCCATCGGATATCGACTAAGTGCATCAGCAACCACATTATCCCAGATGGTACTGCAGATCGATGTCAAAATCCTTCATCAGCTCCAGCCATCTTCTTTGTCTCATGTTCAACTCCTTCTGAGTGAAAACATATTTCAGACTTTTGTGGTCTGTAAATATTTTCACTCTCTCTCCATAGAGATAATGCTTCCATAGCTTCAAAGCAAAGATGACTGCAGCAAGCTCCAGATCATGTGTGGGATAGTTCTTCTTATGAGTCCGTAATTGTCTAGATGTGTAAGCAATCACTTTCCCATGTTGTTGAAGAACGCAATCCAGTCCTTTTCCAGAGGCATCACTGTAGATTGAGAAACCGTCGGTACCTGCGGGTAGCGCAAGTATCGGTGCTGTTGTAAGTCTCTTCTTCAGTTCCTCAAACGATGCCTGGCAAGCTTTCGTCCAGATGAACTCTTCATTCTTCCGAGTGAGCTTCGTCATTGGTTCAGTAATCCTGGCAAAATCTTTCACAAACTTTCGGTAGTAGCCAGCCAAGCCCAAGAAACTTCTGATTTCAGCAACTGAGCTTGGGGTAGACCACTTCTCAACAGCAACTATCTTCTTAGGATCCACCGAAATTCCTTCTCCTGTGACAACATGGCCAAGAAAATCCACCTTGTCTAGAAAGAATTCACATTTGGAAAGCTTACCATATAGCTTCTCCTTTCTCAAAGTTCTCAGAACTTTCCTGAGGTGCTCTTCATGCTCTTCTTCGGTTTTTGAGTAGATCAGGATGTCATCGATGAAGACAACAACAAACTGATCCAGGTATTCATGGAAAACCTTGTTCATAAGGTTCATGAATATAGCAGGAGCATTCGTCAGCCCAAACGGCATGACCAAGAATTCAAACTGCCTATACTTGGTGTTGAATGCCGTTTTAGGAATATCTTCCTTCTTGACCCTGATTTGATGGTAACCAGATCTGAGGTCAATCTTCGAAAATACCTTAGTGATCAAACAGGTCATCGATCCGGGGCAGAGGGTACTTATTCTTGATGGTGATGTTGTTCAGCGCCCGGTAGTCGATGCACATCCGCACAGTCCCATCCTTCTTGGGTACAAACAAGACAGGTGCTCCCCAGGATGAAGCTTCATCTCTGATAAATCCAAGGGCCTTCAGCTTATTGATCTGGTCTTTCATTTCCTTGGCCACCTTAGGGTTGACTCTGTAGCATCCCCGAAAAATAGGAGCAGAGCCGGGAACTAGGTCGATGTTGAATTCTACATCTCTATCTGGGGGTAATCATGGAAGATTATCAGGGAAGACATCCATGAATTCTGCTATGATAGGGTGAGGAGGTCCAGGTTCTTCGGTGATAGAGGAGTAAGTAATACCCTCCATATCTTTCGGAGCTCGAGAGATTTCAAACTCCGGTTCTCCAGGTGGGCTGAAGACTACACATCCTCTGTGACAATCTATCAGCGCATGCTGCTTACTTAACCTGTGCATTCCTAGGACTACATCATAGTTAGGTAAGGGTGCTAAGAAGTTGTGTCCAGATATTGTTATAGGACAGTTACAGGTCTCAGTGATGGGTATGGGTCCACCACCAGTCATAACTCTACATATTTTCTTGCTAAATCCCGTATCTAGGTGGTGTACAGTGATAAATTTTGTTGATATGAAACTATATGATGCACTCGAATCAAATAATGCTAAAGCAGGATGTGAATACACATAAATGAAACCTGCGATGACATCAGCGGTAGATTCCTGCTCTGGCTTTTGTTCCTCTGCTGTTAGGGTAAAAGCTCGCCCAGTCTTCTGTTGATATTGCCCAAACTGTTGTTGCTGATGGGTAGAGGACCTTTCTGTTGAGTTGTTCCAGTCCGGTGGACTGACGAGGGGCAGTCCTTCACTTGGTGGGTGGCAGACCCACAGACTAGACATTGTCCTAGCCTCTTCCTGCATATGTTCGACTGATGTCCTGGTCTCTTACAAAAATCACAGACAGGGATCTGCCTCTGAGGTGCTCTATCATTGTTTCTCGTTTGCTGGTGGTGCGAAAGCCTGTTGTTGTTGTTGTTGTTGGGCTTCTTCTGATTACCCTGAAAGTTGTTAGTTCCAGGATAATCCCTCTTTGAGCGAGCGGGTTGACTCTTCTCTATATCCTGAGCTCGCTCCAGGATCTTTTCATAAGTCTTAGCACCGCCTGAGATCACATGGGTGCGGATCTCTTCTCTCAGCCCATATCTGAACCTTTCAGTACGATCATCAGGGTCAGCTACCAAATTCTTGGCAAAACGACTGAGTTGGCCGAATTCTGTCACATATTCTCCAACAGTCATATTTTCTTGCTTTAGGTTCTGATATTACCTCTCCATCTCCCGCAACTCTGACGTTGAGAAGAACTTCCTCTGGAACAACCTCTTGAAGGTGTCCCAGTCAAGCTGCTTGTCCTGGAGTCGGGGTTCATTCTGATACCAGGTGCTTGCTACATTTTACAGTTGGAGTCCCACTGCTTCGGCTTGAGGTCTTCTGGAAGTCGAGCGACGCTTAGAAGACGCTCCATGCTGTCGAGCCATTCGTCGGCATAGACGATTCCCTCGGTTCCCTTGAAGGATCGAGGGTTCTGCTTCTTGAAACTCTCAATATCACCCACCTTGGCAGGCCTTGGTTCAAGTTGAGCTGCTTCTCCTCTCTCCAGTACAGCCATAGCCACATTGTGGGCATTCTCCATGCCTTCTCTCATAATCACCGTTTGTTTGCGATGAGCTTCCGTTTGAGCTCTCTGGGCTTCTAGCACTCCTCGTAGCAGACCTACGAGGTCGGTGGGGTTCACAGGTACCGGTGGGGCAGCTGGATCGGGTACCACCATAGTGGCTTGATGTTCAGTCTGGGAAGATGTAGGATCTAACACTTGAGTAGTAGTGTAAAATCTACGGGGTGCTGGTGCATTATGGGGACGATCGACCAACTGCCGAGGTGTAGGATCCGGACTCGATTGGGGAGGTGGGGTGTGATCGGGTGATGACATCCCATCGCCAACAGGATTGGTGGCCATATTCTGGAAGGTATAGGATTGCAAAAACATAAGCAAGGTAGCCTACCAGTCTATAACAAACAAAAATATTTATTTAATATATATTTAGGTCCTATGTTGTGACAAATTAATGTTCTAGTATTCTAAATGCTTCTAGATATGTTTTCCTAAGTTGTTGATCTGACCTGCATGGGCCACCACTAAAAACATGTCACGATCCGGTCCCAATTTGTTTGATCGAATCGGATCATGCCCAGCCTGCACCGTTGTGAGACGGCGACAGTAAGCTGTATCCAAATGCATGTAATCACAACAACACAAATCTATTTGCCACAACTTTAAATACTTTGATAATTAAAGACTTGTCCAACATAAAGTTTCAAATACAAACCACAACTGAAATAAATTATTTGTTTTCCACATAATCATAAACTGGAAATAAATCTAATTAACAGTCTCCTCATCATCATCCTCTGGTAAAACAGCCGGGTACAGCTCAGGGTCATAGTAGCTACTTATCAATAGCTCAGTATCGTCCATAGTACCTTCGGGGAATCCAGACAGGAAAGGAGCAAAGTACACTTCATGATAATCCAACAATTGAAATAATAATAGAGTTATACACTTTTAAACAATTTTGAAATAAATAGTTTTCCAGCAGTTAAAATAATATGATATGAATAGGCAATGAATATGACCGAATTAGGTTGTACAGTTGTATCCTATTGATACGATATGGCTTATTCCCGTGTGTATGAGGGGTAAGCTAATACAGTCATTATACTACTTTGGATGTGGTCATACTCATTACACTACTCCCCCAGTACCCAACAGTCAATCAGTCAATGCTCTCAGAGAGAGTTCCGTGTTGCATCGTGGTTTAAACTTGCAATAAAACGATTACTAAATAATTGTAAACTAACACAAAATGTACTGGCCTTGATCTATTGACTGGATTTGGAAGTCGGTACCGGGAAGTCAAACTCGTTCTCGAAATCCTACAATTGAGAATTCCTGACTTAGCACCAATATTCAATCTATATCTAGATGTGCTAGTTACAATCTCTAGAATTTGTCCTAGTCCGGTTTTAGATTATTTACAAACTCTACCAGAACACGCTTATCGATGTGAGTTACTAACTGAAGAAAAGTCAATTTAACTTTTCATTGGAAAAAATCGTATTTTTCAATTATTTGGCAAAATTTTGTATTTTATTATATTATATTTAAAAATAATATTTTTCTTTAAATGAGAAAAACGTTAAATTTGTTTAAATAATAAACTTGTAATTTTCCTAATTTATTTAATGTGAGAAAATAATATTGTTTTTCTATAAAATAATTATTTTACTATTTTTACGTGTTTACGCCAACCACAAACCAGAAATGAATAAAACTACACTAACTTATTAAAAAACCACAGAAAGTAATAAAAACTGGGCTTATGTCCTTTACAGACTTTTTTACATAAATTGAAATAAGATAAAAATTTGTTAGCTCTGAAAAATGTCTTGCACTAATAAATACTGAAAACAAAACTAATTAAATTAAATTAAAATTTATTAGGAGTCTCAGACTTGGTCCAATCATCATAATTTAGCTAATGCCTTAACGTCCGGAACAATGCCGGTTTCGTTTGCATTTCACTAAGGGCCCATTGACCGATATGGTAGTCGCCCAAAATCTACTTTAAAAAATATTTCCGAACTCCGATTTAAAAATATTCCTTTATAAATTTTATAAAAATTTCGGCAGCATTTCCTCTATTTTCAGGATAATCCAAAACTGGGAAAATGCGCCACAATACCAATATATATATATATATATATATATATATATATATATATATATATATATATATATATATATATATATATATATATATGTCCCAAACCAGAGAAAACCCATAATTTAAATTCCACCACAAGGATTAATAACTCACAAAAATATTTTCGAAGAATACTCGAAAAACCCGAAATTACTCGGAAACCCGAGAATTCACAGAAACAACCAACATAAAGATTAAACTCTCAAAACCAATCCAACAGAACCTAAATTCTTCAAAAAAAGAAACCAACAGAAACTTTCCGAAACTAACTCGAAATTTTCGAGAAGCCACTGGGAAGAAACCACAGAACTATTATTCTCCAAAACGAAACCAATCCACAGTACAAAACGAACTTCAGAATTTCCGAATTCGAATCGTCTAACCGAATCCTGTAATGGGATCGGGGACCAAATCATCACCGACTACGGAACGGAAACGGGGAGAGCAATTATATCTGGTTGCTCTGCTAGAGCTCTCAGATGTTAAAAATAGAGAAAAGAAAATCTACGAACGACTGAAAATAGCTCGAAACTGTGCCTCGCCGGATCGCGGCTGCACTATACGTACCTGGGATCGGACAGCAAATCCGAGCACGCCTACGGAAACCGAAGATCGGGCCACAGAATTGGACTCGAAAACGAACAGTGAGTGGTGCACGGGACAGCGCACCCGAAGACAGTAGCTGGACGCGGTCGGGAAGCAACGCACGGGGCAGATCGGGCACGCGGGGTCGGCCGGGGACTGTCGCGGGGAGGCCGCGCGGATCGGGACGCGGTCGCTAGAGGTGCGACGCGGTCGGGGTCGCCGGGGCGGGGCCGGCCTGGACTTGGGCAGAGGTGCGATGGAAAGGAGTTGGCCGAGAGGGGGCCGCGCAGGGGAGCCACGGGTGGCACGTCGGACAGAGGAGGCGGCGGCGGAATCGGCCTGGGGGTCGACCGAAAATTGGGGCTAGGTCACAGTTTTAGCTTGGAAAATGGTGGAGATGGTGATAGAGGGATGGGGAAGAGGGTTTATATAAAAAGAGGATGGGGTTACAGAAGATTGAAGGAGAAGTCGGTGTTAGGGAGCCGAGGAGTTGCCGGAGCGACCGTTCGGGAAGAGGCTCGGCCAAGTGTGTTTTGGAAATCAATTTATTCCAGAACGGAAGAGAGAGAGAGAGTGTTAAGAATAAATGAGAGATTTAATAAGGTATTAAAGAAACAGATTTGTTCTCTTTTCTTTTTTTAAAAAAAATGATATTTATATATATGGTTTCGGGACGGATCAGAACAGGTCAGAACGGGTCAGGTTCAACAATCAAAAATTTCAGGATAAAAAAAATGTTTCTTAAAAAATATTTTTTTTAATTTATCATCTAATAATGATTTATATATAAAAAATAATTAGCTAATTAAATTATTCAATTAATTAACTAAAAGTTACGGGTTTCACACCGATCTCGTGCACTTCCTTATCAAGACTTTAGCGAGACTCCCAAGTAGCGGGACCAATCTCGGCGACAACCAGTCGCGTGGACTTCCTTTGTCCGTGGCATACTTTTCACTAAACTGACCATAGCTCGTGCCTTAGACAGACCTTGTTCTCTAGGCGACGCTATCGCTCAAGTCATATACCTTATACGACGAACCTTGTTCTCGAGGGACTACGTGACTTGACAACCGCCGATAGAGCGGGACAGTGCTAGAAATGCCTTCGCTAGCCCAACACAACTCTTATTTGACTAATTCGGGAAACGACTCGATGAGCAAAGGCTACACCGAGCTTCGCATCGAGAGGACGGGCCGTGCACGCGTTCGACTTGAACAACCAAGTTCTCGGGTGCCTAGACTTAAGCCAACAGTCGTGCAAGACGACTTAACTCGCGGGACGTACGAAGGCTATGCCAAGCCTTGGACGACGGGACCGTTCATTCATTTTCAATCATTCACGCGGGCGACACCTATGACTTCGGCCAATACAAACGTTGGGAAAAAAACGACGGGACAGTGCATGCTTTATCAAGCATTCAAGCGGGCGACGCCTATGACTTAGGCTTATTCGATTGTCGGAGAAACTTAGCAACTTATGCCAATTTTCTTCTCCCAAGCCACGGAAACGAAGGATCGAGTGTCATTTGAAATCACGCTGAGCCGACTTGTAAGCAGACCATGGGACCATTTTCCATGTTCTAAGACATTCCGATGGGTCGGGATTATTCCCTTAGCTATGTGGAGACGTCTCTTTTATTATCAAGCCTAACTTGTGCAAGTTGAAAACAAGCGAGTTATTAAGTGAAGGCTAAGATGAGGCAAGTTCACCGAAACTACCCCTCCTGAGTGAGGAGTCGCCTCGACCGAGCGAGCCTTCGAACAGTCGTTGCAAGGCCAAGTCCGAACGCCGTTGGCATTTCGAATCCTCCGATTGACTTTACGGGATGGGGCAAGACATCATACACCACTCAGAATAAGTCTTGTCCTCGAGACTTTCCTGAAGGCAAGCCATCCTACCATTTCTATGGCCAAGACCTTATCGTACACACTCCGCCTACGCATTTCTTCGATTCCGAGCCACGCTCGCACGACTATCAATCCTTTCCTTTAACTCGATTTCAAGTCCTCGACACTTTTCCATTCCTTAAGTCTTACTTGAACTCAACGTATCACTTGGTTGGATCATGTACGCATTCCAGGCGTCCCCAAAATACATGCATTCAACCAAGCTGCATGATAGAGAATTCGTCGTTCTCACTCGAGTCGCATCATGCACATACTCAGGCGTCCCTGAGATATATGCATGTCAGCCGAATCTCGTGAGGGCTATTCCTATTTTCGTGATTCACACTATCCATCCATGCCAATCCTCAAGATCAATCTTTCGATTGCTAACTCTTGAAACAGGGGCATCTCGCCTAACCGCTAGGCCATTTCTCAAGGCTAAGTCCATGTCAGGATTGGAATCATAGTTCCCCAACAATAATGCCAATACTGACCGCAATCCTAGGGCAAACCAAAGTTGGTGGTACGGGATTTTTCTACCCAAGCTCGCGTCACTCAGATTTCTAAAACATCGACCACGATCACCTAATTCGTATCAAGTCACTCGTTGCGCATATTCGAATCCGTTCAAATCACCAATTCTAACCAATTCATGTATTCGATCACGAGGTCATCCAGCTCGACAATACGTTATACCCCAATCTCACGCGAGTTCGATCATCCACAGTGGTTCATGACTCACCATGCAACGCTCCCGCGGAATAATCATTCTCATCGGGGCGCAACTCTTATTTATGTCCAGACTAATTCATTCTCGATACGCAGATTGGACCTACGCAATCCTCAAATTTGACCGTCAAGCACACTGATTCATTCTCGAGTCCACCTTCGCATCAAACCAGAAGTCGATGCATCAAATTGCCACGCCATGTAAGTTTGATCACCCCCGCTGTATGAATCACCAAACCAGCGCTCACGCGGAGTGATCGTCCTAATCGGCGCGATGTATGTGCGAGGCTGGAGTTGCGCTCGCATAAGACAAGAATGTCAACGTTGTGGTTATCGACGAAGCAAATCCAAACATTTTATTTTCATCCAAGCCAAGATCTCAATTCTATAGTCTGACTGTCATTCGTTCAACTAGAAAATCCTCGAGCCAAGTTTATCTTTTCCTCGACACATTTCAACATCCCGAGTATAGCATCCGTTGGAACAATGACATTTGCACGATCGTCATTCGCCGAGTCAGAGTACCCCCGAGTTATCGCATATCGATCTTTGATACGCCTCAATACCATCGACGATAAGCAAAACCTGACGATCTTCCTTTGCAACCAATTTTGAGTCGTACGACTGATGCTATTGTCCGAACTGGATATACCACAATTCCTCGATATTCAAGATCAAGTTCGATCGCTATTCCTTAAGCTCGTTTCAATATCGTTGTCCAAAACTCAATTCGAAATCGTACGTACGATTTACTAGATTTCCTTGATCAAGACATTCACTTGTTACATCGTTCCGAATCGTTTTCTAACTCGCGTTGTCCATTTACAAGTTGTCCAAATGATATCTCGTTCGGGACTTTTAAAGTCACGACCAACTAAGCGTGACGCATTCTAAGGCTATGCGCGATCGCATCGCCTCGTCGATGTACTCGTTATTATTTCTAATCCTCAATCTTCGCTCGAATGATTTCCAAGAAAATCCAAACACCACTCAGGATTCGAGCTATCCGATCTAGTTTAAATCACATTCGCGCTATCCCCTAAGACATGTTTCAGATTTGTTCGACGAATCTCTAGCGTAATCGCTCACGTCGTATCGACGCACTATGTCGTTCACACTATTCCTTAAAATCCAAAATAATCTTCCGTGCACGCCTAAGCGTTAGTCCAATAGTGTTTCTATCGATAGACACTCTAAGTGTATCTCCGTTCCGACCGAGCGGGTACTTAATATCGCTCGCAACTCGTTTGCACCAAAAAGTCGAGGTGCACGACGCGCGGCACAACTTAGCCAAAAGGCCGTGTGCATAGCCATTCCGTACGAACTATATTCGAGTTTGCACGCTCAATTGCTAGGGTCAATGTAGGACTAGTTAGGCACGCACGCCACTCGCTAACTTTAGCACATGTTTTTCTATCAAGACAAGTTTGACACCGTTCGGCACAAAGGCCCTTGCCTACCGATATGTTCGAGTGAACTCTAGTACGAGCTTTTGAAAATATTTAGACTTATTGTATGGACATGTCGAGGGACAATCGAGAGAGAGCACACACTTCTTTAACAACGACGAGCTTTCAAAACTGAGGAATTCGACTTGAAGTCCAAGGACGTAAAGCCGTGATCTGATACCATTATGTCACGCCCCGCTCCCGTATGAGCAATCGTCCTCGCTAAGGCATGATGCCGCACGAGCCTAGATTGTGCTCGTGCAAGGCAGTTTCATAACGGTCGATTACATCGACGGCGACGGGGTCGTCGTACAGAAGTCCCAAGCAGAAACATTGAACATGCAACGGAAATTTGAAGCTCTTTATTGATATTGAACAATGATATTACAATGGGCGCAAGGTGTCACCCTCACTTTTCCAAGATAGGGGTAAAATGATAATTTTTCATTTTTGAATATTTTGGGAATTTTATTTCATGAATATTAATATTTAATGATTATAGGAGTCGGGTTCGAATTTCATCGCATTCCGACTTAATTCGGAACTCCGGAGAATTTCAACTTGAGTTGTGTTTAACAAATTAATTAGCCATGGCCCACCATACTTAACATTTAGGTCTAGGAGTTTGGACTAATCCCACATGAGTGTTTAGACTTAAGTATGATTTTTATTTAGTCTAAACTAACCCCCAAAACCAAATTAGGAAGCTAACTTAGCTTGGAAGTAAAGGGAGGGGCAAACTTGTAATTAGCAAAGGCCCTAACCCTTGCATATAGGGCCGGCCACCCCCTCCTCATTTTCTTCTTCCCACTTCAAAATTTCTACATCTTCTTCTTAACCAAGTCTTCTTCTCAAAAGAAGAATAGGAAATCCTTGGGATTGATCTCCAAAATAAGCTTTTCTTTCCATTTTTCTTCCATCAATCTCTTCCTCTATCCCAAGTAGTACTTCTCCAAGCTTTTGGGAGCAAGAAGTGAAGGGGTGTGTCCTAAACAATTCGTTTTGTGTCGGAGCCGTGTCGGAGGATTTTTCTATTGGGATCCATCTCCTGATAGGTACAACCTTTTCTTTAATTCATTCTTTTCATCATAATAATTCGTTTGGACCCCGTAGGATTGATCCTCGTGTTTGTGTCCCTATTCGTGTCAAGTTTGAGTCCGTTTGGTGTGTCCTAGGAGAAGTTATGATTTGTGATTGTGTCCTAGAGTTTTCCCCCAAATTGGACACTTCTAGACTAATTAGATTTCATTTAAGTGGGTTAGGCACTTCTAAATTCATATTGTGTTAGTGTGTGTGTGTGTGTGTGTGTGTGTGTGTGTGTGTGTGTGTCTACATATATATATGAGAGTGTGTCTATATATATATATATATATATATATATATATATATATATATATATATATATATATATATATATATATATATATATATATATATATATATATGTGTGTGTGTGTGTGTGTGTGTGTGTGTGTGTGTGTGATATATATATATATATATATATATATATATATATATATATATATATATATATATATATATATATATATATATATATATATATGAGTGTGTCTATATATATAGATACATATGTGTGTGTGTGTGTTTATATATAGATATATATATATGTGTGTGTGTTCATATATATATATATATATATATATATATATATATATATATATATATATATATATATATATTATATATATATATATATTTTTTTATATATATTGTGTGTGATATATATATATATATATATATATATATATATATATATATAAATATATATATATATATATATATATATATATATATATATATATATATATATATATATATGTGTGTGTGTGTGTGTGTGTGTGTGTGTCTCAATATATATGTTAGTGTGTGTATTTATATATATAGAGAGGGGAAGGAATGAGAGATTGTGTATGAGTGTTTTATACATATAGAGAGAGAATTAGAGAAGATATAGAGAGAATTATAGAGGAGAATAGGGGGAGAAAGAGTGTGAGAAGAGGGGAAGGAGAAGAGCACTTGCAGCAGCAGTAGGGGGGCAAAGGGCTGCTGCCCCCCCAACACAGCAGCAGCAGCTGCTGCAATAGCAGCAGCAAAGACAACAATTAGGCCCCCGTTTGACCCCCGATTAATGTCACGACCCGCACCCACTGTGAGGGTACGAGTACGTAACAACGCCCAGCCTACGCCGCAGTGTCGGCGGTAGAACGCTGTTCTAAGTCTCTAACTAACCATCAACTCATGCAATATATAATGTACTCATCATGATCAACTCCGAACGGAGGACAAGTATAAGATACAGTGTAGCTCAATCACATCCTAAGCACGATAAGATAACACAGAAATATCACTAAGAAATTGAAGACAACAAAACTACTAATATAATAACAACAAACTCAAAATCTCAATACATCTCAAGTCTCAAATCTCTATATACAACTCCAGATCTAAACAAGAAAACTAAAACAAGACAGACTAACTAAACTCCCGATCACTCCTGAGTGTCGGGGCCATAGGTAGCTAAGCCATCTCCTGCTCCAAAGCAAGTAGGGCAAATGTCCTCAGGGCAAGCATCTGTAATATTTTTAACAGGTCCAGTCAGGACAGGAACGAGCACAATCTCATCTAGCAAACCCAAGTAAATGACAGAGAACTATAAAGCAGTTATAGACAGTTGTATTGATGAATATGGCAGTTTGTACGAATAATGATGTAGAGAGCAGTTAAGGTACAAGGAAGGTAAGGTAACTAAACAAGAAGAGAAACATAGCGAAGAAGACTGTAAAATAAAATCTAGCTGAACTAGAGTAACATAATGAGTTCAGATGGTACAATATAAGTCGAGTGTAATCCCAATGTGAATCTAATATAAGATGAGTCGAATGTAATTCTAATCATTATTCTAATAAGGTGAATCGAATAAGGTGATACGAATAAGGTGATACGAATGGTGATTCACATGATGTTCTAATAATGATTCGAATAAATTCTCCAAGTGTGTTTTAAAATACTTAGTTAGACATATAAACGGCTAAGGGTAAATCCGGCACATCACACACCTGGCCGGGTGTGGAATGGCTATCGTTCGAATATATTCACAGGGTATGGTTCGAATAGTGGGAATGTTCACATGTCTAATCAAGTATTTCCCCGCCCATCTAATACAAATGAATCCAAAGTCCGACACATCAATCGAATAAAAGTCCAACCAACATATGAAGATACGAATAGGGTGATTCGAATAGTGATTCGTATGGTGATTCGTATGGTGATTCGAAAAATAGAGGTAAGACAAGTAAGTATGTGTATCGTATACATGGATTCAGAAATAAAAATACGTGTTTGTAACAGAGAATCACATACAGCTAACTAGAACTGAAGTACAGTAATTGACAAATAAATGAGAGAACTATCAGAGAATGTACTCGCCTGCTACTCTGAAAAGAGTAGTGAAATATCAGATGTCTGCACCGGAGTCACAATGTCCTAAATAGAGCAGTACAGGTTATAATATGCTTAGAATAAGACAAATAAAGTTTATGATGCAATCTACATGATTCTAAGTCAAATCTAGGTCAAAATCAACTCTAAGTCAAACCTGGTCAACTGTCTAGGTCAAACTAAGTCAAGGTCAAACTAGGTCAACTCTGGGTCAACTTAAGTCAACATCTAGTCAATCCTGAACCATTGGGTCAAATCTTGGTCAATTCTAGGGTTTGGTCAACTGTTGAGTCAAACTAAGGTTAACTAGGTTCTTTCTAGGTCATACTAGATCAACATCCTATGTATCAACCTATACCTTACCACAAATGTAAGCTAATACCTTAGCACTCAATACCCTGTCACATATCACCTAGGTAATCCCATTACCTATACTTAAGACTACCCACATAACCAAATACCTATAAATAGGAATTTCATCTATGGCTATATATCCACATACATGTGTATCTTCACATGTTTATTCATACACACATATTACATATATATATCACATACATTATATATAAATAGGCATACAATATTGAGGGTTACATTGTATTCATGCAAGGGAGTTAGTTAACATGTGAGGGGTTAAGTTTGTTCAGATTTTGTGTTGTGTACATAGGTTCACACATGTAGCAGTCATGTGAATGGCTGAACATGGACAACCATGTAGGGACTGAATTCACATGTGGACTGAATTTGGGCTATGTAGGACTGGTTTTGTAGTTGGTTTGAGGGGCTTGCTAATAGCTGATATGGAGGGACTGGATAGTAGGTGTGTGGTCTGCAATATGGGGGGTTAATTGAGGATTGGTTTGGGACAACTTGATGGCTGATGCATAGAGGCAGGTTATGGACTGCTATGCTGGTTTGTTAGGACTGATATTGAGCTACCAATGCCCTGCTACCAGGCTGAAACATTTGGGTGTTTATATGACAGCCAAGAATGGGTCATGTGGACTGGTTTGCACAGCTCTATGGGGCTGAATTTAAGTAGAAGGAGGGACATCAATTTAGGCATGTTATAGAGGCAAATATAGGACTGATTATGGAAGCTATGGGGACTGAAAACATAGGACAGGTAAGTGATATCTGAACAGATCCTATAGCTAAAAGGGCTGCAACATTTATCCAAGAAGTGATAGAGCAACATATGCTAAATCAAATCAGTTCACAGCTCATAAGAAGATGTAAACCAAATCAGTTCACAGTTCACAAATAGGAAAACTGATATGCTAATCGATGTAGGCCAATGTGTCAATTTGTGTCACAGTTTTAGGGTGTCCACATGTGAGAGGTTATGTGTGTGTGTGTGATATGAGAGTTGTGTGTATGTGAATGAAACATGAGAGTTCAGTCAAAGAATGTGGGTGAGTGGCATCCTGAAAACAGGAAAACAGTGGAGGCAACATTCAATCTCAGATTGTGCAATGACAGTCAAATCTCATATCGAAATCCCATGTAATCACAATATCAAGAATTTGGAAATCATCAACACCATACATATATTCTCAGGAATTAGCTCCACATGTCAGTTAATGTAATAGGGTGTCAAGGTGACTGGGTGTGTGAGTGCATATGTGAATTCTTAGGAACTCAAAATAGTGAATGTGTGTGGTGTCTACAGATGCAGTAATTTAAATTGGTTATTTGAACATGAATGGACAGGAAAACAATGTGTGTGTGTGTGTGGAACAAAGTGTCGTAGTGTCAAAAGTCAGTTTTGTGTGTGTGGTATTAGTACTCAGGTTTGGGTAGTCAAAATAGTTAGTTAACAGTGCAAGGATTAAGGAATTGGGTGTATTGAAACTCAGGAATTTAGTATACAACAATCTCAGGTAAGTACATATGTAGACATCAACAAATTGACAAAATCAACCTTTAAATTTATTTTAAAACATCATTTAAAACTCAGAAAACTAGGACTGAACACAGGTATCAGACAGTTAAACATTTTCAAACCAAAACCATTTGAAAACCTAATTAATTCATTCAAAATCAAGGGGAAATACAAACCAACATGGGGGGGGGTCTAGTCGTGTCCTACAGTGTTACCGACGTGTCCACAGTGTCGAAACACTGTAACAAAGTGTCACAGGAGACAGTGCAGTGCACTGTCTCGTGCACATGTGTCAAGCCACAAAGGACACGACACACACATCCACAAGTGTCGTGCACGTGTCCATAGCTAGGGTAGATCTAGGTGTACGTGTACACGTGTCTGTCTTGTGTCCACGTGAGTCGTGTCCAAAGAAAATAGTGCGTATCAGTGTCTCGAAACTAGTATGCACAGCACTGTACAAAATCAGTGCAGGCACGATTTCTCCGTGCACACTGAACGAGGACCCACGAAATTTCATGGGAGTCCTGTCAGTCACTAGGGCTACGTACACACCAAGTTTGGTGTCACGAAGTGTCGTGTCCTAAGAGAAATCGGACACGGACAGCAGGGCACAGCACAGGCCCAGTGCACAGTGTCGTGCACGACTTGCGTGTCCATTTTGGACACGAAAAACGCACAGAAAACAACTCAGTCCTCAACAATATTAATGTACACATCAAGAGCTTCAAAATCATGTAATTAGTTTAGCAAAAATCAAAATTAAAATCCTTAGAGGCATTTCAACAAACACCTACTCCACACTACGACACGTGTCCGATACGGACACCAAACGGACACGAAAATCACCCAAATTTTAGGGACACCTAGGGGACTCCTAGATCTAGCCCTACATGCAAAGGAAACTGAAATTTACATCAATTTAAAGGGTTTTACCTATGTGTGCAAAAAGCTTGGAAAAGCTTCAAATGGGGGATTCTTCCTCTTGATGCCAAAAGCTCCAAATTGGCCCAAAGCTGGGATTAAACCCCAAAATCAGAAAGTAGGGGAGTATTAGGTTCTAATGCAAGAAACTAGAATCAAAAAGGAATTAAAATGGATTTATGGGGATTTTTGGAAGAGGGACAATACCTTTCTTTCTCCAATGTTGAAATGAATGAAAGAAGGAGGCAAGCCCTAGAGAATAAGTGTTTATATAGGGTGGGAATCCCTATGGCTGGTCATTTAGGGTTTGGTTAGGGTTAGGGCTTCTAGTTATGGGCCATGGGCCAAGTCATGATCAAAATAAATCATTTAGCCATAAGTCATTTCATGAAACCATGAACCATGACTTAAATGCACTAAACCAAATCCCCTCATTCTAAAATTAGTTTCTAATGACTAAATGTAGGTTAACCTAAGTTAGACTAGGGTCACCATGGCTAGGGTTAGCTTCTAGGCTAGCTCATTAGGTCTCAACAAGTCAAGTCAACCAGAAATTCACCAATTCAACAAATGGCCAAATAAATCAAATAAGTCAAAATGACCAAGATACCCCTAGGCTAAAAATAACAATTAAATCATCCTAATGATGTGGTTAGGCTCTAGGTCATGCAGTCTCTCAGGTTTCACTAGCAGCACATCAAAATCACAAGTTATGACTTAAAACAGTTTTAAATAGTTTAAAAATTATTAAAAATTACCAAAAATCATAATATGAAATAAATATCAATGAATAATAATTATAATTACAAAATTTCAAAAATACCCTCATCTGGAAAACTGGGTGTTACAATCAACCCCCATAAACCTACGTATATATACCTATATGTATACATATATATACCCATATATATGACTATATACACACCTATTTAAATCCACTAAACTAGCCCCTAAACTAGTCCTAAGTGGGAGTTGAAAAGTGAGTGTTTGTAAGTGAATTAGATTTTAGTGAGAGGGTGATTTTGAGATAGGAGCGTCGGAACGCGTCCAAACTTGGAGGGGACTTAGCTAATGTGAATTAGATTTTGTGGGTAGGCTCCTAGGTTGAAATCGGGACTTCGTGTGGGATTAGGAGGATGGTATCGCACGATATCATTGAGTATCTTGAGATACTCAAGATAACGGGTAAACGACTAACATGGACCGTAAGATGGACTGGATGTCCATCCTACCTAGAGAACTTGGTAGATAATAATTGTAAAGGCTAGTATCCTACTACCCTAGGAAGTCGGGAGTGGAATTCCTAAGGGAAAGCCACTTGGCTTCAAGGTTAGAGTGGTTTAAGGGTAAATGTATAAAGGGTAATCGGATAAATTCAAGATATGAGGTTCGGGTATTCGGTTTGACTTGAAACTTAGGTGACTTGTTAGGTACACCCTACAAATGTCATATTTAAACCGATTTTGGCTCGGTTGACCCAGAGTTGACTTTTTACCCAAAAGTCAACGATGAGTCAACCCTTTATCTAAATTTGACCAAATCCAAACTAGAGTTGACCAGTTGACCAAAAGTCAACTGCTGGTCAATAATTGACCAGTTTAACCTAGGGTTGACCTAGAGTTGACCAGGGTTGACCAGTTGACTAAAAGTCAACTGTAAGTCAACTCTTGACCCCGTTTGACTTGCTTCGACTTGTTTTGACTTGCTTTGACTGGTATGACCTAGAGTTGACTTAATTTGACCTAGATTGACTTGACAGGACTTAGTGTGACTCAGTGAGACCTAGTTTGACCTAGATTTTATATCATTCATTATAAATCATTCATAACTTTGTTAAACCTAAATTAACATGAAATATCTCATCTTTAGGTCTCTGATTACCACTCTGAGCATCGATATACACTACAGTTCAGGACAGCAGGCGAGTACATTCACTGATAGTTTTCATTGTCTTGATATCTGTTATATCCGATTCAGTCGTAGTGTCTTACTCGATTTCCAGTCACGATAGTTCACGGACTAGTATACGTTGGATCATGACATGAGATGTTGTTCCTAGATTTCTGGGTATATTGGTATACTTTTTGTCTTGTTTCCTGTACTTGTATAGACACCGATTTCTAAGGGAACTTACTACCCTCTTATGGAATCACGTGCCATGACGTATCATGTCCAGATCCATTGTACTATTCGAGGATATGGAATTATTAGGGGCTATGTGATCCAAGCCATCCTGTCACTATATTCTTGTGCTCGCGGCACTCTCCTCTCACGTAGGGTATAGCGAGATCCTATTTGCCTTGTGCTCATTATCCAGGTTGGCCGGCATGACTTTCCGTTGAGGTCATCGCGGATTGCCGGGCCAAGTAGATAGCCTGTCCTGTTACTTATCCCAAGTCGATCACATAACGCTGTAATAATTCAAGGCACATTTTATATTTACTTATCTTATCATATATCCTGTTCTGTTCTATATTCAGTACTTTCTCACCATGCTATGATATGCAATTACTCACATGTTCTACATGCCTTTATATTGTACCTTGATTGGAGACTAAGTTCTGCTCGGGAGAAGAGTTACGACCCCGGTCTTTGTTTGGTTTAAGGGTTGTAACTCAACTTTCGAACGGTTCCCAAGTCTTCATATATCTTTGTCTTATAGTTCATTATACTGTCTCTTATAGAATTTGTCAATTCACATGGAACTGCTGTTATTGCTTGTACTTGCTCATTTTTCTGACAGGATACCGTTGATATATTACAGATGATTCTGAGACAGACTGCTCGACCTATTATGGGCTCGAACTAGATGGAGTAGTCCAGGACCGTGGCCTTATAGTAGAGCCACTAGACTTTGCACTCCCAGAGTAGTGTAGATTAGTTGGGTTGCCTGGACTGCGATCCAGCTAGTACTATCAGACTGTAGCTTTATATATTATATTTTGAGACCCTGTGATGTTGTGTATATATCTGGGCTTGTGTTGGATCTTGGACTTATTTCATTTTCATCTATCATATGTTTCCTTCTGTGCTATCTACCTTAGTTTTATTCTGTGATTGAGACTGTATTGCTATGTCACCTCCACTCGGAGAGTACATACTGTACATGTACCTTTATACTGTTAGTCGTAGTATTTACAAACGTTATATACAGCGTTCTACCGTCGATACTGCGGCGTAGGCTGGACGTACCCACGTGCTCGTACCCCTCATAAGGGTACGGGTCGTGACACGTTTTTGTGGTGGCCCATGCAGGCCTGTGTCGAAATTAGTGCGATCTCGTGATGGTGCTCGACTTAGAGTACTAATTACGAGCCTGCAATTAGGACGTAGGACCTAGGATATGATAGGAGTTTCTCAATCACACCTAGAAAATTTTTCGATCTTTTGATTATCATGATTACTCCCCTTGTATTAAATTAACTGTCCTTCTTTGATAATATCTTCTCATGTGCCATATTGATCTCTTTGTTTTAATTCGTCTCCAGGATGACGAAGACGCATCTGCAGGCCACTGGATCGAGTAGCTTGCATGAGAGATCTGACCAGGCTGAGGAGGAGGTTCAGGAGACTGCCTCCAGTGTTTTCACTATTATGGAGGCCGTGGCAGTTGCGCAGGGAGGTCTACTACCTCCACCCCAGAGGGTTTCGGTCGTTGTTATAGAGATACTGCCACCACCACCTCCGATACCGACGGATACACACCACATATTCCTTCTCCTTCAGTAGATGATGGAGACACAGCGAGCCCAGGCAGAGGCATCGCAGCGCCAGACGGAGGCCTCACACCGCCAGATTGAGATGCTGAGGCAAAGCATGGAGAACTCGCATCAGCTTGCACTGGCTGCTGTGGAGAGAGTGGCACCGGGTATGGTACAGGGCCCTACTGGCCAGCATCCGTACCAGCAGCAGTCTAGGCCAGGGACAGTATTAGACTTTAGAAAGATGAGCTCCCGGGCTTCACGGGCACGGAGGGCATCCTTTATGCAGACGATTGGCTAGAGGATGTGCAGCGGAGCATGGAGCTGGCCACTACCAAAATTTATCATTTTAGCGACGGCCACATCCGTCGCTAAACCGACGGTAATTACCATTAGCGACCGATAACCGACGGATTTTGGCCAAAATTATCCGTCGGCAATCAGCTCGTCGCTAATAACGTTCCGTCGCTAAGTTGTCGTCACGGCAACGGAATAGCGACGGATTTCCGACGTCACATTACGAAGCATTAGCGACACGTTCCCGACGGATTTCTGTCCATTTCAACTATTAAGTATTGAACTGTGTAGGAAATAGCGACGTAACTTTTCGTCGGTAACCCGTCGTAACAGCGTATCAGATCGTATCGATCCGTCGCCAAGCCGTCGGTATCCGTCGGTACTTAACGACGGATTTGCGACGGTCTTATGACGGACTATCCGTCGATCAGGTTCTGGAAATGCTTGGCATTTCCAGCACCATGGCGACGGAATAGTCGTCGCGGACCCGTCGCTACCGTGACGCCACAGCGACGGATTGCTGACTGATTATCCGTCGCCATGGTTCTGGAAATGTCATGCATTTCCAGAACCATGGCGACGGATAACCAGCCGCTAATCCGTCGCTGTATTTGGCGACAGATTAGCGACTGGTTATACGTCGCCCTGGCGACGGCTATTCCGTCGCTGTTCCGTCGAAGCTTGTACCACCAGAACGTTGCCGACGGATGATCCGTCGCTAAACCGTCGCTGACTGTAAACAGTTTAAAACCTCCAGGTAGCGACGGCTTATCCGTCGAAAACCCGTCGGCAACTGGGAATATCCGTCGCTAAACGGTCACTAGTCCGTCGCTAACTGGGTTTTTTGGGAAAAAAAATTTGGCAGCACTTTCCCTGTTCACAAAGATATGCATAAACCAAACCAATATATAATGCACACCATTTATCCAACAATCACACAGACCAAATATATAATGCACACCAATTATCCAAGAATCACATAGACCAAATATGCACATACGACCAATTATCCAAGAATCACAGACCAAACCAAATTAATAGAAAATAAATATCAATTATCCTAAAGAGTAACATAATATCCGGTGCTATAAGCCGATTATAGCACAATTAGTTCAAAGCTCTCACAAATAATCTAAATTTTCTTAATACAACATTTTAAGGAGGAGGTCGATTGTCCGTTCCCGTATTCGACCGACGCATATACACCTCCACAAGGTACGGAGGCAAGGCGTCGTAGACAGTGCTTGGAAGTCGGCGAAGCTGCTCTGCGGACATGAGATCCAGGAGTGCCGTCACAGCCGTAGGCGGTAGCACAGGGGCTTCAGGGTTGAAAGAAAGGTGGCCCACGGAAGACGGACCGACACATGTAGTCGACGGACCAGTAGAAGATGGACGAGCACCATCAGCAGACGTACCGGCAGCAGCAGACGCCCCGGCAGCAGCAGACGCAGATGAAAAGTGCGTGGCAAATTGCTCCCGCAAGGACGACACCGCCTCGTGCAGCTGCGTAAGCTGCGACCTAACATCATCGTCTGCCCGGGCCACGGAAGGAGGCGGTGTCGGTGGAAATCTCTGCGTCGCCATATGCAATGGCCCTAGGGAGCCGACTCCGTACAGGTACCCTTTCTTAAAGCCGCCGACAGTATCTACGAACAAGTCGTTCCGAGCGGCCAAAGAATAGGGCGTCCGGAAGGGCGTCGTTTCACCAACATCCTCGGTGTCAGTTAACTGAGCCCGACTAAGGGCCTCACGATACGCAGCCTATCAAATGAATGTGTTTATATTATAAGATTTACCTAAGTTATAATCTAAATCCTATGTTTCACTAAGTTAAGTGTGAATCCTAAGTTTACCTAAGTTATAGTCCGAATACTTTTAATTCTAACGTTAATCTCATAATCATAAGTACTTACATCAGTCTCCTTCGCCCTCTCGTCGACGAAGCTCCCGTCCTTCCGTCTTTTGTGCGTATACTGGAAGACGTCGTGCATGGTGCCTGATTCTGGCGCCCTTCCCTTCTTCACCGCCCGTTGGGCCTGCATACAAAATTTACGTAGAAACTAATTAACTCCTTTAATTAATAATACCTAATTCGATAGTGAAATAAATTTACGGTTGCTCACCAGATCTGCAAGTGTCGCTGCGTGAGACCTTGATCCCCCCGTATGAAGGCCCGCGGCAGATCGGTTCACCTTCGCCTTCTCCGATTTCTTCTTGTATGCAGGGTTATCCATCATGCCTAAGATGTCCTCATAATAGTCCTGCCGGATCCAATTCGGCCTCGTATGCCCCATCTTTAGGTCATGAATCATATCCTGTATCTTCTTCGAGCATGCGCTTCGGTAGGTCCTGCGGATCCCCTCCTCGCGATGGGGGGCCACCAGTACGTTCTCTAACACAGAAAATCAATTATCACGTAATTTACAAAATGGTTGATTAAAGAATCACATAGACTTAAACAAAAAAATATAGATATATACCCTCAACTCGTCGAGCCAGACGTACTGCTCGGTTGGGGGCACCGACGTAAAGTTGAGGTAAGGACCGTGGAAGTTAGCCCTGATAATTTCTCCAAGGGCCCTGCCAACATTAAACAGAAAAAACCTACAAAGAAGAAACGACTGGATTATTAACTTGAATAAATAAAAAAATTTAATAAATTAACTTAAATTTACTTACGAGGTCCCCGTGGGCCATAGCTCTCGTCGGTACTCGCCTCTCGGCCTCTCTGGTGCCGTCGGAGGATCCGCGGGTCCGCGTATGTACTCCCCAGTAACCGGATGGAACTGAGTATGGGAGTACTCCGGGGCCCACTGTGCAGTAACTGGGGCATCCCCTGGTGGATCCGCTGCTGGTGGTTCCGATAGCGGATCGGATCCGCTAGCAGATCCGGACTGATGCCTCGATGAAGTGGTCGATCGAGGGCGGGATGCGTCTGTGCCCGGGGTACTCTCCGGGTCGGGCTCGCTCGATGGGGTCACATCCCGGGAACTCTGAATGCGACCACGACCACCAGCACCAGTACGACCACGACTACGACCCGCACCACCACCACCACCACCACCACCACGACCAACACCACGACCACGGCCAGCCATCATGACCTGTAAATAGAACACATAAACATAATTAACAATATAAAAGTGTAAATGGATATAAAAAACTAAACTAAAATATACATGCCACCAGTAGGGAGACGAGTGTCGCCGCGACGAAAAAGACTAGGAGTGCCATCTGCAATAAGTAAATAATCGAATAAAAAAACATGAATTCACGTAATTGCTTTTATGAGGTCAAACTTAATTCACGTAATTGGAAGTGTTTTTACTATACAATAATATTTAACCTAATCATCGTCTTCGTTCTCATCCTCGGCCTCGTCTTCATCATCATCCTCCTCATCCTCATCCTCATCCTTATCTTCATCGTCGATTTCATCTGTATCCTCATCCCCATCAAATTCTTCTTCTTCTTCTTCTTCTGCCTCAAAATTTAGGACAAGACGCCTCTTTCTCCCCTGGTTGACAGCTAAGTCTTGTGTATCAACCTCTTCCTCCCCTCTATTTTCCTCAACAATATCTTCAACATCCATTTTATCTGAGTGTTGTCCCAAGTATTGGGACTTTTCGATCTGGTCCTCTTGGGATGCTAGGTCTCCAACGTTGAATATATTTCTAGATTTAATCTTGCATACTGTCCACCAGTCAAAACGATCTCTACGACGCCTTGGGTAGCTTGTATAGTAGACTTGAACAGCCTGATTTGCTATTGCAAATGTATCGGACCCTCTATACCTCCTGCGATGATTTATATCGACGAATCCAAATTGTTTATCGATTCTCCAACTGATATTTGGTGTCATATCGAACCACTCACATTTGAACATCACAATATGCATATCATATGGGCCAGTATATTGTAAATCTACAATATCCCGAAGCACTCCATAATAGTCAAAGTCCGGCTCGTCGTCATAGACGGTGCCTCTTATGCAAACACCAGAATCCTTGGTATTGATGCCGTCATTGATAAATTCGACATTTATAGCATTCTGAGTTGACTTAAACCTGAAGCCATTAACGACATAGCCTGGCCAAGTCTTTATTTGCTTCTTCGGTCCCAGTGCCAGATAACGAAAACTCTCATGAGTGAGTGTTGTTTCAAGCAATAAAACCTATAAACAAATATTTATAATTTAAATGTTTTAGATTATATATTAATAATCTCAATTATAATCACAGTTACTTACGTATTTGCGAAACCATGACGGAAATGTACAATCAACCTCTCTTTGAAGTCCCTCATCGGTAATATCGGGTCTCCTTATTTTGATTTCATCTCTAAATACACTATTAGAGAAAATAAGAATATATAAGTGTAGTCACTTACTTCATCAAATTTGAGATTATAACGATATTTAGTGTACTGACTTACTTCTCCAAATCTCTCACTTCTTGTATGTCACAGTTTAACAAGACATATCGGTGAGCGGCATCATACTCGTCGTCTGTCAACCACCATCTTTTACTAGCCCCAACAGGCTTGCGCCTTACATTGAATATTCCTCCATCCTTAACGTCCTCGTCATTCCTTTGAGGTCTATTTCGATTTGTTTTAACATATCGAAATAAATGGAGCAGAAGTTTGAAACCTCTTCGATAAGATATGCTTCGCATATCGAAGCCTCTATATGAGCTTTGTTGCCAACTTTCTTCTTTAGATGGTGTAGGTATCTAGAGAGACAAATTATCTTAAGAATTAAGAAAGAATTTTAAAATAAATAGAAATTCAGCTTAAATTATATCGATATTTATGTATCTTTCAAATGGGTACATCCATCGATGACCACAGGTCGTAATCACGTACGAAACCCTTACGGGTCAAATGATCTCTTACACTCACCACTTCTTCGTAACGTCTATTGCGACAATTACGACATGGACACTTGATTTTGTTACCGTCCATAAACTGAGCTTTGCTCATGGCATACTTAAGAAATACTTCCACGCCTGCCTGAAAATCGTCACTCACACCTATTCTGCTCTCGTGTTATCGTTTGTACATCCATGTACGATCAACGAAATAACAATCCATCACAGATTAGATGTAAAAATCTGTATAGTAAGACAAACTAAATAGAATTAGTATATAATCATGTAACTGGTGGATCCGCTAGTATTCTAGCTCGAGAAGAGAAAAATATAAATACAGTTGTTACTAGTAGTTCGATACCGATACCGATACCGATACCGATAGTACGATACCGATACCGATAGTCCGATACCGATACTGCGATACCGATACCGATACCGATAGTACGATACCGATACCGATACCGATAGTGTGATACCGATACCGATAGTGCGATACCGATACCGATAGTTCGATACCGATAGTTCGATACCGATACTGCAATACCGATATACCGATAGTGCGATACCGATACCGATACCGATAGTTCGATACCGATAGTTCGATACCGATACTACGATACCGATACCGATACCGATAGTGCGATACCGATACCGATAGTGCGATAACGATACCGATACCGATAGTTCGATACCGATAGTTCGATACCGATACTGCGATACCGACACCGATAGTGCGATACCGATACCGATACCGATAGTTCGATACCGATAGCATGGTTTAAAGTATCGGCCGATACCGATCCGATACGGCCGATACCGATACGGTTTGGCATGTTCCGATCCGATACCAACCGATACCAAATATTGACCGATACCGACTATGGGGATCTTTGTTCCGGTCAATTCGGCAAAACCAATCGGTACGGGTGACTACTATTTCATATAATTTCAAAACTACTAAGAAATAACGCTGAAATACTTAAAATTATGCCTAAATGTATAAAATATATGTTTTTAAATGTAAATAATTTATTAATAATTATTTGCTTTCCGATACAAATAGTCACACTAGCGTTAATTACCTATAATTCCTACCATGTCTACAATCACACATTACACCCCAAGCCGTCAGGCATGCTAATTATAATAGGCACATATATATATGTATATCACAGTTAGATGTATAGACCATGAACCCAAACACTGACTTATGCAGATGAAGAACTCGCACTGTCCTTGACACAGTGAACATATACACCATGAATCCAAATGCCATATTCACATTTACTAATCCAAACACCACCAAACTAATGGATAACACCCAATATGGATAACACATTATTTAGCCAATATATAAATTAGATGAATTTGATAAGCAAAGCCCCCCGCCGCCCTCGACCAAAGCCCGCCGCCACAAGCCCGCCACACAACCCCCGACGCCCCCGCCCCAAGCCCGCCGCCCAGCCCCCGACGCCCCTGCCCCAAGCCCGCCGCCCAGGCCCCGACGCCCCCGCCCCAAGCCAACCGCCCAGCCCCCGACGCCCCCGTCCCAAGCCAGCCGCCCAGCCGCCCAGCCCCCGACGCCCCCACCCCAAGCCAGCCGCCCAGCCCCCGACGCCCCCGTCCTAAGCCCGAATGTCCCCAAGCCCGCCTCCCCTGCTGCCCCTACGTCGACACCGCGACACAGAGAGAGAGAGAGAGAGAGAGAGAGAGAGAGAGAAAGAGG
The DNA here is from genome assembly GCA_029216955.1 of Iris pallida. Lineage (NCBI taxonomy): Eukaryota > Viridiplantae > Streptophyta > Magnoliopsida > Asparagales > Iridaceae > Iris > Iris pallida. Next base: position 4,185,637 of record JANAVB010006599.1, read on the forward strand.
AGATTACCTTCGGAAGAGAGAGAGGAGAGGACGCCGTCGCCGTTCACGAAGCCGCGCGAGAGAGAGAGAGATAGAGACAGACAGAGAGAGAGAGGAGAGATTGAATTTGGGGGAAATGCCAAAAGTTCCCCCTACCTTTTTATTTAAGTCTGGAACGCTCATTTAGCGACGGAATCGCGACTACGAAACATCCGTCGCCAGGTAGTCGCTATTATTGATTATCCGACTGAATATCCGTCGCTACATAGTCGAAGATATGTCCTGCCAATTATATATACAATTCCCGCCAAATAAACGACTACGTGGCGACGACCGAAGATCCGTCGCTATAACACCGACACACTAGCGACGGATGTGCGACCTTTCCTGCCCCTAAAATTAAAATAAAAAATGGCAAATGTTTGTGGTCGGTAATGTGTCACTGAGCGGCCACGAAGCCGTCGCTGATACCGACGGAATAATTCCGTCGCTAAACCTCCGTCGCTAAATGAGCGTATTTTGGTAGTGGGCAGAGCTTCCTAGAGGACTTTGGGTTTCGGCCGCAGCCAGCCGATTCTTTGACATCACGCTGACATGGTACCGCACGGATCCTCGTACTTCGGTAAGAGGGCTGACATAGGAGAACTTCCGGAGGCTCTTCAAGGAGAAGTTCTTTCCGGACGTGGCTCTTACAGCATTGGAGGGCCAGTTCGTGGGTCTAGTGCAGGGGAACTCGTCGGTGGACGAGTATGCAGCAGAGTTCTTCTGCCTTAGCAGGTTCGCTCCCGATCTGATCCAGGATGAGGGGCAGAAGGCTCATAAGTTCCGTAGGGGACTTATTCATGCAGTGCACACCCGCACCTCGGGTCGCCGTGACGCTACGTTCGATCAGATATTGATGGACGTGCAGATTGCAGAGGAGAACTTCGGCCTCAAGTCGAAGAGGAGCAGAGATACCATGGGGGCGAGTTCCAGTGTGGGACCGGCCAAGCACCCCCACTTTCAGCATCAGCAGAGGCCATTTCAACAACAACAGCCTCTATTGCAGATTCATCAGGCACCAGCGCGTGCCCAGCAGCACCAGGGATAGGGCCAAAGACCGGCTACTCCGTGCGGCTTCTGTGGGAAGCCGGGGCACACTAGAGAGGCTTGCAGAAAGAGGTTGGGCGTCTGTCTATAATGTGGGGTGCCCGATCACCAGCTGAGGGATTGCCGCTTTCGCGGAGTCCGAGGAGGCCAGGACAGGGTGCAGCAGGCTAGAGGACCAACAGTTCAGCAGAGAGGTCCTCCACTTCAGACCCAGCAGCAGCGCTTTGTACAGCACCAGAAGGGAGCACCTGCGGGTAGGGTGTTCGCTTTGGCTGCAGAGGAGGAGGTAGAGCCAGTGGGAGATGTTGTAGCAGGTCATGTTCTCCTTGATTCTTTCCCTGCTTTCGCCTTGTTTGATTCTGGTGCCACTCATAGTTTTGTGTCTGTTTCCTTTGCTCTGAGACACAATATTATTGCTAAATATATGGGAAGGACTTGCAAGATTATGACCGGGGAAGGCATTATCCTGGTTAATAATATTTGCAAGGGGAAGAGAGTCACCCTGAGAGGCCGAGATTTGAGTGTGTGTCTGCTCGTAATGCCCCTACCAAGGTACGATATGGTACTCGGTATGGATTGGTTGAGCATGCACCATGCTAGTATTGATTGTAGAGGAGACATAGTTCTTTTTAGGCCGTCGAGAGAGCCAGAGATCGAGTTTGCTCGAGGAGCAGCAGAGCCGGAGGCTGGATTCTGTGGAGCTTTGTTGGTGGGGCAGGATTTGCCACATCCGTTGATAGCTGAGTTCTCGGATGTCTTTCCCGAGAAGTTACCGGGAGTACCGCCAGACAGGGACATTGAGTTCTCTAAAGACTTGGTGCCGGGCGCCGAGCCCATTTCGCAGAATGTCTATAGGGTCAACAACAGCGAGTTGATAGAGCTGAAGATGCAAGTCGACGAGCTGCAGGACAAGGGATTTATCAGATCCAGTTTTTCGTCCTGGGGAGCGCCAGTCCTGTTTGTGCCAAAGAAGGATGGTACGTCCCACATGTGCATTGATTACCGGGCGCTCAACAACCTCACTATCAAGAATATATACCCTTTACCGAGGATCGACGACTTGTTCGATCAGCTGAGTGGGGCGAAGGTATTTTCGAAGATAGACTTGAGGTCCGGGTATCACCAGCTGAAGGTGTGGCGGGATGACATTCCCAAGACGATATTTCAGACTCGGTACGGCCAGTACGAGTTTACAGTAATGCCATTTGGGTTGACCAATGCTCCTGCAGTATTTATGAACTTGATGAACAAGGTATTCCATCAATACCTTGACAAGTTCGTAGTGGTCTTCATAGATGATATCTTGATCTATTCGAAGACGCAGGAGGAGCACTTAAGAGTTGTGTTAGAGACTCTGAGGAGGGAGCAACTCTACGGGAAGCTTTCGAAGTGCGAGTTCTGCTTGGACCAGGTCGAGTTCTTAGGTCATGTTGTGACCGAGCACGGGATCTCAGTGGACCAGAGGAAGATTTTAGCAGTTGAGTCTTGGTCTACGCCTATTCAGTTGCCGAGGTTCGGAGCTTTCTGGATTTGGCTGGCTATTATCGAAAGTTCGTCCAGGACTTCTCGCGGATTGCAGAGCCGATGACTAGACTCACCAGGAAGGACATAGAGTTCTTCTAGACTGTTGAGTGTCAGGCTGCATTCGATGAGCTGAAGAGGAGGTTGACTTCAACTCCGATCTTGACTTTGCCATCTGGGTCAGGTGGGTTCTCGATCTACAGCGATGCTTCAGGGAAGGGCTTGGGTCGTGTTCGTCAACAGCACGGGAAGGTGATTGCCTATGCATCCAGGCAGTTACGTCCTCATGAGAAGAACTATCCTACTCATGATCTGGAGTTGGCCGCAGTTACTTTTGCTTTGAAGTTATGGAAGCATTACCTGTACGAAGAGCGAGTTAAGATCTTCACAGATCACAAGAGCTTGAAGTACGTGTTCACTCAGAAGGAGCTGAACATACGGCAGAGGTGGTAGTTAGAGTTGATGAAGGACTTCTATATATCACTGCAGTACCATCCGGAAAAGGCTAACGTAGTTACAGATGCCTTGAGCAGGTATCCAGTAGCTATGTTCTTGAGGACAGATCGTCATCTGTTGGCCGACCTGGATAGTTTGGGTATCGAGGTCATCTTTTCGGGCGTGGAGATCCAGATGTGGGGTTTGCATATTCAGTCTGAGCTGATGGATAGAGTCAGGTCAGCACAGTATGATGATGTTGCCCTGAGAAGCATCAGGGAGCAGGTGCGGACGAGTTTGCTCGACGATTTCTCTTTAGCCAAAATGGGTCGTTGCGGCACGGTACTAGGCTGTGCATTTCGCGTGGAGTGCTTCGGGAGGAGGTTCTTCAGGAGGCGCATCGCTCTCAGTATTCTATGCATCCTGGAGCCAAAAAGATGTATAGGGACCTGAGAGAGCACGTGTGGTGGTATGGCATAAAGCGTGAGGTAGCTCAGTTTGTATCTCGTTGCCTTGTGTGTCAGCAGGTGAAGGCCGGGAGACAGAGACCAGGTAGATTGCTACAGCCGCTACCCATTTTCGAGTGGAAGTGGGAGCACATCACCATGGACTTTGTGTCTGGGCTTCAACAATCACCAGGAGGAAAAGACGCGGTTTGGGTCATCGTTGATAGTTTGACCAAATCGGCCCACTTTTTGTCTTTCAAAGTGGGTTTGTCTACGGAGAGGCTAGCAGAGCTGAATGTTCGTCAGATCGTGAGATTGTACAGGGTTTCGGTGAGCATAGTTTCAGACCGGGATAGTTGATTCACTTCCTACTTCTTGAGGAGTTTACGGATTAGCTTGGGCACCTCGCTCAAGTTTAGTACCGCTTATCATCCCCAGACAGACGGGCAGTCGGAGAGGACTATCCAGACTTTAGAGGATATGCTTCGCACATGTGTGCTTGATCTCGGGAGTTCTTGGGAGGACCATCTTCACCTGGTAGAGTTTGCTTACAACAACAGCTACCAGGCCAGTATAGAGATGTCGCCATTTGAGGCTCTATATGGACGGAGATGTCGTACTCCTTTGTCTTGGGACGATGTCGACGAAAGGGCGCTTCTTGGGCCGGAGATGGTTGTAGATGCGGCCGAGAAGGTCAGATTGATTAGAGACAGACTTCAGGTGGCTCAGGATAGGCAGCGGTATTGGGCCGATAGTCACCGAAGACCGTTAGAGTTCGAAGTTAGTTTCAGTTTCTTGTCATGTTGTTTGTGATTGATTGTTAGTTATGTGCTGAGTTTTGTCTTATGTCTAGGTTGGTGACATGGTGTTTTTTAGGATATTCTCGACACGTGGCACGATTCGCTTTGGCGGCGGTATGAAACTTAGTCCGCGCTACATCGGACCTTTCACCATCATAGAGAGGATCGGTGCAGTAGCCTACCGACTGGACTGGCCGCCTAGGCTTGAGGGAGTGCACAACGTGTTTTATGTATCTCAGCAGAGGCGGTACGTGGCAGATCCTAGCAATGTATTGGACCATTCAGCGATACAGGTGGGACCTACTCTCAGCTTTCCAGAACAGCCGGTGGAGATTCTGGATCGCAGGGAGAAGGTGCTCCGGAACCAGGTCATACCCTTGGTTCAGGTTGCATGGAGACATCACTCTCCAGGTGAGTCTATCTGGGAGAGGGAGGACGACATGCGAGAGCGTTTCCCTTACCTTTTCGTGCCCTGAGGTATAAATCCATTTTCTTTATCTCTGTTTGTGATTTCCTGTGTTTGTTGTCTTCAATTTTAAGGACAAAATTTTTTTTAAGGTGGATAGACTTGTTACCCTCACTTTTCCAAGATAGGGGTAAAATGGTAATTTTCTATTTTTGAATATTTTAGGAATTTTATTTCATGAATATTAATATTTAATGATTATAGGAGTCGGGTTCGAATTTCATCGCATTCTGACTTAATTCGGGACTCCGGGGAATTTCGACTTGAGTTGTGTTTAACACATTAATTAACCATGGCCCACCAAACTTAACATTTAGGTCTAGGAGTTTGGACTAATCCCACATGAGTGTTTAGGCTTAAGTATGATTTTTATTTAGTCTAAACTAACCCCCAAAACCAAATTAGGAAGCTAACTTAGCTTGGAAGTAAAGGGAGGGGCAAACTTGTAATTAGCAAGGGCCCCAACCCTTGCATATAGGGCCGGCCACCCCCTCCTCATTTTCTTCTTCCTACTTCAAAATTTCTACATCTTCTTCTTCTCCAAGTCTCCTTCTCAAGAGAAGAATAGGAAATCCTTGGGATTGATCTCCAAAATAAGCTTTTCTTCCTATTTTTCTTCCATCAATCTCTTCCTCTATCCCAAGTAGTGCTTCTCCAAGCTTTTGGGAGCAAGAAGTGAAGGGGTGTGTCCTAAACAATTCGTTTTGTGTCGGAGCCGTGTCGGAGAATTTTTCCATTTGGATCCATCTCCCGATAGGTACAACCTATTCTCTAATTCATTCTTTTCATCATAATAATAGTTTGGACCCCGTAGGATTGATCCCCGTGTTTGTGTCCCTATTCGTGTCAAGTTTGCGTCCGTTTGGTGTGTCCTAGGAGAAGTTGTGATTTGTGATTGTGTCCTAGAGTTTTCCCCCAAATTGGACACTTCTAGAATAATTAGATTTCATCTATGTGGGTTAGGCACTTCTAAATTCATATTGTGTTAGTGTGTGTGTGTGTGTGTGTGTGTCTACATATATATATGAGAGTGTGTCTATATATATATATATATATATATTTATATATATATATATTTATATATATATATATATATATATATATATATATATATATATATATATATATATATATATATATATATATATATATATATATATATATATATATATATATATAAGTGTGTCTATATATATAGATACATATGTGTGTGTTTATATATAGATATATATGTGTGTGTTCATATATATATATATGTGTGTGTGTGTGTCTTAATATATATATTAGTGTGTGTATTTATATATATAGAGAGGGGAAGGAATGAGAGATTGTGTATGAGTGTTTTTATATATATAGAAAGAGAGTTAGAGAAGATATAGAGAGAATTAGGGAGGAGAATAGAGGGAGAAAGAGTGTGAGAAGAGGGAAAGGAGAAGAGCACTTGCAGCAGCAGGGGGGACAAGGGGCTGCTGCCCCCCCCCCCCCCAACACAGCAGCAGCAGCAGCTGCATTAGCAGCAGCAAGCAGCATTGCAGCAGCAATAGCTGCAGCAAAGGCAGCAATTAGGCCCCCGTTTGACCCCCGATTAACCCCCCATAAACCTACGTATATATAACTATATGTATACATATATATACCCATATATATGACTATATATACACCTATTTAAACCCACTAAACTAGCCCCTAAACTAGTCCTAAGTGGGAGTTGAAAAGTGAGTGTTTGAGAGTGTTTGTGAGTGAATTAGATTTTTGTGAGAGGGTGATTTTGAGATAGGAGTGTCGGAACGCGTCCAAACTTGGAGGGGACTTAGCTAATGTGAATTAGATTTTGTGGGTAGGCTCCTAGGTTGAAATCGGGACTTCGTGTGGGATTAGGAGGATGGTATCGCACGATACTCAAGATAACGGGTAAACGACTAACATAGACCGTAAGATGGACTGGATGTCCACCCTACCTAGAGAACTTGGTAGGTAATAATTGTATAGGCTAGTATCATACTACCCTAGCAAGCCGGGAGTAGAATTCCTAATGGAAAGCCACTTGGCTTCAAGGTTAGAGTGGTTTAAGGCTAAATGTATAAAGGGTAATCGGGTAAATTCAAGATACGGGGTTCGGGTATTCGGTTTGACTTGAAACTTATGTGACTTGTTAGGTACACCCTACAAATGTCATATTTGAACCGATTTTGGCTCGGTTGACCCAGAGTTGACTTTTTACCCAAAAGTCAACGATGAGTCAACCCTTTGTCTAAATTTGACCAAATCCAAACTAGAGTTGACCAGTTGACCAAAAGTTAACTGCTGGTCAACATTTGACCAGTTTGACCTAGGGTTGACCTAGAGTCGACCAGAGTTGACCAGTGTTGACCAGTTGACTAAAAGTTAACTGTAAGTCAACTCTTGACCCCGTTTGACTTGCTTCGACTTATTTTGACTTGCTTTGACTGGTATAACCTAGAGTTGACTTAATTTGACCTCGATTGACTTGACAGGACTTAGTGTGAGTCAGTGAGACCTAGTTTGATCTAGATTTCATATCTCATAACTTTGTTAAACCTAAATTACCATGAAATATCTCATCTTTAGGTCTCTGATTACCACTCTGAGCATCGATATACCCTACAGCTCAGGACAGCAGGCGAGTACATTTACTGATAGTTTTTATTGTCTTGATATCTGCTATATTCGATTCAGTCGTAGTGTCTTACTCGATTTCCAGTCACGATAGTTCACAGACTAGTATACGTTGGATCATGACATGAGATGTTGTTCCTAGATTTCTGGGTATATTAGTACACTTCCTGCCTTGTTCCCTGTACTTGTATAGACACCGATTTCTAAGGGGACTTGCTACCCTCTTATGGAATCACGTGTCATGTCCAGATCCATTGTACTATTCGGGGATGGAGAATTATTAGGGGCTATGTGATCCAAGCCACCCTGTCACTATATTCTTGTGCTCGTACCACTCTCCCCTCACGTAGGGTGTAGCGAGATCCTATTTGCCTTGTGCTCGTTATCTAGGTTAGCTGGCATGACTTTCCGTTGAGGTCACCGTGAATTGCTGGGCCAAGTGGATATCCTGTCCTGTCACTTATCCCAAGCCGATCACATAACGCTCTAATAATTCAAGGCACATTTTATATTTACTTATCTTATCATATATCATGTTCTGTTCTATATTCAGTACTTTCTCACCATGCTATGATATTCAGTTACTCACATGTTCTACATGCCTTTATATTGTACCTTGATTGGAGACTAAGTTCTACTCGGAAGAAGAGTTACGACACTGGTCTTTGTTTGGTTTAAGGGTTGTAACTCAGCTTCCAAACGGTTCCCAAGTCTTCATATATCTTTGTCTTGTAGTTCATTATACTGTCTCTTATAGAATTTGTCAATTCACATGGAACTGCTGTTAGTGCTTGTACTTGCTCATTTTCCTGATAGGATACCGTTGATATATTACAGATAATTCTGAGATAGACTGCTCGACCTATTATGGGCTCGAGCTAGATGGAGTAGTCCAGGACCGTGGCCTTATAGTAGAGCCACTAGATTTTGCACTCCCAGAGTAGTGTAGATTAGTTGGGTTGCCTGGACTGCGATCCAGCTAGTACTATCAGACTGTAGCTTTATATATTATATTTTGAGACCCTGTGATGTTGTGTATATATCTGGGTTTGTGTTGGATCTTGGACTTATTTTCTTTTTATCTATCATATGTTTTCTTTTGTGCTATCTACCTTAGTTTTATTCTGTGATTGAGACTGTATTGCTATATCACCTCCACTCGGAGAGAAGATACTGTACATGTACCTTTATACTGTTAGTTGTAGTATTTACAGATGTTATATACAGCGTTCTATCGCCGATACTACGGCGTAGGCTGGACGTACCCACGTGCTCGTGCCCCTCATAAGGGTGCGGGTCGTGACACAAGGCCTTGATTACAAGTCTTTCGTGCTCACTTTTCTCTCATTTTACAAGTCACTCTGCTCTCTCTCATCTTTCGATACAATGCTTAAGCCAGCGGAAGCTTCGGAAGGCGATGTCCATATATTATGTCCCGTATAAATCTTGAGTTCGCACGACCGCATGCTTCAACTCGCCAAGGAACTCCGTGCCTCGACGCATCCAAGCGAGCTCTGCGCCACGAGCTTCTACCTGTGGCTGCACATGGAAACTGTGTGGGTGTCAGTACTCAGCTGTACTGGTGGAGTGAGCTCCTCGCCCACCCATACAAAACTGACACGTTCATTTACTTTGTGCAATACAAGTCCCTTTACGATTGTCTTTCTAGTCTTGCCTTAGGATCCATTTTAGAACAAGACGTCTCGGCCTATACTTAACAATGCAACGACAAGGTCGTGCAACGACGGGGTCGTGCCATGCCGACGTGTATTTCGATCGAGGCAGTACCTCATCGCTTATGTACTTGACCAAACTTTAACTCGGAACGGCAGGGTTGTGCCATACTCTATTTGCGACTCCAGTACATTCGGGACAGTGCTTCGCCGAGGAGCAACTTATGCGAACTCGGCCGTACCAAGACTTTCACTTAAACTCAAGTGCCGCTAGACCAATTTTCGTGCCAATGACGTCAAGGGGACGACTCGTGCAGGTCATGCCGCTAGACTTGATTGTGCCTTAAGAACTTGCTTAGACTTGTTCATGCTTCAAGATTGAGGTCGTGCCTCGCTATCAAGACTTATCCTGTGCTACCGCCTTGCGGCCTTTCTGTTCGACTCATAAACCAACTTAGACAAGACTTGTCGAACATAGGGTCGACTTCATGAATATCCCGACGCCACCTATCGTGCCAAGCACGGTGCCTATGCTGCAGCCCAATCTTAGGCCCAGGCATTGTGTTACCGACTAGACCTGCATTCAAGTTCTAGACCCAATCCAAAGGCATACACGCGGTTTGCCGCTATTCTGCCGACCCATCTACATGAGTGGTTACTAGCAATGTCAAGCTATCTTGGATCTCGGCTCGGGGATATCAGCTTGTCCCTACACGGGTAGCTAGCCCGGAGGCGCCGAAGTCTCCCATGCGGTTATCCAGCATCCTATTTGAACCTCACTCGCTTTTTTCGGGCCGACGTGATCCCGGTGCCCCGGCGATCACTCGAGAAGACCTAACCTTGTCAACAAGTTGTCCAATGACCATGCAAGACTCAACTCGATCTACCAATCCTTCCTTAATATGACCATGCTTTCCTTCTTTCTATCGAGACTCCCAAGTAGCAAGACCGATCTCGTGCACTTCCTTATCAAGACTTTAGCAAGACTCCCAAGTAGCGGAAACAATCTCGGCGACAACCTGTCGCGTGGACTTCCTTTATCCGTGGCATACTTTTCACTAAACTGACCATGGCTCGTGCCTTAGACAGACCTTGTTCTCTAGGTGACGCTATCGCTAAAGTCATATACCTTATATGACGAGCCTTGTTCTCGAGGGACTACGTGACTTGACAACCGCAGATAGAGCAGAACAGTGCTAGAAATGGCTTCGCTAGCCCAACACAACTCTTGTTTGACTAATTCGGGCAATAAATCGACGAGCAAAGACTACACCGAGCTTCGCATCGAGAGGACGGGCGGTGCACGCGTTCGACTTGAACAACCAAGTTCTCGGGTGCCTAGACTTAAGCCAACAATCGTGCAAGACGACTTAACTCGTGGGACGTGCGAAGGCTATGCCAAGCCTTGGACGACGGGATCGTGCATGAATTTTTAAGCATTCACGCGGGCGACGTCTATGACTTAGGCCAATACAAACGTTGGGGCAAAACGACGGGACAGTGCATGCTTTATCAAGCATTCAAGCGGACGACGCCTATGACTTAGGCTTATTCGAGTGTCGGGGCAACTTAGCAACTTAGGCCAATTTCTTTCTCCCAAGCCACGGGAACGAAGGATCGAGTGTCATTTAAAAGCACGCTGAGCCGACTTCTAAGCAGACCGTGGGACCATTTTCCATGTTCTAAGACATTCCGACGGGTCAGGATTATTCCCTTAGCTATGTGGATGCGTCTCTTTTATTATCAAGCCTAACTTGTGCAAGTTGAAAACAAGCAAGTTATTAAGTGAAGGCTAAGATGAGGCAAGTTCACCAAAACTACCCCACCTGAGCGAGGAGTTGCCTCGACCGAGCGAGCCTTCGAGCAGTCGTTGCAAGGCCAAGTTCGAATGCCGTTGGTGTTTCGATTCCTCCGATTGACTTTGCGGGACGGGGCACTACAGGCTTGAGGATGGACATTAATGCTGGTCAGATGGTGATGTCCAAGAAGGGAACATACTTCGGAAAGACTTTTCAAACCGAAGGAATGTTTAAAATTCAGCTTGTAAACCAGTCTGATGAAATAAATACAATCGCTTTTTCTGATTATTCTCTTGAGTTGTGGCATAATAGGTTAGGACATGTTCATTGTAAAAGAATAAACAAAATGTCTAGTTTAGGACTTATCTCCAAATGTGGGGATAAGGTAGAGAAGTGTGAAGTATGTGCTCAGACTAAGATCACTAGAAAATCCTTTCATCGGGTCAATCGAAGCACAGATCTTCTGGAGTTAGTACACTCCGATATCTATGACTTCAAACAATTATCTACAAAAGCTGGGATGAAGTATTTCATAACCTTCATCGATGACTTCTCTAAGTACGCATTCGTCTACTTGTTAAATCAAAAGACGAAGCATTCGAGAAGTTCAAGGAGTTCAAAGCCGAAGCTGAATGGCAAACTGGACAACAACTCAAGAGGTTGAGGAGTGATCGAGGCGGAGAATATCGGTCTCATGAATTCGCATCGTTCTGCAAAGAATATGGAATCATCTGCGAGACTACTGCTCCGTATTCTCCTCAGTCTAACGGAGTAGCAGAGAGGAAGAACCGAACGTTGACAGAAATGATGAACTCAATGCTGCTAACTGCAGGTCTTCCAAAATGTTACTGGGGAGAAGTTGTATTAATGGCCACTTTCATTCTGAATAGAGTGCCTTATGCAACTTCTGACATAACTCCTCATGAACTCTGGTTCAAAGTCAGACCTAACTTGAATGTTATTCGAGTGTGGGGGTGTCTGGCTTATGTGAAGCTTCCAGATCTAAAGATTCAGAAGCTGGGGATAAGGACTACGAAGGCAATTTTCTTGGGATATGCTGAGAAGAGTGATGCTCGGAGATTCCTTGACATTGATTCAAATCATATCATCGAATCTCGCGATGCTGAATATTTTGAAGACAAGTTTACAAGACACAAAAATATTGTTTTCCCAGACATTCCGGAGAATGATATAGGTGCAAATGAGACTGAGATCTCATATGAGCCCGTAGTCCAAGATGAAGTTGTTGGTGGAGAAACAACAATTGAACCAGAACTCGCTGAGCCGTCAACGAAGCGAGCAAGGAGGCCGAAGAGCTTCGGAGATGACTTCGTCACCTATCATGTGGAAGCAGAGCCGCTTACCTATGATGAGGCGATGAAGACCAGAGATGTTGTCTTCTGGAAGGAGGCAATAGACAATAAAATTGACTCAATTACCTCCAATAACACATGGGTGTTAGTTGATTTTCCCGAAGGAGCAAAATTCATCAGATGCAAGTGGATCTTCAAGAAGAAGATGAAAGCTGATGGAACCATTGACAAGTTCAAGGCCAGGCTAGTGGCCAAGGAGTTTTCTCAAAAACAGGAGATCGACTACTTTGACACATATGCTCCAGTAGCACGGATGACAACCATCAGATTGTTGATTGCGCTTGCGGCAATACACAAACTGGTGATACATCAAATGGATGTCAAAACAGTATTCCTGAATGGCGAGCTGACCGAGGAGATTTATATGCAACAGCCAGAAGGATTTGTCGTCAGAGGCCTAGAGGACAAAGTCTGCAAGTTGGTAAAATCTCTATACAGCTTAAAGCAAGCTCCCAAAATGTGGCATGAGAAGTTTGACAAAGTTATCAGATCAAACGGCTACAGGGTCAGTGAAACAGACAAGTGTGTCTATACTAAATTTGCTGACGGAAGAGGAGTCATCATTTGTCTGTACGTGGATGACATGCTAATCCTAGGTACAGATATAAGCTGTGTCACTGAGACAAAGAAGTTCCTCTCGACAAAGTTCAGTATGAAGGACTTGGGGGATGCTGATGTTATCTTGGGACTCAAGATCATCCGGACGGACACTGGATTGGCACTCTCACAATCTCATTACATTAAGAAGATGCTCACTCGACACGGGTATCATGATCTTCCCATAATTGATATGCCGTACCGAGGTGATCAAAAGCTGGAGCCAAACTCGAAAGAAAGCGTCAGGCAATTGGAGTACGCTAAAATTATCGAAAGTTTGATGTACGCTACTACTGCCACTAGGCCTGACATAGCTTTCGCTGTGGGAATGTTGAGTCGATTCACAAGTGTTCCAGGTATTGAGCACTGGAAAGCTATGAAGCGTGTTATGAGATATCTCAAGAAGACTCAGACATATGTACTATACTTCAGCGGAGAGCCACCGGAAGTAGAAGGCTTCAGTGATGCTAGCTGGTGCTCAGAGTTGGAGAGCGAGAGGTCCACTGGTGGATTCATTTTCATAATGGGTGGAGCTGCTATATCATAGAAGTCGAAGAAGCAGACTATGCTCTCACGGTCTTCTATGAAATCTGAGTTCTTTGCACTTGATACCGCAACAGAAGAAGCAGAATAGCTTCGGGAGCTCATGTATGATCTTCCAGTAGTTGGAGCGCAGATATCGACAATTTCGGTATACTGCGACAACCAAGCAACTGCGGTGGTGGCATCAAATGATCTCTTCAACGGAAAGAAGAGAACTGTGCGGTTAAAGCACAGGGCAGTGAACGATCTCATCAAGAGAGGTGTCATTGCAGTAATCGATGTTCGGAGTCAGAAGAACCTGGCGGATCTATTCACGAAGGGCCTCAAGCATCAGCTGGTTGAAGACACAGCAGGGAAGATGGGCTTGAAGGCGTTCTGATAGTATGTTTTTGTAATCCTACCATAAAGTTTCATGTTATTAGTTCAAAGAGAAATCTACTAGACATCTAACTTTCGGTTCAAGGGAGGACCACTGACTGAAAAACTATCAGGTAACAGTAGGTACTTATTCTTGGGAACATAGAAGGGTTACGAACCCATAACCACTGTTGTCTACTATGTGTTTTCTACGGAAAATGGATCCTGTGTAGAGGTTGGCTTAAATGCCTTAATAAGTTCTCAGGCAGAGTGAATGCCTGGTGTGCTTTACAGGAAACACGGTAGCACAGCATTACAAGGAGTAAAACTCCATGCTACAGTAGGATGACTCTACCATGAGATTCTTAGGTAGGGGTAATGCCTCGGCTTTGCAAGCCAAGTCATAGCGGCGTAGCACCGCAAATAGGCAGGCTGCCTAATGTTGTATGATGAAATTAAAGAATTGTAGGCAGCACTACAAAGGAGAGGGTAACCCCATGTTACAGTGGCATGACACCACGATGAGGTTCCCAGGTAGGGATAAAGCCTCGGCCTTGCAAGCCATGTCGTTGCGGCGTAACACCGCAAGGAAGCCTTAGGCTTCATGCTGGGTAGAATGGCACTACAAAGAGGCTGTGACCTCATGCTGCAGTAGTGTGACACTACGATGAGGTTCCCGGGTAGAGGTAATGCCTCGGCTTTAGGCCATGTCATAGCGGCGTAGCACCGCAAGGAAGCACAAGGCTTAATGCCATGTCTCTTTAATAAAGAACTTAACTATAGTGTATAGAAAGAGATATCAGGCCATCTCTTGAGGGTAAACTTGTAGACGCCTAAAATTATACACTGAAACCAGGCCGGCACAGGGCCTTTAATGTGCATCCAGAAGCACATGTAACTACACTTTGTGAGTTGAAAGAATTACAATTATGGTACAGAATTCAAGGCATAGTCCATTCTTCTATCACATTGTCATTCAACCCATTCGGGAAGATTCAAGTCGTCAGCGACATCTATCCTAATGCAAAATGGACAGTTACTGTGGGGAACGCTCAACCCTGGACACATATATATGGTGAGATATGTGGGGGATTGTTGGTGCTCTTGCTCCTTGACATGAAGAGAGCTTGCTCTCAACATGCTTTGTAAAGTTTAGTCCCACATTGGAAAAGCACCATGAGTTATCTCAATATATATATGAGCATGTGTTGTTGGGATATGCACATGGGTGTTTCACTTAACAAAATTGCCAAACAAAAGTGTTGGATTTTGAAAATAAAACGAGAAAAAGTACAAGAAGTACAAATTTGATTCTGGGAAAGTATTGCTATGGAAGTCTGATTCGTAAATGATCACTTTTTTCCTTGGACCATATGATGATGAAGAAGATCACTGCTTGAAGTAGAACAACTTGGAAGAACTAAGTCACCAGAAAGGTATCGACGCACTTGGGCACTGATGGCGAGGCCGAATGCTTTCCTGCTTTGCTTTACTCTGTTCTGGAAGAAAAATTGAAGAAGAATGCTCTGGAGAATCAAAATCTCGAAGTCTTGATCTCTGTATTCCCTCATGTTCTCTCTCTGTCCATCCTTGTGTTTGAGAAAAATGAGTCTATTTATAGACTGGGGCTTCTGTGCGTAAAAAGATACCAAAATCTATCTTTACGCTAACAACTGCCACCCATGATCAGAGCCATCCTTTGCATATGTTGACACGCGTCCCATCATTTCAGTGAGAATAGGATGCATGTACACACGTTCTTCGAAATATATGGCATGAAGGCCATGTAAACAGACCACGTTCCATACTGGCCAGAAAGAATAGGGCGTAAAAAACAGCTCCAACATCCTCTGAGCGTAAAACAGAGAGATGAGCGTAAAATAGCTCTGTCATAGCTTTCCTGCGTAAAGTAGTTATTGAGTAACCTTGAGCGTAAAATGGCTCAACTAGACTTTATGCACACATTGTTTTGTGAGCGTAAGAACTCACGTAAAACTCCGTGCGTAAAAGAAACCGTTCAATGAGCGTAAAGTAGCTCGATCTCCATAAACGACAACAATAGTTTTTGTATAAGACAAATCCCATTGAATTCTGTGGTAAATGCCATCATTAATATCTTCATGTCAGAATTTGCATTAAATGCTAGATTTGACAGCTTTGTCCAGCGTGAAGTAGACTGCTCTGTCCTTGGCGTAAAACCATGGGTGTAACCCCGAGCGTAAAATGATCAACTTGCTTAGTCATAAAGCGATTAGCCTAATCTTGGGCGTAAAAGGATTACCCATTCCTCTAGGCGTAAAGCATATCATTTATGAATGAGATGACTCTTTCTTTGAAGCACTTTTTACGCTCCTACAAGACCCCCTTCAAAGTTTTCAAATATCTCCAATATTTAAAATACTTTGAACAAAAGCATAAAAGTTGATATTCGACCTGCCAGCGTAAAATTTGGGATACGCAACAGCCATATGCGTAAAAGCGGGGATGTTCAACAGTCGACGTAATTATAGGGATATCCAACAGTTGGTTTTGAATCTTTCTTATAAATAGGTCTATTTTAGAGAGAGAAAACACTTTTGCTCGTCTTCTTGAATCTCTTTGCCTTTTCTTTCTTCAAAACTCTGATTCTGATGGCTCCTAAGAAATCATCCGCCGCCGGTAGCAAAGGGAAGAAACTAGCCATTGATTCCTCTTCGACTGATCATATGAAAACCCCTGCTCAGTCATCACTACCACAACGAAACCCTAACCCGGCCGTGGCTCCGCCAATGATAGGTAAAACCCTAATCTTCGGTTGAGAGAAAACAAATCCGTCGGGGAAAAAGAAGACAAACCAATCTCTCAGCTTTTTACGCCCACGTTGTACGTGTTAGCGTAAAGTTAAAATAACATTGTACGCCCACGTTGTTCGTGTTAGCGTAAAATTAACAAGAATACGCCCACGTTACACGTGTCAGCGTAAAATTTGGTTTTATGCCTACAGTTGATATGCTAGCGTAAAACTTAACTACGCTCATGTTCGTACATGCCAGCGTAAAAAGTTGTATTACGCTTATGTTACTGTGTGGTAGCGTAACGTTGACCAATCTTTTTGAGAGATTTTGTCGAACAAATACTGCATAAGCTTTTCATCAACTCTTTAATTAAACTTCGAACTAACTTGATCTCTTTTGTTACTTCACCAGTGGATCTGCAAATTCACCCCCTCGCTGAAGTTTTCGGATCATCAGTTGGCATGGTAGGTGTAGCCTCCCTTCCCAAAATTTTTCGAAATATTTTTTTATTATTTATTTAAATTAAATAGTAATTTTAGAATTTTATAAATATTTATTTAGTTAATTATTACGGTAGATGATTTTAGTCATGGTTGAGATTTGGAATACAAGACGACTAGGAATCATGGCACGGATAGTGCAGTGACGTGCTTTGACTAGTGTTTAGCCATGGTAGGGGAAGGCCGAGTCATAAGATTATTCTAACTAGGAAAACCAGGCCAAGTTGTGACATAACCATTATCAATAGTTTAATTATTTATTATTAAGATTTATTGACTTGTAGAAGACCCGGTTGTACTCAAATAGTCCGGACTGGGCCCGAAATCGAGCCCAAGCCCGTGTAGGCTTATAGTGAGTCCTAAGACGTCCATGTTGATATTTATTTTGAGTGCAAACTTTGTACCTAAATTTTCTTGGTCAATAAATTATTTTCTAATTAATTGTTATATATATGTAATATCAATTTATTTATATTGATAGGATATTTTCTATTTTTGGAAATATGATAAGTACTTGCAGATGACTACTGTACAGAAGCCTCCCTATTTGAGAGAGAGCTAACATGTTCCTCCTTACACACTATACTATTAGAAAGGATATTTCTTCCTTAAATTTATTGTACTCCTTGTTATCAGACAGATTTATGAGTTTTATTAATTAGTAATTAGTTAATAATTGTTAATTAGTTTTAAGTGTCAGGTATTGATATTTAATATATGTCACTTGGTTTGCAGAAAATAGCATAATCTAGTTTTTTAACAAATTTCATGGACATTTTACCAACATAATATTCTCTCGCATTATAAAGGACTGGTGTTGGGATGTCCATGGAAGGTATTGAGCAAACTCCTGTTGTATATGATTTTATGTCCGAAATGGCATTTCATCGTAAGAAAGTAGATGCTGAAGTAAAACCCAGACCGAGCCTAGGCCATCCAAGACCTATGGCAATTCGTTTGTTTATGGCTAAACAAACACAGCATAGCCCGGCCCATTCTCTTTATTGTATATATATAAGGGACAAGTTAAATACATGAGGAAGCCCTAGCCGCAAACAACTGCTCAACCTCCTTCCTCCTCCATCTTCTTTCACATACCAGTTGTCCATTGGTCGTACGAGACGACAACGCACCTCCGGCCAATAAGTCCCTGAGCCAATATCACCAATGTCGCCCTCGGCAGCATCTCCGCGCGCCCCACTGGCCTAACCATGAGCACGCCTGTGCATGCCTTCCTGGACACTGTACCTGCAACCCGACGCACGTTACTGTGCTTCGACGCGTGCGCCCCTCGGGCGTCCAACCGCGAGGGTAGTAGCCGCTGATAGAATTGACTACCCGAGCGTTAGGCTCCTCGACAGCGTATCCCGCATGGCCGAGCATCGGAGCAATCATCTTCGATATCGACACCCGCGCTACAGTGCTATCGTATCTAGCACGCTCCTCCAAACCGCCATGTCGACCAGAGACTCAGTCGCGTGCCAGGAGAGTCATCCTCCGGGTCAAGTCTCCTATATGCAGAGGCCTCTCGCACGACGATCAACCACAACCAGTTAGAGCCGTCGTCGGAGATCATTCCCTCGGGCAACCATCAACGCCGCAACCGCACGAAGACCTGGCCGGAACTATCCAATCTCCGATCTGACACCGGCAAATCGAGCTTCACCAAACTCGATAAACGACCCACCCGCGAGCGCCAGAGAAGCACCAGCGGTTCGGTGAGACGCTACCTCCTCCCTCGAGCCATCGTCGCCTTCCAGTGTCGCGGCTTCCCGCGTATCATTCGTTGAAGTTGTCTTCCGACCGATCCAACCTCGACAGCGTTCGATCGGCCTGGAAATCTTGACAGTATCAGCGGGCCGAGACCACCTTATGACCGTGCAGCCGAGGGCCGCGCTGCCCATGACGCTGTGCTACGCCGAGATGTCGAGGTGCAACAGCCGTATGACTCGTCCGTCACTGCACTCAAGTAGACGGACGAGAGCAGTAGCAGTACTCACGAGAACGTGGAGTAGAGGAGAACTAATGCAGTAATGGCAATATCACAATATAGAGGTAAAGACCTTTATGCCCTTGCCAATCCCCTTTAAAAACGTTTTAAATTATTGTTTATAAATGTGTTTTTATTCATAATAAATTAATTAGAAATATGTATACTAGGTATACAAATGTACAAGTACACTTATGTATATGTGTTCACCAATAAATCCTATTTATATATTTATAAACGTTATTTTATCAAAAGGCTTACATGTATTCTATGTGTATAATTATATATATTCATGCATATTTACTCGTATAAGGAATTATATACCTACTTATTATAATAAATATAGCCATAAAAGCTATTAACCACATTTAAGTATCCATATTTATATTAAAACTTTATCCATGTTTTGGTGTCAACAGGTCTATAGAATTTTATAATTATTTTTCTTAAGTAAAAACCACATCTAGTTTTTCAAGGAATATGGTCCTTAGAACCCTATTAAAGATTGTGGCAATAATAGACATATAAATTACATGGGATGATTCTTGGTTGTTGTTAGGGCTTGGTAGATTTTTTTGTAGGCCATAGCACTATCAGCATGAGTTAGGCTTGATCGAACTCTGGCACTGCAGTCTCAACACCAATTTGGACAAAACTCCAGGCAAGTATACCTTGCCTCCCTCTACAGTTTTATTTACATGCATTTTATTTCAGTTTTCAGCTTTTGGATTATTTATGGACATGTGCTTTTTCGTGTTATTTTCTGTGGAGTTGTTTTTATTGTTTATAGCCATGTTCATATTTTAGCCTTGTGTTTCATACTTGGAGTTCTCGTCAGTACCTTGCTTGAGTCGTGTCATAGAACGGTTGCGTGCAGTGAACTGCCATAGCCTTGATTATCGTTGTACACAACCAGAGAGTCCACACTCGGGACGAGGGTTGTTTGGTGCACCAGAGAGTCCACACACAGGACGAGGGTGTTTGTCGTGATCAAATGGCACCAGAGAGTCCACACACGGGACGAGGGTTGACCATTTACACCAGAGAGTCCACATACGGGACGAGGGTGTCTTGCCGTGAGCTAGCCAGAGAGTCCACACTCGGGACGAGGGTTAGCGCTTAGTTCAAACCAGAGAGTCCACACTCGGGACGAGGGTTTGATTTCTTCCATTGATCTCGTGTTTCGTTCATCCGGCAGTTCATTTAGGCGTAGTTGTTCTAGTGTTCGTATTCGTGTTCATATTCGTGTTCGTATTCGTGTTCATGTTTGTGTTCGTAGTCATTGTCTTGTTCTTGTTCTTTCTTGTTTATTTTTGAGCATGATAAAACTGTTAGATAGGCATGTATATTATGTATCTTGCTATGTCCTCTGAGGACCTGATGATCTCCTCAGGTTTAGCGATCGCATTGAGTTAGCTAGTAGTTCCGGATGGCAGACGTGATGATACATTGTGGGATTTAGGTATTGCTATTGTGTTTATTATCCGCTCGTGCTTTTCATTCCTCATCATGAGATATCCTGTTTCTCGTTTCAGTTGTAGACTCTTGTTATTTTCCTTAGAGTCTTATCGAACATTTATGCTAGTGGGCTGCAGACCACGATCCATAGTGTTCATTCTCATTTATTATCTTATTGTGGATTGAGATATAGATTTGTTTGCCATGATTTGGCAGTTTACCATGACCTTGACAGCTTATACGTATTCGAGTCGGACTGGAGTCCGCTCGATGCGTAGCTGGGCTTGGACACGCTTCGTATCCGAAAACCGGGTGCGGGTCGTGACAAGTTTTTTTGGTGGCCCTTGCAGGTCAGAGCATATCGTACCGGTTACGTAACTGTACTGGTACGACCCTGCGACCTTGACTAGACCTTAGAAATCTCAATCCACTCTGCCTTGAAAATTCTCCTAGAAATTCTCTACGTCCTTGAAAACTCCACATTTGCTCTCGAATATACTTCCTTGCTTTCCGTACCCTTGACTCTCGTCCCTTCCTATTTCGAGGCGACGAACGATCGTGCTGTCTAGAATCTATCAAAAATCCTTAAATTATATTATAATATTGCTTGACTATTGAATGCTTGGTTGTTTATAGATATGAAGGATTATAGTTGCATATGCCTAGATATCTGCCGGTAGAATTGTTAGCAACTAGTTAGAAGACCAGAAGATCTTAGTGACCATGTTTTGAGAAATAGAGTGAGCAAAGGTGGGTAGAAGTCCTCAATTATTTGGAGTTATAAAATATTTAGAGAAGGCTATAGAATTTGGTTTTCTAAATTTAAAATCTAAGGAGATCAAGGTTAAGGTGGACTTTCTTTTTGAATTTTTATGAGTTAGAATTTCGAGGACGAAATTATTTTAAGGTGGGTAGATTTGTAGCCTCCCTTCCCAAAATTTTTCGAAATATTTTTTTATTATTTATTTAAATTAAATAGTAATTTTAGAATTTTATAAATATTTATTTAGTTAATTATTACGGTAGATGATTTTAGTCATGGTTGAGATTTGGAATACAAGACGACTAGGAATCATGGCACGGATAGTGCAGTGACGTGCTTTGACTAGTGTTTAGCCATGGTAGGGGAAGGCCGAGTCATAAGATTATTCTAACTAGGAAAACCAGGCCAAGTTGTGACATAACCATTATCAATAGTTTAATTATTTATTATTAAGATTTATTGACTTGTAGAAGACCCGGTTGTACTCAAATAGTCCGGACTGGGCCCGAAATCGAGCCCAAGCCCGTGTAGGCTTATAGTGAGTCCTAAGACGTCCATGTTGATATTTATTTTGAGTGCAAACTTTGTACCTAAATTTTCTTGGTCAATAAATTATTTTCTAATTAATTGTTATATATATGTAATATCAATTTATTTATATTGATAGGATGTAATGCCTGTTGTCCGTATTACGTATTTTTGGAATATGTGTACGTATTTTATTCTGTATTGCATGATTTCTTGTTTAGCTTGCATCTTGGCTTGGTTATTTCTTGGCTTGGTTCGGTTTTCTTTGGTCTATCATGAACCATGGATGAACCCCCTACCTACCACCACCTTTGATATTTATTGCCATTTCTTCTTTCTCTCTCTTCATTACTCATCTTCTTCTTCCTCATTTACTTCTTACCTACCAGAGAGAGAAGAGAGAGGTCTAGACAAGTGCAACTTGCTTCATGGAGGAACTCTTATTTTATTGCTTCATTCTCTTCCTTACAGTATTTTGACTAGCTTTAGAACTTGGCATTTTCACTTTCCATGGCTAGATTCATGTAGATCTATATTTACTTTATTTTTAGATTTTTGGGTTTTGATCTACTTAATCTTGTTATTTCCTAGTTTTGATGGTTCCATGTTGTAGAGAATCTCGTTCTACCCCATTTTGACCTATGAAAGTTCAGATTTGGGCTCCGGATGATTGAGTTATGCAGCTTGGAAGCCATGGCTTATGGTGTACTTCTTCTCAAAAATTTGGAGAAGAAGCACAGTTCCGAGCCGCATGATAGCACTTGACCGCATGAATATTCATGCGGCAAGTCAGCTTCGAAACCGCATGCACTATCAACTGGACTTGACCGCATGACAAGTTCATGGGGCAAGTATTTAGTTCGGCCGGATGGAGCCCTTCTTCCCGAACCGCATATGCACCCTTGCTCCCAGCCGCATAGGCATTGCTCTCCGCTGCCGCATGGGACTTCGCCCATCCCGAGCCGCATGAACTCCAATACTCGCGAGCCGCATAGACCGCAGTCTCCCGCTACCGCATGAGGACCCGAGTCCTCTCAGCCGCATGACTGACTGATCCCGAGCCGCATAGATCCTGATTCCCTTCAGCCGCATGAGACCCCTCCATTCCTGACCGCATAAGCTCCTACAGCCGCATGCGCCGCACGCCCGCACTGCCTTGAGACTGACCTTTCCGAGCCGCATGAACTAGGATTTCGGGCCGCATGAACCCATATCCATTCAGCCACATGGGCTGTTCTCTTCCAGCCGCATGTGATCATTCCTGGCCGCATAGGCCTTAGCCGCATGGCTCTTCTATAGCCCTGCCGTCGAGTAGGGCACATTTCCAGCACACTATCATGTGTTGCACCTTTCAAGCTACTTAAGGGTACATGCGTTTCCTGGACGGTGTACCCACCTGAATTCAACCCCTAATTTTGACCTGGGTAAACTGGATGGACTGCAAGGCTTGTGGCTGTGGAAGATTCTCACTGTATCTTGTTAGTAATTAGGCTTGTGACAACCCTAGTTAGTTAAAGTATCAAGCCGTAGTTCTTGCTTGGCCGTGAAGTGATTGGATGGAGTCTAACCTGTCTAGCCTTGTCCTGATCCTGTTCCAGACTACTGTATGACCAGAATGCTTGTATTTATTTTACCGATAAATGGTGAGAATTCTAAGTTCTGTTCAGACGAAGGGTTACAACCCCGGTCCTTGTTTGGTTTACGGGTTGTAGCCTGGTTATCTGAATAGTTCCATGGTTATCTCGTCGTATATCATCCTGATGTATTTTCTTTATTTCCAGTTCTTACTTTTATTTATACTCTTGTGCTGATTGCTGGTTTTAGTTCCTAAGAGAAGCTTCCTTTGTGGCACTTGCTCTTTCTGGGGTCTGACCCAGCTGGTTTTGTATGGCCAAATTTCGGAGCAGCTCCAGAGGATCTACCGACCTTCCAGCCAGATGGTGGCCACTAGACGGAACCCTGGCAACGAATGGGTTTATTTTTGATCTCCCACTTTATTGTAAAAATATTCTTTTGAGGCGTTTAGTCGACGAGCACCTGTTTAGCTCGATTGCACTTTACTTACTGTCTGCCTATGGGTTGTAACATGATTGACAGATCCTAGGGTTGATCATGTATGACTAAACTCTTGCTAGTCCTCACATTTTGTAACGACTAGCTTCATGATCAGCTGAATATGTAATATTTGGGACGCCTTATTATTGTATATTTAATGATCATACATCTTGTAACATTTACTTACTTGCTTGTGATTGAGACACTAAGCTTGTTCATGACCATAGGAGACTGTTGGCTGGTAGTAAACCCTCATGTATCTAGACAGCCGTGACCGTATAGCGAGATGGAATCCATTTCAATATACGTAGCTGGCTATGTCTGCCCCCGCTCTCCAGTATTCTGGTTCTGGGACGTGACATGGTTTAAGTGGTGGCCCATACAGGTCTTGTAAATCAAGATATATGAGGATTTACCGAATAGATGTCTCAATCAGTATTCGTCCTTGATCTCTGCTCGTATCTTCTGAATCCCTGGATTCTTGTCCTGATCATATGCTTGTATCGTTGATCTGTCCTGGTCCTTCCTTATTGTTCTCCATGTCGTTTTCTTCAGCGACATTGTTCGTGGTCCTACCGACTAGCAAGGCGGAGCACCTCCCGCGGACCAGCAACAACTCGGAGATCAAGCCCAGCATTCCGGAGTAGCCTCCAGAGTCGTGCCTTCTGATGGAGAGACACCAGTCCAGCCAGTCCAGCCTGTCGAGCCTGATGATGGCACATTTGTAGGACTCGTCAGGACCTTGATAGCTTCTCAAGATCGTCGTGGAGATGTCTTGCAACAGGCAGTGGCGGATGCTTTGACCCGGGGTGGTCATCAGGGTAACAGCGCGGCCAACAGCTTCAAGCGCCTGAACCCTCCATTCTTTGACGGTAGTGAAGATGCTATCACAGCAGATGCATGGCTTCAGGATACTGAAGTGATTCTCGACGCAGCCAAGACTCCAGAGAACGAGAAGGTGGCCGTTGTGCGCCTGCAGTTGTTAGATCTTGCCCGCAGCTGGTGGGCAGCGCAGGCCGTTGGATTAGCAACACCCATTGCTTGGACAGTATTCAGAGAGAGATTCCAGACCAAGTATTTCGATGCCGTGGCTCGGTATGATCTGCAGACCAGGTTCACCAATCTGAAGCAAGAAGGCAGGACGGTCGATGGATATGCTGCCAAGTTTTCGAGACTCAGTCGGTTTGCTCCCACCTTGGTGGCAACCGAGTATGATAGAGCCCAGCAATTCCAGCAGGGGCTTCACCTGGAGATTTTGTTAGCAGTTGAACAGTTTGAGCATCAGACTTTTGATGCAGTCTTGAGAGCAGCCCGGAGGCATGAGTATACCTCCCAGAGGATTATGGATAGGACCGGAGGTCGGAAGAGATCTCACGGCCAGATGAATCAGTCTTCAGCACCAGCCCCGGCAGCCAGGACCTTGACTATTGGAGCTCCGAGGCGAGCGACCTCAGTAACGTCGGTTCAGCATTCCATCCCGACGTACCCTCAGCAGCAGCAGAAGCAGAAGCAGTCTTCCACAGTGGGATGTTCTCATTGTGGGAAGCCAGGCCATGTAGTGGCAGAGTGTCGTAGGGCACAGGGATTGTGTCTGGTTTGTGGAGCACCATACCATAGGGTTGGATCCTGCCCGAACAGGGGTGGTTCATCATCGTCCAACCTTTCTAGCTCTTCGGTGAGAGGACCAGCACCGGTCCAGCAGCAGCAGCAGCAGTACCCATTGTCGAGGCCCTTGCCGCCTCAGTCCCAGATGTTCCAGCAGCAGAATCCCCAGCAGCATGCACAAGCCCAAGCCTTGAGTCAGAGCAGGCAGCGATGATTCCAGCAGAGGGGACCAGCACCCCGAGGGCACGGTCAGGCTATGGTGATGACCGCAGAGAAAGGATTGGCACCAGGTGAGGTAGTGGCAGGTACTATTCTCGTCAACTCATTTCCAGCTTCAGCTTTATTTGATTCTGGTGCATCGCATTCTTTTATGTCTGCACGATTCGTGACACGGATAGGATTGGAGCCCGAGTCATTATCAGTAAGGCTCAAGATACTTACTGGTAACGGACTTGTGGGAGTAGATAGAGTGTTTTTCTCGTGTCGGATCGTAGTTAGCAGTAGAGAATTCCCCGCTAGATTGATAGAGTTCCCGATGGCCGATTATGATGTGGTCTTAGGGACGGATTGGTTGAGGAACCAGTATGCTAGAATAGACTGCCATATTGGTAGGGTTGTTTTTAGCATTCCAGGCGAGCCGGAGTTTTCTTTTTCCAGAGGAGCAGTTGAACCTTCTCCTCCAGTATTGTGGATGGCAGTAGCAGCAGTGCAGTTGCCCAGGATAGTCGAGGAGTTTCCAGATGTTTTTCCCAGAAGAGCTACCAGGTATGCCTCCAGAGCAGAAGATCGAGTTCACCATAGACTTGATTCCCGGGATAACCCCAGTGTCAGAGAGAGTCTACAGGATGGCGCCGTCAGAATTAGAGATCTTGTACAAGATGATTGAAGAACTTCGAGCCAAGGGATTTATTCGTGCTAGTGGATCGCCTTGGGGAGCCCCGATGCTTCTTGTGAAAAAGAAGGATGGTACGTCCAGGTTATGTGTTGATTATCGTACCTTGAACTCAGTGACAATCAAGAACAGATACCCTCTTCCGAGGATAGATGACTTGTTTGATCAACTCAAGGGGGCTTCAGTATTCTCGAAGATTGATTTGCGCTCAGGTTATCATTATATCAGAGTCAGAAAGCAGGACATTCCGAAGACAGCTTTTAGATCGAGATATGGGCATTGGGAGTTCCTTGTTATGCCTTTTGGAGCAACCAATGCGCCGGCAGTATTCATAGACCTCATGAATCGCATCTTCATGCCATACTTGAATCAGTTTGTGATTGTGTTCTTGGATGACATCCTGGTCTACAGCAAGAGTGATGCGGAGCATGAACAGCATCTCCGTGTGGTTCTTCAGATTCTCAGGGAGCACCAGTTATATGCCAAGTTCAGTAAATACGAGTTCTGGCTTGATCGCATTTCGTACTTGGGTCATATCATCACCAGAGGAGGAGTAGAAGTCGATCCCCAGAAGATTGTGGCTATTGAGTCGTGGCCGGTGCCCAGCACAGTTGCAGAAGTTCACAGTTTCCTTGGATTGGCCGGCTATTACCGGCGGTTTGTATCAGATTTTGCTCGGATATCAGCGCCGTTGACCCAGTTGACTCGCAAGGATGCGCAGTTTGCTTGGACAGCAGAGTGTCAGAGTTCTTTTGAGCAGTTGAAGCGAGGCCTGATAACAGCTCCTATTCTCACGCTTCCAGATGGGACCGGAGGATTCTCAGTGTACTGTGATGCTTCAGGCAGAGGTTTAGGATGTGTTCTGATGCAGCATGGGAAGGTAATAGCTTATGCGTCACGACAACTTCGTGATCATGAGAGAAATTACCCAACCCATGACTTGGAGCTGGCAGCAGTGGTGTTTGCACTTAAGTTGTGGAGGCACTACTTGTATGGGGACAGGGTGGAGATTTTTACCGATCACAAGAGCCTGAAGTATGTTTTCACCCAGAAGGATCTTAACATGCGTCAGAGAAGATGGCTGGAGCTTCTTGTGGATTATGATGTCAACCTGCAGTATCATCCTGGGAAGGCCAACGTCATAGCAGATGCATTGAGCATGAGAGCAGGAGTTTATTTCCTAACAGCACAACCAGAGCTATTAGCAGATCTTCAAAAGATGGGTATTGAAGTTGTTCTCCCTTCCAGTGTAGCATTGATGGCCAGCATGCAAGTTCAGTCTACTATAGTCGAGAGGATCCGGATGGCGCAGTCAGCAGATTCCAAGCTTCAGCGACTCAGAGCAGAGTGTGAGGCAGGATGAAGACCAGAGTTGTGCATTCATGAGGATGGTACACTTCGACATGGTAAGCGTCTTTGTGTGCCCAGTGGAGAAATCAGACAGGAGATCATGGCAGAGGCGCACAGTTCTTAGTATTCCATCCATCCTGGCAGTACGAAGATGTACCGTGATATCCGTCAGCACTTTTGGTGGAATGGCATGAAGCGGGAGATAGCTCGGTTTGTCTCTCGGTGTTTGGTTTGCCAACAAGTTAAAGCTGAACATCAGAGACCGGCTGGACTTCTTCAGCCTTTGTCGATTTCAGAATGGAAGTGGGAGCATATGACCATGAATTTCGTGACTGGATTACCTAGATCCCCAGCTGGCAGAGATGCTATCTGGGTTATAGTTGATCGACTCACGAAGGTGGCTCACTTCCTCCCGTTCAGAGTTGGTCAGTCGACGGCTCAGTTAGCAGAGATATATCTCCGGCAGATTGTCAGATTGCACGTAGTGCCAGTCAGTATCACCTCGGACCGAGATTCAAGATTTACGTCGCACTTTTGGCGTAGCCTACAGGAGAGTTTGGAAACTCGTCTCCAGTTCAGTTCAGCGTATCATCCGCAGACAGATGGTCAGTCGGAGCGTACGATCCAGACTCTTGAAGACATGTTGCGGTCTTGCACACTTGACTTCGGTGGTTCATGGGAAGATCACTTACACCTGGTAGAATTATCGTACAATAACAGTTTCCAGGCCAGTATCCAGATGGCACCATTCGAGGCACTATATGGTAGGAAGTGCAGATCCCCGCTAGCCTAGGATGATGTTGGAGAGAGACAGATGCTTGGTCCAGAAATGAACGCTCAGACAGTTGAAGTGGTCAGAAGGGTCAGAGATCATCTTCGAGTTGCCCAAGATCGCCAGCGCCATTGGGCCGATTCTCATCGGCGCCCTCTCGAGTTTTCGGTCGGTGACCATGTATTCCTGAGGATTTTGCCTAACCGTGGCGTCATTCGTTTCGGCGTGCGGGAAAAGCTTAGTCCTAGGTATATAGGGCCATTTGACATTCTGGAGCGGGTAGGAGATGTGTCCTATCGTCTCGCTCTTTCGCCGTCGCTAAGCGAGGTGCATGACGTGTTCCATGTATCCCAATTACGACGATATATCCCGGACCCGAGCCACATCCTAGATCATTCGGAATTGGTTGTTGGTACCAACCTTTCGTATGAGGAGAGGCCCGTGTCTATATTGGACCGGAGAGAGAAGATCCTCAAGAACAAGACTATCAAGTTAGTCCGGGTTGCTTGGGGTCATCACTCTTTGGGGGAGTCAACATGGGAGCGTGAGGATGATATCCGATCGCGATATCCCGACTTGTTTGACTCGTGAGGTATAATGTCTTTCTTATGCCTCATGCCTTCGATTCCTTGCTTGCATGATTGATTGATTGTCTAGTATAGCTTGCTTGTTATTAGTATAGCTTGTCATTGCTCCTCTAGCCTCTTGATTAAATTCCGAGGACAGAATTCTTTTAAGGTGGGTAGAGTTGTAATGCCTGTTGTCCGTATTACGTATTTTTGGAATACGTGTACGTATTTTATTCTGTATTGCATGATTTCTTGTTTAGCTTGCATCTTGGCTTGGTTATTTCTTGGCTTGGTTCGGTTTTCTTTGGTCTATCATGAACCATGGATGAACCCCCTACCTACCACCACCTTTGATATTTATTACCATTTCTTCTTTCTCTCTCTTCATTTTCTTCTTCCTCATTTACTTCTTACCTACCAGAGAGAGAAGAGAGAGGTCTAGGCAAGTGCAACTTGCTTCATGGAGGAACTCCAATTTTATTGCTTCATTCTCTTCCTTACAGCATTTTGACTAGCTTTAGAACTTGGCATTTTCACTTTCCATGGCTAGATTCTTGTAGATCTATATTTACTTTATTTTCGAATTTTTTGGTTTTGATCTACTTAATCTTGTTATTTCCTAGTTTTGATGGTTCCATGTTGTAGAGAATCTCGTTCTACCCTATTTTGACCTATGGAAGTTCGGATTTGGGCTCCGGATGATAGAGTTATGCAGCTTGGAAGCCATGGCTTATGGTATACTTCTTCTCGGAAATTTGGAGAAGAAGCACAGTTCCGAGCCGCATGATAGCACTTGACCGCATGAATATTCATGTGGCAAGTCAGCTTCAAAACTGCATGCACTATCAACTGGACTTGACCGCATGACAAGTTCATGCGGCAAGTATTTAGTTCTGCCGCATGGGGCCCTTCTTTCCGAACCGCATATGCACCCTTGCTCCCAGCCGCATAGGCATTGCGCCCCGCTGTCGCATGGGACTTCGTCCATCCCGAGCCGCATGAACTCCAATACTCGCGAGCCGCATAGACCGCAGTCTCCCGCTACCGCATGAGGACCCGAGTCCTCTCAGCCGCATGACTGACTGATCCCGAGCCGCATAGATCCTGATTCCCTTCAGCCGCATGAGACCCCTCCATTCCTGACCGCATAAGCTCCTACAGCCGCATGCGCCGTACGCCCGTACTGCCTTGAGACCGACCTTTCCGAGCCGCATGAACTCGGATTTCGGGCCGCATGAACCCATATCCATTCAGCCGCATGGGCTGTTCTCTTCCAGCCGCATGTGATCATTCCTGGCTGCATAGGCCTTAGCCGCATGGCTCTTCTATAGCCCTGAATATTGATATTTTATTAGATATTTTACGTCCATTTTATATCCTTACGCCTTTTGTCATGAACTTGATAATCATGGATTTGTTTAATATGTTTGGAAATGATACATGGGCATGACACGATAGTGACCCGTAGTGGTGCACTCTTGACAAGAAAACCTGACATGACCTGATAGTGGACCGTCGTGGCGCACTCCTGACAAGAACACTTGACATGATAAACCTGACATGATATATCTGATAAGCTGTTGCGACGGCTACCTGACTTGACATGACCTGTATAATAACATGGACACCGTGGGCTATTGTGCTTGTACAAATAAACCAGTCCTGTCTTGCATCATGTCTAGGGAGGGAGCTCCTAACTACCACGGTCAGGAGTACCTATTAAAATGGACTAAGGTTAATAACTAGATTAACATATTAGTCATGAA
This sequence comes from Iris pallida, assembly GCA_029216955.1. Classification (NCBI taxonomy): domain Eukaryota; kingdom Viridiplantae; phylum Streptophyta; class Magnoliopsida; order Asparagales; family Iridaceae; genus Iris; species Iris pallida. The sequence continues at coordinate 4,216,374 of JANAVB010006599.1, forward strand.
GAGATTTCCCAGCTACAGGCAATCCCGTTACCTGGGCGCGCCTGGGATCTGTAGCCTGCCGTCGAGTAGGGCACATTTCCAGCACACTGTCATGTGTTGCACCTTTCAAGCTACTTAAGGGTACATGCGTTTTCTGGACGGTGTACCCACCTGAATTCAACCCCTAATTTTGACCTGGGTAAACTGGATGGACTGCAGGGCTTGTGGCTGTGGAAGATTCTCACTGCATCTTGTTAGTAATTAGGCTTGTGACAACCCTAATTAGTTAAAGTATCAAGCCGTAGTTCTTGCTTGGCCGTGAAGTGATTGGATGGAGTCTAACCTGTCTAGCCTTGTCCTGATCCTGTTCCAGACTACTGCATGACCAGAATGCTTGTATTTATTTTACCGATAAATGGTGAGAATTCCAAGTTCTGTTCAGACGAAGGGTTACAACCCCGGTCCTTGTTTGGTTTACGGGTTGTAGCCTGGTTATCTGAATAGTTCCATGGTTATCTCGTCGTATATCATCCTGATGTATTTTCTTTATTTCCAGTTCTTACTTTTATTTATACTCTTGTGCTGATTGCTGGTTTTAGTTCCTAAGAGAAGCTTCCTTTGTGGCACTTGCTCTTTCTGGGGTCTGACCCAGCTGGTTTTGTATGGCCAGATTTAGGAGCAGCTCCAGAGGATCTACCGACCTTCCAGCCAGATGGTGGCCACTAGACGGAACCCTGGCAACGAGTGGGTTTATTTTTGATCTCCCACTTTATTGTAAAAATATTCTTTTGAGGCGTTTAGCCGACGAGCACCTGTTTAGCTCGATTGCACTTTACTTACTGTCTGCCTACGGGCTGTAACATGATTGACAGATCCTAGGGTTGATCATGTATGACTAAACTCTTGCTAGTCCTCACATTTTGTAACGACTAGCTTTATGATCAGCTGAATATGTAATATTTGGGATGCCTTATTATTGTATATTTAACGATCATACATCTTGTAACATTTACTTACTTGCTTGTGATTGAGACACTAGGCTTGTTCATGACCATAGGAGACTGTTGGCTTGTAGTAAACCCTCATGTATCTAGACAGCCGTGACCGTATAGCGAGATGGAATCCATTTCAATATACGTAGCTGGCTATGTCTGCCCCCGCTCTCCAGTATTCTGGTTCTGGGGCGTGACATAGGATATTTTCTATTTTTGAAAATATGATAAGTACTTGCAGATGACTACTGTACAGAAGCCTCCCTATTTGAGAGAGAGCTAACATGTTCCTCCTTACACACTATACTATTAGAAAGGATATTTCTTCCTTAAATTTATTGTACTCCTTGTTATCAGACAGATTTATGAGTTTTATTAATTGGTAATTAGTTAATAATTGTTAATTAGTTTTAAGTGTCAGGTATTGATATTTAATATATGTCACTTGGTTTGCAGAAAATAGCATAATCTAGTTTTTTAACAAATTTCATGGACATTTTACCAACATAATATTCTCTCGCATTATAAAGGGCTGGTGTTGGGATGTCCATGGAAGGTATTGAGCAAACTCCTGTTGTATATGATTTTATGTCCAAAATGGCATTTCATCGTAAGAAAGTAGATGCTGAAGTAAAACCCAGACCGAGCCTAGGCCATCCAAGACCTATGGCAATTCGTTTGTTTATGGCTAAACAAACACAGCATAGCCCGGCCCATTCTCTTTATTGTATATATATAAGGGACAAGTTAAATACATGAGGAAGCCCTAGCCGCAAACAACTGCTCAACCTCCTTCCTCCTTCATCTTCTTTCACATACCAGTTGTCCATTGGTCGTACGAGACGACAACGCACCTCCGGCCAATAAGTCCCTGAGCCAATAGCACCAAAGTCGCCCTCGGCAGCATCTCCGCGCGCCCCACTGGCCTAACCATGAGCACGCCTGTGCATGCCTTTCCGGACACTGTACCTGCAACCCGACGCACGTTACTGTGCTTCGACGCGTGCGCCCCTCGGGCGTCCAACCGCGGGGGTAGTAGCCGCTGATAGAATTGACTACCCGAGCGTTAGGCTCCTCGACAGCGTGTCCCGCATGGCCGAGCATCGGAGCAATCATCTTCGATATCGACACCCGCGCTACAGCGCTATCGTATCTAGCACGCTCCTCCAAACCGCCATGTCGACCAGAGACTCAGTCGCGTGCCAGGAGAGTCATCCTCCGGGTCAAGTCTCCTATATGCAGAGGCCTCTCGCACGACGATCAACCACAACCAGTTAGAGCCGTCGTCGGAGATCATTCCCTCGGGCAACCATCAACGCCACAACCGCACGAAGACCTGGCCGGAACTATCCAATCTTCGATCCGACACCGACAAATCGAGCTTCACCAAACTCGATAAACGACCCACCCGCGAGCGCCAGAGAAGCACCAGCGGTCCGGTGAGACGCTACCTCCTCCCTCGAGCCATCGTCGCCTTCCAGTGTCGCGGCTTCCCGCGTATCATTCGTTGAAGTTGTCTTCCGACCGATCCAACCTCGACAGCGTTCGATCGGCCTGGAAATCTTGACAGTATCAGCGGGCCGAGACCACCTTATGACCGTGCAGCCGAGGGCCGCGCTGCCCATGACGCTGTGCTACGCCGAGATGTCGAGGTGCAACAGCCGTATGACTCGTCCGTCACTGCACTCAAGTAGACGGACGAGAGCAGTAGCAGTACTCACGAGAACGTGGAGTATAGGAGAACTAATGCAGTAATGGCAATATCATAATATAGAGGTAAAGACCTTTTTGCCCTTGCCAATCCCCTTTAAAAACGTTTTAAATCATTGTTTATAAATGTGTTTTTATTCATAATAAATTAATTAGAAATATGTATACTAGGTATACAAATGTACAAGTACACTTATGTATATGTGTTCACCAATAAATCCTATTTATATATTTATAAACGTTATTTTATCAAAAGGCTTACATGTATTCTATGTGTATAATTATATATATTCATGCATATTTACTCGTATAAGGAATTATATACCTACTTATTATAATAAATATAGCCATAAAAGCTATTAACCACATTTAAGTATCCATATTTATATTAAAACTTTATCCATGTTTTGGTGTCAACAGGTCTATAGAATTTTATAATTATTTTTCTTAAGTAAAAACCACATCTAGTTTTTCAAGGAATATGGTCCTTAGAACCCTATTAAAGATTGTGGCAATAATAGACATATAAATTACATGGGATGATTCTTGGTTGTTGTTAGGGCTTGGTAGATTTTTTTGTGGGCCATAGCACTATCAGCATGAGTTAGGCTTGATCGAACTCTGGCACTGCAGTCTCAACACCAATTTGGACAAAACTCCAGGCAAGTATACCTTGCCTCCCTCTACAGTTTTATTTACATGCATTTTATTTCAGTTTTCAGCTTTTGGATTATTTATGGACATGTGCTTTTTCGTGTTATTTTCTGTGGAGTTTTTTTATTGTTTATAGCCATGTTCATGTTTTGGCCTTGTGTTTCACACTTGGAGTTCTCGTCAGTACCTTGCTTGAGTCGTGTCATAGAACGGTTGCGTGTAGTGAACTGCCATAGCCTTGATTATCGTTGTACACAACCAGAGAGTCCACACTCGGGACGAGGGTTGTTTGGTGCACCAAAGAGTCCACACACGGGACGAGGGTGTTTGTCGTGATCAAATGGCACCAGAGAGTCCACACACGGGACGAGGGTTGACCATTTACACCCGAGAGTCCACACACGGGACGAGGGTGTCTTGCCGTGAGCTAGCCAGAGAGTCCACACTCGGGACGAGGGTTAGCGCTTAGTTCAAACCAGAGAGTCCACACTCGGAACGAGGGTTTGATTTCTTCCATTGATCTCGTGTTTCGTTCATCCGGCAGTTCATTTACGCGTAGTTGTTCTAGTGTTCGTATTCGTGTTCGTATTCGTGTTCGTGTTTGTGTTCGTAGTCATTGTCTTGTTCTTGTTCTTTCTTGTTTATTTTTGAGCATGATAAAACTGTTAGATAGGCATGTATATTATGTATCTTGCTATGTCCTCTGAGGACCTGATGATCTCCTAAGGTTTAGCGATCGCATGGAGTTAGCTAGTAGTTCTGGATGGCAGACGTGATGATACATTGCGGGATTCAGGTATTGCTATTGTGTTTATTATCCGCTCGTGCTTTTTATTCCTCATCATGAGATATCCTGTTTCTCGTTTCAGTTGTAGACTCTTGTTATTTTCCTTAGAGTCTTATCGGACATTTATGCTAGTGGGCTGCAGACCACGACCCATAGTGTTCATTCTCGTTTATTATCTTATTGTGGATTGATATATAGATTTGTTTGCCATGATTTGGCAGTTTACCATGACCTTGACAGCTTATACGTATTCGAGTCGGGCTGGAGTCCGCTCGATGCGTAGCTGGGCTTGGACACGCTTCGTATCCGAAAACCGGGTGTGGGTCGTGACAGTAGGTTCGAACTATTTGGAAGATTTATCTCATGTCCAATTTCCTCAGTCGAACCCCGAGTATCCGGCAGAGAGGGCACCGTTGATAGCAGCTCAAGGGGATAGATTATTGTTATCCATGATAAATAGGAAATTGTTGAATTCACTAGACGGACAACACTTCACAAAACCAGCCTTTCTATTTGGAGATGCCATTGATTGTAAATCTCAGACACACCCCAAGAAAGAGTCTTGGGTTTTTAAATTTGGGAATAGAGCTATGTATCTTCCAGATATGGACAGAGATCATCCTTTATCGGCATTCGTCCATGCTACTCATCCTCGACAAATGTTGTGGAATTTGACTCCCAATAGTCACGGACGCCCGGGTAGAATTGTCTTTAAGAGAGAGCGTGCCAATGATATGGGATACTTTGCTAGTATTCCCAATGGAGGTGTTACTTCTATCTTCGGCCTTTTGCCAGGCTCTAACCCTAGCGAAGATTCGGGCTTAATACAGCCAGTTCAAACCCCGATGTTTGTCAATAAATTTATGAAGGAAGCTGTATTATATCCTCAAACCAACCCCAGACTGCCAGGATGGTTGACTCCATTCAACCAGAGTTGGATTCAGATAAGCCTTTGGATGATGAAGAACTTTGAGGAAGAGTTGAAAGATATTGGCTTATACGAAGCAGTAGCTTCCACCAGCTATGGTATTCCTCCGAATGGAAACTTATTTCTGGCCTTGATGGAGCTATATTTAAGTTCAACTGGAAGTTTTGCCACCCCGAAAGGTGAAATGGGTCTTGCCCTTCATGAGATGCAGTTTATCTCGAAGCTACCAATGGGGGAGGCCCCATATGAAGAATACGTTCCCTCCAACAGGGAGCTTGCTGAAATCAGAGGAGTTAACCCTCAGTTAATCGAGACATACGAAGAACTGATGTGCCACTACCTGATACGATGCATGAAAGTACATCCCATTTGGCGTATATCAACAAATGGACGACTTATCTTTTCTTCCACAAGGATAAGATCTCCAAGGAAGATAAAGAAAGGTTTCAAGAAAACAAAGCTCCAGTAATCAACATAGATTCGACAATCCCTTCCAACAAGGTTCGGGATATGATGGTTACTTACAAATTTCCGAATAAATATCTGTCTACAAAGACTGGAGAATTTCCTGCAGGAACTGAAGCCTTGAGCTTCCTCAGTTATGGTAGTCAGAAAATCTCTCGGAGAGCTTTGCTGGCAGGCTTTCTTTCTTTATGGTTGAGAAGATGGGTTGTACCGGGTATTGGTACTATTGACAGAATTCATCGCAGTGTACTATGGCCAGCAGTACGTTTAGTATTTAAAGTCAGGATCAACCTGCTGTCGGCCATGGTGTGTCGGATAAATACAGGTTTAAGAACCTTCGGTGAGGAGTTAATCAACAATGCTCCTCATCGAAATGTTTTCCCTAGAGTAGAGATGCCCTACACTTATCTGATGGGCTGGTTGTTGCATCACAACTGCAAATTATTACCGTCGGGCCCAGGCAATGATGCGGAGGTCTTCCTCCAAAAATTCAGCAAAGCTACATGAATTGCTACAACTGTGGCGGATACCCGAGCAGTTTTGAATTATTCATACGGTTGGAACTTCTTTTGTACCCGACCGCATGTTCCAGCAGATTGCTTCGGTGTCCAGTTTGAAGATAAAGTTGAAGGAAGAGTTGTATTGCCACAGTTAGTCTTTAGGTGGCTTCAGTGCATTAGACCATCTCATCTGATGTACAGAAACGAAGATAATTGTGCGTTCGAACCATACTTACCCAGTAGGTTTGCTCGCCAATTTGGGTACGACCAACTTCATGTTGGTAATCCTTTAACTAATTTCCGTTATTATGGGAAATTACTTGACGGAGCTAGAGGTTGGAGGTATTTTGGTGCTGCTCGGACTGGTGCTAAATTTAGAATTTCGACTGCCACTAGCACTACAGAATTACGTATACTCCATACGTATGCCCACTTCTATGCTTCAATTCGTTCCTTTGCCCATGGTTACAATATGAAGGGTAGTCTGAGGTGGCCTAAAGAAGGGGATATTGAGGAGCAGGTCAGGGTACCAGCAGACATCCCTGACGATACTGGCATCCCCGATCCATTTCTAGTAGTTATCCCGTCAGGAGTTGGAGAACCAGCTGCAGAACCTATCATTATTGGTAAAGGCCGAAAAAGAAAACAGAGTGCAGTCGCCACGTCTCCAGTAAAGACTCCAGAAAAGATAAAGAGGTCTACTACAAAAGGGCCTTCCAAGCCAAGCATTCACACTCCAGAAGAGGACGTTGAAGAAGATCCTCTTGTCGGTCCTTCCTCAGTCCATCCTGGAGAAGGGTCTTCAGCCCCTCCACAGACAGTTGGATCAGGAGCTGTAACACTTTTGTCTCCTGGATGTCTTAGCACCTCGCTTCATTTATCTTTGCTGTCCAAGGCACAAGTTACGGAGGGTACTACTACTGTATCCACTGCTGATCAAGATCGCATTCCATCAGACGAACCAGCTCTTGACTTTGAGGATGATGATTGGGATGGTGATTATGATACATATCTTGAAAAAACGCACATATTCCAAGTATTATACAAAACCTATACGGAATTATGTATCATGGTTTCGTATACTAACTTATTTTTTGTTCATTTTGCAGATGTCATAATTGCACCAAAGCCTGTAGTTCTTCCTTCTCAAGAAGAAGAAATCTATGAAGAAAATGAGGAGTCTAAAGGAGAAGCTTCTTCTTCAGGAAACTCAGATGCTGGAGAAGGGAGAATGCAAAAGCCTGAGATGGAGCCTCTAAAAGAACATCCTCCATCACTTGAGGCGCAACAAGCACAATCTAAATTGTCTTCTCTTGTTAAGGATCAACACAAGGAGGAGACAAGAGTCGATCCCACTGTAGGTGATGATGGAACTACTGGAGGTGATCCAGAATTGAACAAAGAATTAGTTGTAGAAAGTTTCACCATAGCTGAAACATTGGGAAATCTTGTGGAGCCATCAACTGAAGGAGATGTTGGAGGCATACTTGAACTTCCAACAGAAACTGAGGAGATAATAACATCCTCTGTTGTTGTCACCGATCCAGTACCAATTTCTGACAAGCCAATGTCAGAATCTGAACCAGCTCCTGTAGTTGTCACTACACCCACTGACATTACTGCCGCCAGAACTTCAGAAACGGCTAGAGTGACAAATATTGAAGATGTTGATACTGAGGTCCTTGGGGACCAGACAATAGTAGTAATGTCATCGGCTTCATCTCCATCTGTTGTTACACCGATTGGAGATATAATCCCTGAAGCTTCTAGGGATCAACTGGCTATAACGGTGGTAGTAACAACGACTTCGTCTCATCCTACTGTTGCACCACCTCTTCCTGATTTCCGAGAAAGGGATCTGTTAGATATTGTTGCTACGCCAAGTTCCAGCACAGAAATGGATCTTCTCATTGAGATCTATACTGACACTTTTTACAAAAGCTTGTCAACCTTGATAACAATGGTCCTAAATAAGGGTCTCAATTATGAGACACTGAAGACAGCAATGGCTTCGACCATCAAGAACGTTGCTTTGTTCAACGATACTGAAAGAGCTGCCGCATTGGATTGTGGAAGGCCTTGAACAGCCAATCAGAGAATATCTTAACCTGTCTAGTAAAACTGTTGAAAGTCTCATCGAGGAAGAATATGATGCCTTAACAGCTGATTATCTTGCTCGAGAGACTACATATAATGCAGCCCTTCGTGAACACAGTCTGAAGGTTGCCAAAGAGAAAGCCTTTTTGACTGGCATAAAACCTGCACTGCATGGCCACAGAGTGACTTATGACGCTTTGAACATAGATATCCAGAGCAAGAATGACAGAATTTGTGAAGTTGAAGCAGAGCTAGCTTGCTTGAAGGCTGAAAGGGAGAAGATGATCGATGCTCGAAATCTACACCTTACCCAAAGCTCAATTTTAGAAGAAAAGGCTTTTGGGGCTGAGTCGACCATCAAAACTCTTGATGAAGCAAAGGACAACTTAATAATCACCTTCGCTGAGCTTTCCCGTATTTGCACTCCTGAAGCTCGACGTGCAGAGGCTACTGATAAGGTTATGAGTTCTCGTGGCAGACGGCTAGAAGAATTAAAGAAATTGCTCCAAGATGCTTCCACTCCACCTTAAGAAAGTGTTTTGTCATCCTTTTATCTTATCCATTCTGTAATATTTCCACTAGAAATGAAAGACTCGTTTTGCGATCCTATCGTTGAATTTTAAACAATATATAGGAGATAGAAAGCACTTATCAGAGGTAATATGGACGTGACAAGTCTATGATGAAATCTTGTTTTGTATGGGATAGAAAATACTTATCAGAGGTTATATGAACATGACAAATTTTCTAACCTCACACATTATATCTATCCAGAGGTAATATGAACATGATAGATAATGTAATCTTATTTTCTATTTAGAGTGTATAATACTATCAGAGGTAATATGAACATGACAGTATGTAAGAACCCAAAGAAAAGTAGATTTAATATCTATGCAGAGGTCAAAAAAATAAACATGATAGATAGGAAAAGAAGGTGGATTTATTATTTATCCAGAGGTTATGAAAACATGATAAATAAATCCAACTTCATTATAAATAAAAAAAATCAAAATCTCTCTTCAAAGAGACAAGTAATCAGCTTAACCAAACTTTGGTAGCTGGAAATTAAGAAGATGGATGTTGTTGAAAATATATATGAACCGATGGTGGCTCGAAGGAAATTTTCAAATGACTCAGGTTCACCATCAGTTTGAACCATATTGAAGTTCCTCTGAATCTGATGATTGTGAAGAGCTGGAAGAGAATTCTTCTTGTATATCATCATAAAACACGTGGGACGGATCATATCCCAATCCATGACGAGTCTTTTGGTAAAACAGATCACCACCTAATGGTAATCGTTTGTCCTTGCCTTGATTGAGACCTTGCATAGTCTTCAAATCATACCCCATATTCTGAATGATCTTGATAGATTGCTGGCTGTATTTGTCAATTCGAATTCTTCCTTTGTCTTTATCCTTCAGCTCATCTGTCTGAGCAACAGGGATATTTCTAGCCAGGCCAAACATAATTTGACGCTTGTTTTTCTTATCAGACGGCACCACGAAATAAGATTCTTCATGACGTCTAAAAGTTACGCAAGCTTGTGATGAAGCAGCCACAGGTAGAAGATAAGGAGAAGATGTTAGGAACCTTTGAGCATGCGGTCCGACATCTATATAAGGAGGGAAAGAATTCTCCTTATGATCAATGTATAGAGTTTCTTCCGGTTCTATGTTGTCTTTATATTGATGACTTTGACTATCAGAAGATAAAGTCATTCTTTCAATAAACTTGACAGCCATATACTCGAACAGGAAATCTTCATTGATATCAAAAAGTACAGAATGATCAATATTTACATCATTTACGGTCTGATTGCTACGCTTCGGATTAATCAACAGTGGACCATTATCCGTCTTCTGCGTAGATTTGCCACGATTGACAATCAACGGTAGTTCTGGATCATTCGTGCAAGAAGCACGTCCTTTGACCTTAATCATCAAAGGTTGAACTTGGCTCTTAGCAGGAACATTTATTGATTCCTCAGATGAAGTTTGAGTTCTTCCTTTAACCTTGATCATTAAAGGTTGATCATTGACAGGTTGGGATTGGATTCGTCCCTTGACTATGATCTTCAAAGGTTGCTCTTCTGGCGGATCTTCATTAATAGAGTGATCCTCAAAGGGTGATTGATCTTCAGCCATGTCTGATATATCTTTCACATGTTCTTGTTTATAAAGCCTTGAATCAGAGAAGTAGGCTTCAACACCCTTGAACGGATTAATATCAGCAAACTCAGTTTTCACAACTCCTTGGGAGTCCACATATTTGAAACATTGGTGAAGAGTTGAAGGCACAATATTATGCTCATGAATCCACGGTCTTCCAAGAAGAATATTGTAGGATACGTCCGAGTTGATAACATAGAAAGTTACCATAGTTCGAAGATCACCAATCTGAATCTGCAGACGAATCTTCCCTAGTGGTTTGCTCTTGCCAGAGTTAAAACCGACTATCGTAGTACTAGTGTAAGTCAGCTCACTAGTAGGAATCCTCAGGGGTCTTAGCATACTCTGAAGAATTATACTAATTGAAGACCCAGGATCGATGTAGATCCTATCAATTTCAGTGGATCCAATATATCCAGTGTAACACAGAGACCTATCATGCTTGTTGTGTTTTAATAGCATATCCTCTTGTGTAAAGGTGATGTTGGGAATTGCTTCCATCACACTATGACATTGCGAACATGACACTGGTATATTATCAGGAGTCTTGAGTTGTGCCAAGCATGAATCTGCTTGAAGTAAAGCTTCGCTCAAAGTCTCTCTGCTTTCTCTGGAAAGGCGAAGCAGTTCAAATATAGAAAGTCTAGCCGGAGTATTGGCAAACTGAGCTAGAATGTCAAATTTGTAAGGCTTCATCACCACCCCCTGATTGAAAACAGGCTTCAATGGGATATCAAAGCGTACTGCCTTCTGTTTTCCCTTTTCAACCACAGACGGTTTAACAGGAACAGGAGAAGGTTGAACTGGTAGAGTCTCCACTACCTCTTCTGCTTCTTTGGAGGATCCCTCATAGTCTTTGTGGTACTCTTTTCCAGATCTTGTACCAGCAAAAGTTTCTTCTTCAGACTCGGGAGAAAGAAATACCATATTGCAGGTTTTAATTTTTTCTTCCCTTAGCCTTCTTCTTGTGAGGGTTGTTATGAGGCATTTCAGAACCCAATCCAGCAGTAGAATTCTAATTTTGAATTTGTAAAGGAAGCCGTATTCCTTTATCATAATTCAAACCTTCTGCCTTTTGAAAGTCGTAACCCATCTTCCTCATGAGAAGGACAGATTGCTGACTATACAAGTGAGTGGACAGCGGACTTTTGACAGGTGTTTCAACAGAGGAAGAGGAAGAAGCAAAACCTTCTGTAACCTCAGGAGAATGAAGAATAGAAGTCTCTGTATTTACAGGAGGAGGAGGATTAGGAAAAAATCCCTGTCGGAGCTTTTTCATAAGCAGCGAAGACTTGTTGTGCTCAATATAAGGGAACACTATTCATGGCTAGCCACTGCTGATGGGTAAGCTTGAGCTTGGTAGGGGGAGCTAGACTTGGAGGACAGATGCTCAGTCCTTTCAGTCTATCTTCTAAAGGAAGGTCATCCCATAGATGATCCAAGTCATCAGAATCTGGAATCACATGAGAAATCATGTTGCAGGTTTTGACTTTCTTGCCCTTCTTGGATTTTGAAGTTTTACCTTTATTTTCCAATTCAGGCACTAAGTCAGGATGTACCCACATAATTTTACCATTCTTTAATGTGAGTGGCAGCAATCCTGTATTTTCTTCTCTGGCAGGCGGGATATTTATGATATTCATCGTCGCCTTCGGAATTGGAATAATTCCATCTGGGACTTGCTGTGGAGGAAAATTCCTGAACTGAAGAGAAACCATATTGGTCGTAACCGTATGGTCATCATTGGTTAAAGCGATAGCACCACCATTTATCAGTTCTTGAATCTTCTTTTTCAAGACGTAGCAAGCACTGGTAGGATGATTAATGTATCTATGATAGATATAATATTTGGGATTGTCAGTCAGATTCACCTCATTAGGTCTTTTTGGCTCTGGAATCTGAAGTTTGCCACTTTTTACTAGACACTGAAATATCCCTGGAATATCACTTTCGTCAAAAGAGTATTCTTCCTTTGACCTGGAGGATTCTTGATTACCTGACGTCATTTTATTCTTGGAAGGATTGACCATAAGAGTATCTTTTTCTTTCACATTACGATTGCCAGGATTATTACCAGGATTACTCTTCTTTCCTTTATCCTCTGAAGCGAAAATCATCCCATGTTCCCGAGCCAACCTACCATTGGTTTCGGCAGAAACTGCTGCTATGATAAATGAAGCCCAATCTGAGAATTGGGAACCTGTGAAGACAGCAATGGATGGTCGCAGATTCATCTTGCATGTATCGATCAACGCTGAATCTGGCATACCATGAGGCATCTTTAGAGTAGCCTGTCGGAAACGTTCAATGAACGTCCGAGTATCTTCTTTCTCTTTTTGTTTTATTTCTATTAAGGAGGACATGTTCATGTCCATACCTCCTTCCTAGAAGCGGGAGAGAAACATTGCCTTGAATTCGTCAAAAGACGAAATAGAGTTATCGGGTAAGCTACGATACTAGTCATAAGCCGAACCCGTCAAACACCCAATGAACACTCGAGTGAGAAGAGCATCATTTTTCTGCAAGTGTACAGTCATAATATCAAAGTAATTGATATATTGACTGGAAGATGCTTTTCCATCGAATAAAACCATGGATTGTGGCTTGAACTTCGGTGGAAAGGGTACATCATTCCAGTGAGGAGGATAGGGTTGCTTAATCCCTAACCTCTGGAGCTGATCTTTGTGCGTCAAAACCTCAAACTGTGCTTTGAGTTCAAGCACTGCTTGAATAGCTTCACTGGTTTGAGGAAGCACATTTGATTGAATAGTCGTTGGATGTACCGTAACCCCTACTGGAGGTGGTACATCTTCCGGAATGATGGGATCTGGAGATGCAGAATTTTGATTAACAGCAGGTTCTTGAATATTTAAAGGTATATCAGCCCCTTGACTATCTTGAGTTTGTGCTGCTGCTGGTACCGGAGTTATTACTGAAGGCTGAGCAGTTTGCTAATTCAAAATTATTTGATGCATGCTTTGCACCATGTTGAGCATGCCTTTCAATGATTGCTCCACGGCAGTGAGACGTTGTTCCGCATTAGCAGATGACGTCTCTGGTTCATCTCCAACAGCGTAGGATTCAACTTCTCTTGAAGATATAGAGGGATTAGTATAAAAATATGAATCCACACTATCGGTATCAGACTCAACAGATTGAGTACCCCCAGCTTCTGAATCAGAATTCTGTAATTGTCCTTATCTTCTTGATCGAGTGTTCTGATATACTCCTTCAAAGGAATCAAGAAGTCTGTTGAACTGTTGCTGACCTGGGGTTTGGGACGTATTTCATCTTGGACGTCGTCCTCTGTTAGTATGAGATGCCATGTTGACTGATGCATATGACAACTCATCTTTTTGGTCTTCAGCTTGATGTTGAAGTAAAAAATTCAGTCGATCAAAAACTGACCATTTTGAAACTGGACAACAACAATTGATCACAACTTGATGAAATCCACATTGATGTCTTTCTTGGGGGAGCATCACCAGAGATTGTGAATTCTTACGCTTTTGCATTAGCAATTCACGTAAGTCAAAAGAAGTGGAGGGAAGATTCTTCTTTATTACATTTGGGGTAGAAAAACGTTTAGTCCCCTGTATATAAAGAAGATTACTGGCTTCATTCGCAGAACCAAACTGTACGTTTTTACGCGTTTGGAGTTGTGTGCGTAAATCCTGAGATTTAGCACGAAGGACTCCATTTTCATGGCGTGTGATTTGCAAGTTTGGTACTTTGCGTAAAGTAATATAAGAAGGTTGTTGGTGTAGGACAGAAGTTTTACCAACATCACTTTTACGCTGTAAGCGTTTAGGTATATTCACATTAGATGTGCAAACATCGTTGTGAATTTTATCTACACTGTCACAGACAGGAGACTTACCTTTACGCGTAAAACGTAAAAATTGATTATCTACCACATCACAGATGGGAGATTTTGTTTTACGCGAGGAGCATAATTTGTGTGAATCTACTACGTCACCGACGGGAGATGGATTCTTACACTCAGAAACATTAGAATCTGCCACATTACAAATGGAAGACTCATTCTTATGCCTTGAGTGTAAAATTTGGTTCTTACCCACTGAACGTAAAACTGGATTCTTACGCAGTGGGCGTGAAACCTGATTATCTTCTCCGTTACAAACGAGAGATAAATCATCACACTTTGAGTGTAACTCTGAAGTAAGGACTGCCTCGTTACGAACGGGAGCCCCTACGACAGGAGTGGGAAGAATTCCCTTTTCACCAGAAGTCACAGAGAGATCAGAAACCACTTTGGATTTGGGAACCCAAACTTTTCGTGCTTTGCGAGACTTTTGAACATTGGAGTGGTGAGAACTACCCCCAGTTCGGAGCATTTCTTCATAGGCAGTCTGGTCGAAGTGTACAACCAGAGTCTTCTTAGTCGAACCGACTGAAACATCATCATATTGAGCAATCACTTCCTCGTCGGAGAAGAAAGTCGTCCCCAGCAGAGTCGCCATTTTGTTTCACTTAACAAAATTGCCAAACAAAAGTGTTGGATTTTGAAAATAAAACGAAAAAAAGTACAAGAAGTACAAATTTGATTCTGGGAAAGTATTGCTATGGAAGTCTGATTCGTAAATGATCACTTTGTTCCTTGGACCATATGATGATGAAGAAGATCACTGCTTGAAGTAGAACAACTTGGAAGAACTAAGTCACCAGAAAGGTATCGACGTACTTGGGCACTGATGGCGAGGCCGAATGCTTTCCTGCTTTGCTTCACTCTGTTCTGGAAGAAAAATTGAAGAAGAATGCTCGGAGAATCAAAATCTCGAAGTCTTGATCTCTGTATTCTCTCCTGTTCTCTCTCTGTCCATCCTTGTGTTTGAGAAAAATGAGTCTATTTATAGACTGGGGCTTCTGTGCGTAAAAAGACACCAAAATCTGTCTTTATGCTAACAACTGCCACCCATGATCAGAGTCATCCTTTGCATATGTTGACACGCGTTCCATCATTTCAGTAAGAATAGGATGCATGTACACACGTTCTTCGAAATATATGGCATGAAGGCCATGTAAACAGACCACGTTCCATACTGGCCAGAAAGAATAGGGCATAAAAAACAGCTCCAACATCCTCTGAGCGTAAAACAGAGAGATGAGCGTAAAATAGCTCTGTCATAGGTTTCCTGCGTAAAGTGGTTATTGAGTAACCTTGAGCGTAAAATGGCTCAAATAGACTTTACGCACACATTGTTTTGTGAGCGTAAGAACTCATGTAAAACTCCGTGCGTAAAAGAAACCGTTCAATGAGCGTAAAGTAGCTCGATCTCCATAAACGACAATAATGGTTTTTGTATAAGACAAATCCCATTGAATTCTGTGGTAAATGCCATCATTAATATCTTCATGTCAGAATTTGCATTAAATGCTAGATTTGACAGCTTTGTCCAGCGTGAAGCAGACTGCTCTGTCCTTGGCGTAAAACCATGGGTGTAACCCCGAGCGTAAAATGATCAACTTGCTTAGTCATAAAGCGATTAGCCTAATCTTGGACGTAAAGGGATTACCCATTCCTCTAGGCGTAAAGCAGATCATTTATGAATGAGATGACTCTTTCTTTGAAGCACTTTTTACGCTCCTACAATGGGGTGGTGACCCTAAGGAGGAAACCATGTGGGTGATTTTACTAAGAGGTAAGGATAAGGCTCCAAGAAAAGCATTCATGCTTTTTGCTCTTAGAAAATTAATTTCCATTGGGGCTAAGCCCCGTAGGGGCTTAGCGACTCGGACTCGGACTCGGACTCATGAGGCGTAATGTGGTATTTTGTTGGCGCACTTTGCACTTAGCACGTCAGTTTCGTCGCTAGGCGCATAGTGTGCTCGTTGCGCGAGCCACTTGCGCGGCCCAGTTACGCGCTCAGGTTGCGCCCAGGGTGCGCTGGGTTGCGTTGGGTTGCGCGGGGTGCGCGCGTGCGCGAGTTGCACAGGTTGCGCGAGTTGCACAGATGCTCCAGGTTGCGCAGGTTGTACGAGTTGCGCAGGTGCGCCAGGTTGCGCGAGTTGCGCAGGTGTGCTGGGTTGCGCCAGCTTGTGCCGCGCGCAGTACACGCAGTATGCGCTGAAGGTGCGCGTGCAGCTCGTAAAATTGGTGCAACTCGCTTAGTTCGTGGTTTTTCACGTTCTGATTGATTCGTAACTGATCCTGGATTTGTGGATCTGACATTATGTCGTAGCACACATTTCGGATCTGGACAGTTACATCAGTAGCTATATATTCAGAGCCTCTCTTCTCTCACAACATACTTCTAAGACTTCAGGAATTCATGAAGAGAGAAGAGAGAGTTGCTGCGCACCGTGTCCTTCCTCGTGCAACCGAAGTCTGTCATCGTTCCGAGCAGTCCGACTTAGAGCAATTTTCCAGAGCGTTCCAGAGTTCATTCGAACTTGCTGGTTCCTGAAAGCTGACCGTGTGGGCGGATCTAGCTTTGAGCACTGGTGTTTTTGACACCCCAGCAGGCCACCACCTTCCATCTTTCACCTGTCACCTTCACTGCTGCCTTTAGCAATTCGGCCAGCATCTTCTTTTTAGAAGCACTGCTATCGTTTGCTACGTTTACGAAATTTTCTTAGATTTTCGTATTCTAGAATCCTTCAAGGATCTCTGTTACGCACCTTCCTTGAAGCACTGCCTGGAACGTTGTTCTTACAACTGTTTCGTTCAGTTTTTTATTGAAAAATTGTGCCCCGGTTCTAACACAAATCATATATTATTTTTTTTCACAAATCTTAGAATTGTATCATAAAAAAGACCCAAATCTTTTAGGCATACTAACTCTACTCTTGTGGACTCTCTCCTACAATTTTCATTAATTATTTTCTTTTATCGCAACTTTATAACAAGCCAACATCTCAACCATAGAACAACCTAACTTTTTGTTTTAAATTCATCTGATGAACAGATAATGCAAATTAGTTTTTTTTCCGTTTTCTGTGTAGCCTACTTTTTGGTACATGAAATCTTTAAATCAATATATGAATTTTGATTGTGATTGACACACTTTTCCATATTGAATCGATATCTTTTAACTCAATACTAAATATATGCAAATCCATTGTCTACTACTAACTCAAAATTATAATGTCCGTGGATTGTGGCCTAAAGATAGCAACTACTAACTCAACATTTGTCAAGTCGAAGAAAAAGACAAACACCTAAAAAAAGCTCAAAATTATTATAAAATTATATTATTATTAAAAAAAATTAAGTAGTAAAGTAAATAATATATTCCATTAAGTATTTTAACATGATTTCTTTGGAAGAGATATTTGTTAATTTGTCCATTCATCTAATCTTATGTAAAATTTAAGGGTGTGTTTGGTATGAGGGAAAAGTGGGAGGAAGGAAAATAGAGGAGGAAAAAGTGAAGAAAAAGATTCATTTTCTAACAATTATACCCCCATATGAATGTATTATTTAAAAATTATTTAAGAAGTCAAATAGTAAATAAGTGTTTTTAGTTGAGGGTAGAATTGGTAAACCTTATATTTTTTACTTTCTTTCCTTCCACTTTTTCTTTCATACCAAACAAAGGAAAATACATCTCTTATCTTTTTCAACCTTGCTACCAAACACAAAGGAAGGAAATGATCTTTTCTTTCCATATTGAAGGAAAATGTATCCTTATCTTTTTTCTTCCTTCCACTTTTCCATCCTTCTACCAAACACAGCCTAAAATTACAATGACTAAAAATTAAAAATTATCACATTTAATATTAAATAATAGTTGTTAAACATCAATGTATACAAACGGTCCAAGGGTGGAATCAGAAAATCTAGTTTGGGTGTGTTAGAAATTTATTGTACCATGTCGATTCATGAGATGAAGAACATAAATTAAATTGATTGCAGAAGCGTACCTGAATCCATTGCTTGACTTGATGGATGTTTAAGCGATCGTCTCTTTATTGGGTTCGATCTTCCAACTTGCTACAACCCTTAATGACAAAGGTGAATCTGAATCCTTTGTCCCTCTCTTTCTGTTGATGGGGATGCAGAAGAGAAAAAGAGAAACCTCTCTTTTGGTGGCCGTATATGTTGGGGACCATAACCCTAATGAATACACATATTTATATATGTGTTGATATTTATAATTTGGCGCCCCTCATCAAATTAGAATTATCTCCGGTATCTACACATTAAGTCCATGACAATTATACTCTTAAGCCAATTTTCAAATAGACCACTTTAATTTGGCTTAATTATTTAGATAGCCCAAACACAATTAATTTTACATGTGTGGCCCCTTAATTATTGAATAATTCCAACAATCTCCCACTGGGCCACATATGTAACCTTATAAATGTGTTAACCTTAGTGTGACGTCCCAGAACCAGAATACTGGAGAGCGGGGGCGTACATAGCCAGCTACGTATATTGAAATGAAATCCACCTCGCTATACGGTCACGGCTGTCTAGGAATATGAGGGTTTACTACAAGCCAACGGTCTCTTAAGGTCAAGCCTATTGTCTCAATCACAAGCAAGTAATATAGTTACAAGAAGTTAGACCACCAAATATACAATAAAAGGCGTCCCAAATATTACATATTCAGCTGATCGTGAAGCTAGTCATACAAAAATGCGAGCACTAGCAAGAGTTAAGTCATACATGATCAACCCTAGGATTCTGTTAATCATGTTTACAGCCCGTAGGCAGACAGTAAGTAAATAAGCATCGAGCTAACAGGTACTCGTCGGCTAAACGCCTCAAAAGAATAATTTTACAATATAGTGAGCGAATCAAAATGGAAAACCCACTCGTAGCCCGGGTTCCTTCTAGTCGCCACCATTGGACTGGAAGTTCGGTAGATCCTCGGATGCTGCTCCAAAATCTGGCCACACAAAACCAGCTGGGTCAAACCCCAGAAAGAGCAAGTGCCACAAAGGAGGCCACGAAATAAGAACAAAAGCCAGCATATCAGAACATAAGAAATAGGAGAAAAGTACAAGTAATAAAGAGTACAACAGGACAATAAACGACTAGGGACGTGGAACCATTCCGGAAGCCAGGTTACAATCCGTAAACCAAACAAGGACCGGGGTTGTAACCCTTCGCCTGAATAGCACTATGTCTCTACCCATTTATCGTTAAAGATAAGTAAAACAATCATGTTCAGGGGTACCAGGCACAGGGACTAGACGAGACTTAAACAAGGCTGGACACCATCCATTCACAAGCGGCCAAGCAAATACTACGGCTTACTACTTAACTAACTAGGGTTATCACAAGCCAAATCACTAACAAGATGCAAATAAGAAATTCCCAGTCCCAAGCCCTGCAGACTATCCAGTTATCCTTCCGCGGGTTGAGAGTATGGTTGGGTACATCGCCCAGAAGACAATATACCCTTAGGTGACTTAGAGGGTACAACACATGACAGTGTGCTGGAAATGTGCCCTACTCGTCGGCAGGCTACAAGTCCGTTTAAAGCGCCCAGATAACGAGATCGCCTGTGATTGGAAATTCTCCATGAACTATAGTTTGATCTAGTCATTAGCCTAATCCATATTCAGTGTGAATTCCTGACCGTGGTAACCAGGGAGTCACGTCCTAGACATGATGAGAGACAAGACAAGTGGATTGCACAAGGCAGCAAGAATGAACACCCACGGCGTCAGAGTTGATTATACGAGTCAAGTTAGCCATCGCAATAGCATCAAGTCATGTTACAAGTAACAGGTTTACAAGTTACAAGTCAGGAGTGCGCCGCCACGGGCCACTATCAAGTTATCCAGTATCAAGATTAATCATGAATTACAGGTTAAAAGTTAAGGGCGCACCCCATCGGGTCACTATCAAGAAGATCAGAAAGTACTAGAATCATACTTTGTCACGCCCCAGAACCAGAATACTGGAGAGCGGGGGCGAACATAGCCAGCTACGTATATTGAAATGAAGTCCATCTCGCTATACGGTCACGGCTGTCTAGATATGAGGGTTTACTACAAGCCAACAGTCTCTTAAGGTCAAGCCTACTGTCTCAATCTCAAGCAAATAATATAATTACAAGATGTTTGACCACCAAATATACAATAAAAGGCGTCCCAAATATTACATATCAGCTGATCATGAAGCTAGTCGTACAAAATGCTAGGACTAGCAAGAGTTAAGTCATACATGATCAACCCTAGGATTTGTTAATCATGTTTACAGCCCGTAGGCAGACAGTAAGTAAATGTGCATCGAGCTAACAGGTGCTCGTCGGCTAAACGCCTCAAAAGAATAATTTACAATAGAGTGAGCGAAACAAAATAGAAAAAAAAAACCCACTCGTAGCCCGGGTTCCTTCTAGTCGCCACCATCGGGCTAGAGGTTCGGTAGATCCTCGGGTGCTGCTCCGAAATCTGGCCACACAAAACCAGCTGGGTCAAACCCCAGAAAGAGCAAGTACCACAAAGGAGGCCACGAAATAAGAACAAAAGCCAGCATATCAGAACATAAGAAAAGAAATGGAAGAAGGTACAAGTAATAAAGAGTGCAACAGGACAATAAACGACTAGTGACGTGGGACCATTTCGGGAACCAGGTTACAACCCTTAAACCAAACAAGGACCGGGATTGTAACCCTTCGCCTGAATAGCACTTGTCTCTATCCATTTATTGTTAAAGCAAGTAAAACAATCATGTTCAAGAGTACCAGGGTACAGGGATTAGACAAGATTGGACATCATCCATTTACAAGCGGCCAAGCATTTACTACGGCTTACTACTTTAACTAACTAGGGTTGTCACAAGCCTAATTACTAACAAGATGCAATGAGAATTTCCCAGTCCCAAGCCCTGCAGACCATCCAGTTATCCTTCCGCGGGTTGAGAGTATGGTTGGGTACATCGCCCCGGAGGCGATATACCCTTAGGTGACTTAGAGGGTGCAACACATGACAGTGCGCTGGAAATGTGCTCTACTTGTCGGCAAGCTACAAGTCCAATTAAGAGCGCCCAGATAACGAGATTGCCTGTGACTAGAAATTCTCCATGAACTATAGTTTGGGTCTAGTCATTAGCCTAATCCATATTCAGTATAAATCCCTGACCGTGGGAAACCAGGGAGTCACGTCCTAGACATGATGCAAGACAAGACAAGTGGATTGCACAAGCAAGCAAGCAGGAACACCCATGGTGTCAAGTTGATTATACGAATCAAGTTAGCCGTTGCAACAGCATCAAGATAAATCATGTCAGGGTACTTGCCAGGAGTGCGCCACGACGGGCCACTTATCAAGTCAGGTTGGTCATGTCATGAGTGCACCACTACGGGTCACTGTCGTGTTATGCTAGTTCCTTGTCATACCATGCCATGTACAATAGTCATTCCAAACATATTAAGTAAAATCAAGTTCATGACAAAAGGCGTAAGGATATAAAATGGACGTAAAATATCTAATAAAATATCAATATACAGGGCTATAGAAGAGCCAAGCTTAAGGAAAAATAAAACCAATTCTCCATGATTGGACAGATTGCGCAAGGGTCCCTGGGGTCGGGTTGCGCAGGAGTCAAGTGCGCCAGGGGCCAACTGCGCAGGAGTGAGCTGCGCAGAAGTCGGCTTGCGCTGAGTTGGTTGGCGCAGGGGTCAGATTACGCATGAGTGAAGTGCGCGGGGATGGATGGCGCATGAGTCAGATTGCGCATGAGTGGACTGCGCAGGGATGGATGGCACATGGGTCAGATTGCGCATGAGTGGACTGCGCAGGGATGGATGGCGCATGGGTCAGATTGCGCATGAGTCCCTGCGCGCTGGGGTTGAGCGCAGTTCGCCATGGGAAAAGCTGCGCGGTCGGCGCTGCGCTAAAGAGCGCAGGCCGAGAGGAGGATGCGCAGTCCAGTACTGCGCTAAAGAGCGCAGGCTGCAGTCTGCTACTCCAGGCCGAGAAGAACTCTTCAAGAACACCAAAGTTCAAATCTTCATATCTTGGTCAAATCAAAACCAAATCTAGATTTTCAAAGGTCTAACTTGAGTAAAATTGAATTCTCTTCCACATGGAAGCATCGAAACCCACAAAATCTCAACCAAAATAGATCAAAACCATGTAAATCCAAAAATAGTTAAAACCTAGATCTAGAACAATGGAGACTCCAAATCACAAAATGTCAAGCACTAATATTGATCACCATGGCCTAATCTAGCTAATAAACAAATAAAAAGTGGTTCTCATGTGGTGGCAAGGTGCACTTGCCTATGGGTGATGGTATTGTGTAGAGGAAGGAAGAAGAAGAAGATGGAGAAATAAATGAGAGAATTATGGAGGAGAGAGAAAAGTAGGTGGAGTTTTAATGAGGGTGGATTGTGTTGTATTGAGGGTGGAGTGTAGGCTAAGGTGTTCCAATGCATATTAAACCAAACCAAACCAAACCAATTCTCCTCCACAAAATAAAACCAAGCCAAGTGAAAACCCATTTTACGAGGAAACCAAAATCTGCAAGTCGAGCCAAAAATACAAGTACAGGCCAAAATCTGAGAAAATAAAATACAGGTCCAAGATACATGCAGGCTTAATTCAAAATACGTGTTCTGAGATATGGGTGTTACATACTTCACAGAAATCACGAAAAAAAACCGTACTAGTCATAAGCAAAACACCAAAAATCGTGCCAGGTCGTGTTGGGTCGAGACAGTCGTGTTGTGTGGAACAAGATCTCAAAACTCCAACCCACAAAAGAGAAGCCAAGTCCAAGGAATAAAATCCAAACCATCATGGGCAAATAGGTTGCGCTGGGGTTAGATTGCGCTAGGGTCGAGCTGCGCTAGGGTGAGCTGCACAGGAGATGAGCTGCGCAGGGGTTGAACTGCGCAGGAGTTGAACTGCGCATGAGTTGAACTGCGCATGAGTTGAACTGCGCATGAGATGAACTGCGCATAAGATGAACTGCACATCTGCGCATGAGATGAACTGTGCATGAGTTGAACTGCGCATGAGTTGAACTGCGCATGAGATGAACTGCGCATGGCCTTGCGCTAAAGAGCGCTGGCCGAGGGTCATCTTCTCCGTCAGGCCGAGGGAAAACTCCAAGAACTCCAAACTTCAAATCTTCCTATCTTAGCCAAAACAAAACCAAATTTGGATTTTCAAAGTTCTAACTTGTGTAAAATTGAATTCTCTTCCACATGGAAACCTCAAAACAAGGAAAAATCTAAGTTTAATAGATCAAAACCAAGAAAATCCAAAAATGGTTAAAACTTAGATCTAGAAAAATGGAAGCTCTAAATCACAAAATGCCAAGTTCTAATGTTGTTCACCATAGCCTAATCTAGCTAATGGACAAATAAAATTGGGTCCTTATGTGGTGGCAAGGTGCACTTGCCTATGGTGTTGGTGTTGTGTGGAGGAAGGAAGTAGAAGGTGAAGAAATTAATAGAAGTTATGAGGAGAGAGAAAGTTAGGTGGGGTTTTAATGAGGGATGATATGTTGTGTTGAGGGTGGAGGTTTAGCTAAGTGTGAACCAATGCATACTAAACCAAACCAAACCAATTCCTTCTCCACAAAATAAAACCAAGCCAGGTCCAAAAACCCGTTTTACGAGAAAACTAAAATCTGCAAGTTAAGCCAAAACACAATTACAGGCCAGAATCTGAGAAAATAAAATACAGGTCCGAAATACATATAAGCCTAATCAAAATACGTATTCCGAAATACGGGCATTACAACTCTATTCACCTTAAAAGAATTCCGTCCTCGAAATTTAAATCAAGATGCTTAGAGATGTAAGAGCCCGCTATGTTATCCACGATTAAGCTACACTAAGCAAACAATCAAGCAATCATTCATACAAGCAAGAGATGGAAAGCATAAGGCATAAGAAAGACATTATACCTTACGAGTCAAACAAGTCGGGATATCGCGATCGGATATCGTCCTCACGCTCCCACGTTGACTCACCTAGAGAGTGATGACCCTAAGCAACACGGACTAAGCTAATAGTCTTGTTCTTGAGTATCTTTTCTCTCCGGTCCAATATAGACACGGGCCTCTCCTCAAACGAAAGGTTGGTACCAACAACCAGTTCCGAATGGTCCAGGATATGGCTCGGGTCTGGGATGTACCGTCGTAATTGGGACACATGGAATACATCATGCACCTCACTTAGCGACGGCGGAAGAGCGAGACAATAGGATACATCTCCTACTCGCTCCAGGATATCGAACGGCCCTATATACCTAGGACTAAGCTTTCCCCGTACGCCAAAGCAAATGACGTCGCGGTTAGACGAGATCCTAAGGAATACATGGTCGCCGATAGCAAACTCTAAGGGACGTCGATGAGCATCGGCCCAATGGCGCTTGCGATCTTGGGCCACTCGAAGACGATCTCTGATTCTTCTGACCACCTCAACTGTCTTAGCAATCATTTCTGGACCAAGCATCTGCCTCTCTCTAACATCATCCCAGGCTAACGGGGATCTGCACTTCCTACCATACAGTGTCTCGAATGGAGCCATCTGAATACTGGCCTGGAAACTATTGTTGTACGAGAATTCCACCAGGTACAGGTGATCCTCCCATGAACCACCGAAGTCAAGGGTACAAGATCTTAACATATCTTCAAGAGTATGGATCGTGCGTTCCGACTGGCCATCTGTCTGCGGATGATAAGCTGAGCTAAACTGATAGTGAGTTCTCAAACTCTCTTGCAGGCTGCGCCAAAAGTGTGACGTAAACCTTGAATCTCGGTCCGAGGTGATACTGATGGGCACACCGTAAAGCCTGATAATCTGCCTGAGATACATCTCTGCTAGCTGAGCCGTAGACTGTCCAACCCTGAATGGGAGAAAATGAGCCACCTTCGTGAGCCTGTCAACTAAAACCCAAATAGCATCTCGACCAGCTGGAGATCTAGGCAATCCAGTCACAAAATCCATGGTCACGTGCTCCCATTTCTATTCTGGAATCGGCAAGGGCTGAAGAAGTCCAGCGGGCCTCTGATGTTCAGCTTTAACCTGCTGGAAAACCAAACACCGAGAGACAAACCGGGCTATCTCCCTCTTCATGCCATTCTACCAGAAATGCTGACGAATATCACGGTACATCTTCGTGCCACCGGGATAAATAGAATACTGTAAACTGTGAGCTTCTGCCATGACCTCCTGTCTGATATCTCTACTGGGTACACAAAGACTAGTGCCGTACCGAAGTGTACTATCTTCATGAATGCACAACTCTGGCCTTCTTCCTGTCTCACACTCTGCTCTGGGTCGCTGAATCTTGGAATCTGTAGACTGTGCCATCCGGATCCTCTTAACTATACTGGACGGAACCTGTAGACTGGCCATCAATGCCACGTTGGTAGGAAGAACCACTTCAATTCCCATCTTCTGAAGATCTGCCAATAACTCTAGTTGCGCTGTTAGGAAATAAACTCCGGCTCTCCTGCTCAACGCATCTGCTACAACGTTGGCCTTTCCTGGGTGATACTGCAAGTCCACATCGTAGTCCACCAGTAGCTCGAGCCATCTTCTCTGCTGTATGTTAAGGTCCTTCTGGGTAAAAACATACTTCAGGATCTTGTGATCAGTAAATATCTCCACTCTATCCCCGTACAAGTAGTGCCTCCATAACTTAAGTACAAATACTACTGCTGCCAGTTCCAAGTCGTGGGTCGGATAATTCTTCTCATGATCACGAAGTTGACATGATGCATAAGATATTACCTTCCCATACTGCATCAAGACACACCCCAATCCTCTGCCTGAAGCATTGCAATAAACTGTGAATCCTCCGGTCCCATCTGGAAGGGTAAGAATGGCAGCCGTTATCAAACCTCGTTTCAACTTCTCAAATGATTCCTGATACTCTGCTGTCCAAGCAAACTGCACATCCTTGCGGGTCAACTGGGTCATCGGTGCCAAAATCCTCGTAAAATTTGAAATGAATCGCCGGTAGTAGCCGGCTAATCCAAGGAAGCTGCGAACCTCTGCCACTGAGCTAGGTACTGGCCATGTCTCGATAGCCACAATCTTATGGGGATCCACTTCCACTCCTCCTCAGGTAATGATGTGACCCAAGTACGAAATACGATCGAGCCAGAACTCGCATTTACTGAACTTGGCGTACAACTGATGCTCCCTAAGCGTCTGAAGGACGATTCTGAGATGCTGCTCATGCTCTGCTTCACTCTTGCTGTAGACCATGATATCATCTAGGAACACGATCACGAACTGATCCAAGTAAGGCATGAAAATGCGATTCATGAGGTCCATGAATACGGCTGGCGCATTGGTCGCTCCAAAGGGCATAACAAGAAACTCCCAATGCCCATACCTCGATCTAAATGCTGTCTTTGGAATATCCTGCTCTCTGACTCTGATCTGGTGGTATCCTGACCGCAAGTCTATCTTCGAAAACACTGAAGCCCCTTTGAGTTGATCAAACAAGTCATCTATCCTCGGGAGAGGGTATCTGTTCTTGATTGTCACTGAGTTCAAGGTACGATAATCTACACATAACCTGGACGTACCATCCTTCTTTTTTACAAGAAGCATCGGGGCTCCCCAAGGCGATCTACTTGCACGGATGAATCCCTTGGTCCTGAGTTCTTCAATCATCTTGTACAAAATCTCCAACTCTGAAGGCGCTATCCTGTAGACTCGCTCTGATACTGGAGCTGTCCCGGGGATCAAGTCTATAGTGAACTCAATCTTCCGCTCTGGCGGCATACCTGGAAGTTCTTCTGGAAAGACATCTGGAAACTCTTCAACTATCCTGGGTAACTGCACTGCTGCTACTGCCATCCGTAATACTGGGGGAGATGGTTCCACTGCGCCTCTGGAAAATAAAAACTCTGGCTCTCCTGGAATACTAAAGACAACCCTGCCAACATGGCAGTCTATCCTATCATACTGGTTCCTCAACCAATCCATGCCTAAGACTACATCATAGTCTGCCATAGGGAACTCTTTGAATCTAGCGGGGAATTCTCTACCGCTAACTACGATCCGACACGAGAAAAATACTCGATCTACTCCCACAAGACCATTACCAGTAAGTATATTGAGACTTACTGATAATGACTCTGGCTCCAATCCTATCCGTGTCGTGAATCGTGCAGACATAAATGAATGCGATGCACCAGAATCAAATAATACCGATGCTGGAGAGGAGTTGACGAGAATAGTACCTGCCACTACCTCACCTGGTGCAACTTCTTCTTCCATAGCCATCATCATTACCTGACCTTGTCCTCTGGCTGCAGGTCCCCTCTGCTGGAAACCTCTCTGCCTACTCTACACTTGGGCTTGGGTGTACTGCTGCTGGTTCTGCTGATGAAATGCCTAGGCTTGAGGCAACAATGGCCTCGGGTACTGCTGCTGCTGCATAGGTGCTGGTCCCCTAACCGACGGACTGGTTAGGTTGAAAGAGGACGAACTACCCCTATTCGGGCAGGCTCCTATCTTGTGATCTGTCGCTCCACAAGCCAGGCACAATCCCTGCGTCCTACGACAATCTGCCACCACGTGCCCTGGCTTCCCACAATGAGAACATCTCATCGCGGAAGTCTGCTTCTGCTTCTGCTGCTGCGGGTACGTCGGGGTTGAATGCTAAACTGACGTTACCGAGGTTTTCCGCCTTGGAGTTCCAATGGTCAAACCTCTAGCTGTCGGGGCTGGAGCTGATGATTGGTGCATCTGATTGTGGGACCGCTTCCTACCTCCGGTCCTATCCATGATCCTCTGGGAGGTGTACTCGTGCCTCCTAGCCGCCCTCAATATTGCATCGAACGTCTGGTGCTCGAACTGCTCAACTGCCAACAAGATCTCCAAATACAGCCCCTGCTGGAACCGCTGGGCCCTATCAAACTCGGTTGCCACCAAGGTGGGGGAAAACCTACTGAGTCTAGAAAACTCAGATGCATAACCGTCGACCGTTTTGCCTCCTTGCTTCAAGTTGGTAAATCTCGTCTGCAGGTCGTACCGAGCTACAGCATCAAAATACTTCGTCTGAAATCTTTCTCTAAACACCACCCAAGTGACCGGCGTTGCTAATCCCACGGCCTGTGCCGCCCACCAACTACGAGCTAAGTCTAGCAACTGTAGGCGTACCACCACCACCTTCTCATTCTCAGGTGTCCTAGCTGCTTCCAGAATCACCTCGGTATCCTGAAGCCAAGCGTCTGCGGCAATCGCATCTTCGCTGCCGTCGAAGAATGGAGGGTTCAAGCGCTTGAAGCTGTTGGCCGCATTGTTCCCTGGATGACCGCCTCTGGTCAAAGCATCTTCCACTACCTGGTGCAAGGCGTCTCCTCGACGATCCTGGGAAGCTATCAAGGTCCTGATGAGACCTACCAAGGTGCCATCGTCAGGCTCGGCAGGTCGAACGGGCTGAACTGGGGGCTCTCCTCCAGTAGGCACAACTCTGCAGGCTACTCCGGAATGCTGGGCTTGGTCTCCGGGTTGCTGCTGGTCCACAGGAAGTGCTCCACCTTGCTGATCGGCGAGGTCAGGTACAGTGCCGCTGAAGAAGACGACACAGGAAACAATAAGGAAGGACCAGGACAGATCAACGATACAAGCATGTGATCAGGTCAAGATTCTCAGGGATTTGAAGATACGAACAGAGATCAAGGGTGAATACTGATTGAGACATCTATTAGGTAAACCATCACATTCTTGAATGCCAAGACCTGTATGGGCCACCACTTAAACCATGTGACGCCCCAGAACCAGAATACTGGAGAGCGGGGGCGTACATAACCAACTACGTATATTAAAATGGAATCCACCTCGCTATACGGTCACGGCTGTCTAGGAATATGAGGGTTTACTACAAGCCAACGATCTCTTAAGGTCAAGCCTATTGTCTCAATCACAAGCAAGTAATATAGTTACAAGAAGTTAGACCACCAAATATACAATAAAAGGCGTCCCAAATATTACATATTCAGCTGATCGTGAAGCTAGTCATACAAAAATGCGAGGACTAGCAAGAGTTAAGTCATACATGATCAACCCTAGGATTCTGTTAATCATGTTTACAGCCCGTAGGCAGACAGTAAGTAAATAAGCATCGAGCTAACAGGTGCTCGTCGGCTAAACGCCTCAAAAGAATAATTTTACAATGTAGTGAGCGAATCAAAATGGAAAACCCACTCGTAGCCCGGGTTCCTTCTAGTCGCCACCATTGGACTGGAAGTTCGGTAGATCCTCGGATGCTGCTCCGAAATCTGGCCACACAAAACCAGCTGGGTCAAACCCCAGAAAGAGCAAGTGCCACAAAGGAGGCCACGAAATAAAAATAAAAGCCAGCATATCGGAACATAAGAAATAGGAGAAAAGTATAAGTAATAAAGAGTACAACAGGACAATAAACGACTAGGGACGTGGAACCATTCCGGAAGCCAGGTTACAACCCATAAACCAAATAAGGACCGGGGTTGTAATCCTTCGCCTGAATAGCACTATGTCTCTACCCATTTATCGTTAAAGATAAGTAAAACAATCATGTTCAGGGGTACCAGGCACAGGGACTAGACGAGACTTAAACAAGGCTGGACACCATCCATTCACAAGCGGCCAAGCAAATACTACGGCTTACTACTTAACTAACTAGGGTTATCACAAGCCTAATTACTAACAAGATGCAAATGAGAAATTCCCAGTCCCAAGCCCTGCAGACTATCCAGTTATCCTTCCGCGGGTTGAGAGTATGGTTGGGTACATCGCCCAGGAGACGATATACCCTTAGGTGACTTAGAGGGTGCAACACATGACAGTGTGCTGGAAATGTGCCCTACTCGTCGTCAGGCTACAAGTCCGTTTAAAGCGCCTAGATAACGAGATCGCCTGTGACTGGAAATTCTCCATGAACTATAGTTTGATCTAGTCATTAGCCTAATCCATATTCAGTGTGAATCCCTGACCGTGGTAACCAGGGAGTCACGTCCTAGACATGATGAGCGACAAGACAAGTGGATTGCACAAGGCAGCAGGAATGAACACCCACGGCGTCAGAGTTGATTATACGAGTCAAGTTAGCCATCGCAACAGCATCAAGTCAAGTTACAAGTTACAGGTTTACAAGTTACAAGTCAGGAGTGCGCCGCCACGGGCCACTATCAAGTTATCCAGTATCAAGATTAATCATGAATTATAGGTTAAAAGTTAAGGACGCACCCCATCGGGTCACTATCAAGAAGATCAGAAAGTACTAGAATCATACTTCACAAAAATCACGAAAAAAACTGTACTAGTCATAAGCAAAACACCAAAAACCGTGCAGGTCGTGTTGGGTCGAGACAGTCGTGTTGTGTGGAATAAGATCTCAAAACTCCAACCCACAAAAGAGAAGCCAAGTCCAAGGAATAAAATCCAAACCATCATGGGCAATAGGTTGCGCTGGGGTTAGATTGCGCTAGGGTCGAGCTGCGCTAGGATGAGCTGCGCAAGAGATGAGCTGCGCAGGGGTTGAACTGCGCAGGAGTTGAACTGTGTAGGAGATGAACTGCGCAGGAGATGAACTGCGCATGAGTTGAACTGCGTATGAGTTGAACTGCGCATGAGATGAACTGTGCATGAGTTGAACTGCGCATGAGTTGAACTGCGCATGAGATGAACTGCGCATGAGTTGAACTGCGCATGAGATGAACTGCGCATGGCCTTGCGCTAAAGAGCGCTGGCCGAGGGTCATCTTCTCCATCAGGCCGAGGGAAAACCCCAATAACTCCAAACTTCAAATCTTCATATCTTAGCCAAAACAAAACCAAATTTGGATTTTCAAAGTTCTAACTTGTGTAAAATTGAATTCTCTTCCACATGGAAACCTCAAAACAAGAAAAAATCTAAGTTTAATAGATCAAAACCAAGAAAATCCAAAAATGGTTAAAACTTAGATCTAGAAAAATGGAAGCTCCAAATCACAAAATACCAAGTTCTAATATTGTTTACCATGGCCTAATCTAGCTAATGGACAAATAAAATTGGGTCCTTATGTGGTGGCAAGGTGCACTTGCCTATGGTGTTGGTGTTGTGTGGAAGAAGGAAGAAGAAGGTGAAGAAATTAATGAAAGTTATGAGGAGAGAGAAAGTTAGGTGGGGTTTTAATGAGGGATGATATGTTGTGTTGAGGGTGGAAGTTTAGCTAAGTGTGATCCAATGCATACTAAACCAAACCAAACCAATTCCTTCTCCACAAAATAAAACCAAGCTAGTTCCAAAAACCCATTTTACGAGAAAACCAAAATCCGCAAGTTAAGTCAAAACACAATTACAGGCCAGAATCTGAGAAAATAAAATACAGGTCCGAAATATATATAAGCCTAATCAAAATACGTATTCCGAAATACGGGCATTACACTTAGTGAGCTCATAAATTGTTATCTTAATCCTTAGGGTATATCCGGACAATCTCGTCCATTAACCATATCAACATAGGATCAAAGTGGCATTCGTCACATATAGCGTGACTAAACCATCAATGGTCACATATACCAATATAGCTAAACGACATAGATCAATCATGGATGTGTAGCATGGAAATTACACGCAATGTGATCAATACATGTCTATTTCCAACTGGTCCTCCTTAACTTTAGTGAGATCAAATACTTTAACATAATGAAAATAGAATGAACCGAATTTCCATGTATCTGATCAGATAAATATCCAAATTACTTTAATACATAAATATGTCCAAAACCAAATAGCACCCAAATACATAAAATACAAACTCCCACTATATTACCATATTCTTAATTAACACCCATATGAGCAGTATGCTCATGAAAGACCTTGGGTGATAATACCTTTGTGAGCGGATCCGCTAACATGTCGCTTGTCCTAATGTGCTATATGGACATTTTAACCATTCTGAATTCTTTCCTTCACAATTAGAAACTTTATGTCAATATTCTTGACTTATACAAGTTTATATTGTTATTGGAATACAGTACTGCTGATTTATTGTCACACCATAATTTATGTGGTCTTTCAACACCGTACTGTAGGCGCAGCCTTATGACAAAATTTTGTAACCATATTCCCTAAATAGATGCCCCACAGCATGTTATAAACCTTGCTGTCATGGTGGAAGAAATTATGAGTGCATGTTTGACACTCATCCAAAATATATCTCCATTAGTCAGCATAACCTGATGTGGATCTCCTGCTGTGTTGGCATCCAACAAAATCGGAATCGGAATACCTTATGATCTCCAGAATTATCCGATCTCCTACAAAGAGCATATAATTTCTTGTTCTCTATTAATTACTTAAGTAGTTTGGCTGCTACCCAATAATCCATCAATATTTGCTTAAATATCTGTCTAACATCCTAATATGTACGCAATATCCTGACGCGTAAATACTTGAGCATACATTAGACTCCCTACAACTGACATGAAGAAAAATCTATTGTATTTTCTTAATTTTAAGGCTAACCTTAGGGCACTTGATTGAGACCGAATTTATCTTCTTTGACGAGAGGTGTAACCTGGTTTGCATTGAATACTTTAATCAATATACAAAACCAGAAAATTATTCCTTCTTCCGCTGAACTTGTGATACACACAATCTTCAACAGTATTTATCTCAAAACCAAACGAGATAATCACTTGGTAAAACTTTAAGTACCTTCGACGAGAATCCTGCTTGAGTCCATGAATAGATTTTGTCAATATGCAAACCATATTATTTGGGTCTTTCGACACAAAGTTTTCTGCATGCACCATAAATTGTTTCGTCGATGTTACCATTGAGAAACACAATTTTGACATCCATTTAATGTAACTCAAGATCAAAATATGCAATAAGTGCTGTGATTGTTTTAAAAGAGTCTTTCAAAGATACCGAAGAGAAAGTCTCTTTAAAATTAATCATTGACTTTTGAGTAAAGTCACTAGCCGCAAGACGTACTTTATACCTCTCCACATTATCCTTTCGAATCTTTCTTGGTTTTAAATGTCCATTTTTAACCAATGAACTTCGTATCTTTTGGTAATGTGACAAGTTCCTAAACTTTATTGTCTTGCATAGACTTATACTCCTTATTTATTTCCTCAATCCACTTTTAAGAGTTGGAACTTTCCATGGCCCGACGGAAGATGATTGAATCACCTTCCAATATTCCATAGTTTTTCTCACGTTCCTAGAGAAATATGACAATATTGTCCAAAATTATATTTCTCCTTTCTCTGGTGGACCATCTTAATATTACCGGTTCTTGAGGTTGTTGAGTTTGTTCCTTAGGAATAATTACCTTATCTTGAATGTGGTGTCGCTACATTGTCGTTGTTAAGGTATCTCAACAACGACTTATAGAGGTAATTCGACATTGTCTTATTGAGGCTCCGAATTCACTTATTGATCATGACAGGTATAGAATTCTGCACATCGTCAAAAGTGATAGTAGAAATCGTAATTGATTCCTTCTCAAAGACAATGATCCTGACTTTATTTCTCCCCCAAACTCAACATCCTCAAAAAATATTATACTTCTCGTCTCAAAATTTTCTTTTGTGTGGGATCGTATAATTATTACCCCCTTGATTTGTCAGCACAGCCAATAAAGTAGCTGCTTACAATTGAACTTTGGTCTGTATTTTCTTTACACATTAATATAGACATTAAAGTCTATAGAGTCAATAAAATCCAAATCTCATCAGACACAAGGCGTTCAACTCTATTTCTAGAGATGTGACCTAATCGCTTATGTCATAATGAGACTAAAAATATTTATTGTTAATTTTGTGTTTAGTACCACATGACTCCACTTGCAAGGTTTCATTTAAGCTGCAATAGTTTCAACTGAATATAGGTGATCATAAACCTTAAAGGAACCGTTACCAATAATATTTGGATTTAAAGATAGACTAAACTTATTATTTTCAAATGAACAATGATAACCAGATTTGTCTATTAAAAAAATTGAAACTGAATTTCGTCTAAAAGACGGAACAATAAAAGTGTCTATCAAATCCAAATAATAATCGGTTTCTAATAATAACAAAAAAATGTACTATTGCTTCCAATTCTACCGATTTGCCGCCACCCACATAGATGTATCTTTCACCATCAATTGGCTTTCGGTAGCTCAGGTACCCTTGTCTAAAACACTAATGTGGGTAGTAGCACCAGAATCTAACCACCATGTGTTTCTAGGTACTGAAGCTAAATTAACCTCAGAACAGACCAAATTGAGAAATGTACTTTTTCTTATGTATCCTGACTTGTCACAAAAGAAACAACCCTTAGTTTTATATTATTGTTTCTTTTGAGCTAGGACCTCAGCTTCTGTATTTTTTTTCTTTTTGCCCTTAAAATTTATCCCATTAAGCATGGAAATTGAATTCGTATTGGCAGATATTATAGCAACATTAACTGAAAAGAGAATAAAAAATAAATAAACAAATATGCTCTAATTAATAACCAAAGAATAAAAGATAGTCAAACAAATTCAAATAATGGTGAACCCCATCTCAAGATACCTAGTGCATCATTAATATCAAGTCTTTGGACAGTGATACTAACTGCAAGTGGTACTCTTGGTGTAGTGATCAAACGTTGACAATAAGTCATGTCAAATAATAAGCCTATCTTTGAATCGGGTTATTATTCACATGTAAACCGTATAATTGTCACACATTTATCACCACAAGTATGTGTGCAATTCGGCCAAGTATTAACCTTCCTTTGGGCCGGCTAATACCCGCATGAATGTACACACACAAACATCCAACACCCTCATAGAACATCTACGCAAGAGAGGTCACTTTGGCAACATCTTGTTTCAATGGGTCTATTTAGAATATTTGACAACTATTGCTAGTAAAAAAAGGCACCAATTGAATGTTGACTAAATTTTACAAAACTGAATCATTCCCAAAATCTTATGTACACACACACACACACACACACACACACACACACACACACACACACACACACACACACACACACACACACACACACACACACACATATATATATATATATATATATTGAGAGAAATAGATTTTGCGCTACCATCTTGTCTAAGAAAGTTCATAATGTAGAGTTAATCAGCAACGAACATTACAGAATAGTGCTCACGATGTTATGTGTTAAAACCAAAGTTCCCATCAACAAGGCACAATAAAGGTATCAAGTTCACCCTTCCCTTGGAAGACAGATCAGTAAGAAAATAAGCCTCCCCCGACACCTTTATATATATATATATATATATATATATATATATATATATATATATATATATATATATATATATATATATATATATATATATATATATATATTTGGAGCAATTCCCAAACATTGATCTCACTAAAATGAACGTCAGATTAGAAATCCGAATACCCATATTTGGATCCGGAATGGCCGAGTAAAACATGTGGATCATTAAAATAAATTAATCTAGCAATCGGAACCCTAAATTAATTTCGATTTAACGATCTAGGGTTTCTGAACACCAATAAAATTGAATATGTAAACTTCAAACTCATAAATCAAGCAAGGAGGCTCTGATACCACTTGTTAGAAATTTATTGTACCCTGTCGATTCATGAGATGAAGAACATAAATTAAATTGATTGCGGAAGCGTACCTGAATCCATTGCTTGACTTGATGGATGTTGAAGCGATCGTCTCTTTATTGGGTTCGATCTTCCAACTTGCTACGACCCTTAATGACAAAGGTGAATCCGAATCCTTTGTCCCTCTCTTTCTGTTGATGGGGATGCAGAAGAGAAAAAGAGAAACCTCTCTTTTGGTGGCCGTATATGTTGGGGACCATAACCCTAATGAATACACATATTTATATATGTGTTAATATTTCTAATTTGGCCCCTCATCAAATTAGAATTATCTCCGGTATCTACACATTAATTCCATGACAATTATACCCTTAAGCCAATTTCCAAATAGACCACTTTAATTTGGCTTAATTATTTAGATAGCCCAAACACAATTAATTTTACATGTGTGGCCCCTTAATTATTGAATAATTCCAACAGGGTGGGCTTAGTGTTGACTAGGGTGAGGTAAGTGTGGACTAATTCACATGAAAAAAAATTCAAAAAATATTATATACATGAAAAAAAAAGCAAAAAAAAAAAAAAATTAAAGGTGGGCTCAACCGCCTATGTGGGTGCGCCCTTGGTCCAACCGGTCTAACAGTTAAATTTTAAGTTCAACAGCTTAATATTTTAACCCTTTTTTGAAAAGTTTACACTATCGATGTCGAATCGATATTGGATCCTTTTATATAAGTACCGGGAGCGACAATATCGACAGTTTTATATCGGAGTATCAAAATCTTTTGGTATCGAAAAGCAATAATTATTAAAAAAAATTAAAAATACATATTATATACTTAGCCACAGTTTTAACTATTTTATGTCATTTTTAGTAGTTTTTAGATAGAATAAAATAATAGTAATCATTACCTTTTATAAATATTTTTTTATTTATATGTTTTTGTAATTTTATTATACTTTTACACCCTTCTTTAAATTTCTATCTCCAACATCGGATCGAGTAGTATGATCATGCGACAGTATCAAAATGGAATGACCGATACAAACTATATTTAAAATATGCATTCATCTTTTTGGTCCAAATAGAGGGCCAAGCATAGCGAGTGTTCTTTTTCTTTTTCTTTTTCTTTTTCTTTTTTTTTTTTTTTTTTTTTTTTTTTTTTTGATGAAGCAGTGAGTCAAAGTTGAGTTGATAGGAAGTTAAACCAAACAAGAATATATTATTATCAAGTACATAATAATTAATATATACTTTAGAGACCCACTCCAGTTTATCAAGTCATCGTCTTGTTTGTTTGTATAGTGTCCAATTCTATCTGTGACAACTATTATACTTTTATATGATTTAAATTATAGTCCAGCGAGAAGAAAACGGCAAAGAAGTAGGAACAAACTTTATTAAAAATAAATACTTGGGCCCTAGCTCAACCTAATCTCCTTCACTACCAAGAATCACTGAAGAGAGGCAATCAAGATGGAAAATTTTATGAAATGTTCAAAAATTATAAAAGTTTTATGTAAAATCCACCGCAAAATAATATTTCATCGCGTATTCAGAATTAGCGAAAAATATATAAAGGGGTTCTGAATGACCTTTTTGTCTTTCTAACCCCCGAACTCTACTCTTCAAAAAATAAGGGTCTGTTTGGATATGTTTTCTGAAATTTTGTTCTGAAAACAGTTTTCTAAAAATAAGTTATAAAGTTATTTTCTGAGTATAGAAATTTTGAGTTTGCGTTTGGTTATTTTTATCTGAAAAACAATTTAAAAAATAAAAGTTAAATTTCTGTTTGGTAAAATATTTTTAAAAAATAATTTTCACAGTTCGTGTCCAACTGTGTCCCTTCCAAATGTGTCCAATTTGTCCCTCCCAAACGTGGATCTGAACATCTTCGAGAATCCGGCCATCGTCGGTTTCCTCCTCGGCCGAAGTAGTTCGGTTGACTGGGCTCGCAACTGGACATCTTCGAGAATCTATGGGGAGACTCGTCGAAGGCGTCAGACGCAGGTGGACACATTTGGAAGGGGGGAAGGGAGCTGCAACTGCCACAACGGTCGTGGCAGCTGCCTCTGCCTCCGGCTTTGGCTTCTCCTCAGCCACAACAGCGGCGACAACCCTCACCACCACCGTGGAAAGGTCCCTCGGCTTGGTTTTGGACCTCCGTCGTCGCCCGTCGAAGTTGACAATCATCTGCCCTCACTACCACTATTCACCCCCCTCCTCCACCACCACCCTCCGGAAAGGTACCTCGGCTTGGTCTTGGGTCTCCGCCGCTGCCAGTCGAAGTCGATGATCGTCCTCCCTCACCACCATCGTCCACCACCCTCCTCTACCACCAGCCTATGGCTGCATACCTCCACCACCACCCTCCGGCTCCTGCCGTCAGCCTTCACCACCACCGTCCACTCGAGCTCGAGGAGTACCTCGACCCCTCCCTCGCCTGTGCCGTCGTCGCCAACCCCACCACCGTCCTCGAGCTCGAGGAGGACGTCGATCCCTCCCTCTCCGGACTCTCCCAACCACCGTCCTCGAGGAGAAAGAAACAATAGAGAGAAGCAGCAGTGTCCCAAAAAAAATCATGAGAGGAGAGAGAAACAGAGAGAGAAGCGCAGCTGTACAAAACAAAATATGAGAGAGAAACAGACCCGCGGAGAGAGTAGATGCTCAGAAAACAAGCTTTTGGTGCTTTCCAAAAACAAAGTTTAAACATCTCATTTCCCAAAAAAAATTCTGAAACCATTTTTTGAATGCGGACAACCAAACGTTATTTCAGACTGTTTTTGAGTTTAAACTCAAAACAGCAGGAAAAAGTGAGGATCCAAACAGACCCTAAACGTTTCGATACTTCCTCTTCTTCCATACGTCGCTCAGTTTCGAATCTAGGTTTTCTCCTCCAAAATTTTCAAACCTTCCTTCAAAAACTCGTCGAAAAATTTCGTAAATGCCGACAAACGGTAAAACTGTTAAAATGGAGATCCAAACATCATTTTTTTTTTGTGATTCTAAAATTTTGGAAGGCCGATAAACGGTGGAACAGTTTATCTCAGGCTCCTCGAAAATACGTTCATTTTGCGATAAACCGGACTCGTTTCGACCTCCCAGTCAAAAGTTATAGCCCTCCAAATTTTCAACTGGCCATAAAATGTAGAAGAATGGCCATTCTCCGTGGCAATATCACGGAGAATGACCATTTTCCTTGTTAAAATGCAGGAGAATGACCATTCTCCGTGTTAAAATGACTGAGAATGACCATTCTCCGTAGATTTAACACGGAGAATGGTCATTCTCCGTATTAGAAATCACGGAGAATGAACATTCTCCATTCTTAAAATCATGGAGAATGGCCATTCTCCGTGTTAAAATTACGGAGAATGGTCATTCTCTGTGTTAATATCACGGAGAATGGTCATTCTCCTTGTTAAAATGCAGGAGAATGATCATTTCCCGTGTTAAAATGACGGAGTATGACCATTCTCCGTATTAAAATTACGGAGAATTGCCATTCTTCGTGTTAAAATGACGGAGAATGGTCATTCTCCGTGATTTTAAGAACGGAGAATGTCATTTCTTCGTGATTTTAACACGGAGAATGGTCATTCTCCGTATTAGAAATCACGGAGAATGGTCATCCTCCGTGTTAAAATCATGGAGAATCAATTCTCCGTGTTAAAATCACGAAGAATGATGGAGAACAGTTGACGTAAACCTTATTTTTTTTATTTTTTTTAGAAAAAAAGTTGTCAGGAATAAAGAGTTTCATTCTTTTTTCAAAACAATACTAGCTCTTATGGTAAAGAAGAAAAAGATTTTCTCTCCATAATTGACCTAATCGTTAAAAAACTTCAAATCTCTCCAGAAATATGATGATGAGCGATGATCGAAGTTCGACTGAATAAAAGCACAGTGAACTACGAACGATCTTTGCGATTTCTGCTGAAGATGAGAGTAATAAAATTCAGATCTCTCGTGAAGAAGAAGAAGAAGAAGACGAGAATCGCAATCCAAATCTGAGTTTGTGCGAAGGGGTAGTTATGGTATTATCAAAATAAAATTTTTATAAATACAGAGCATCTAAAGGGAATCTTGAAATATTTAACGTAAAAATATATAATTCTGGACATTTCACAAAACTCATCCTGCGGGTGGATTTTTCATAAAAACCAATCCCGAAATTAGATTTCTCAACAATTTCCAGAATCAAGATTATGTCTAAATTTAGTGGCATTCAACGTCAGCCTAAAAAAATACAAAATACAAAATATGCTTTCTATTTGTGTATAATTAGGAATGTTAAAATTTTCAATATCTTGGTTATGCCTTCTATCATATATATGTATATATATAGAGAACGTGGATCAAAAGTCCCGCAGGAGAAGTCCCGCCAAAGTCCCACCTCCCTCTTGCACCATCGGATGGAAGGTCCGCATGGAACCCCACGCACGTCCGCTTGATCCAACGGTCGAGGATAACGGAACTCCATATATATATATATATATATATATATATATATATATGTATGTATATATATTTTCTCATTTTGCATCTCCAAGCATCCCCATGATAACATACATTGGATCTAGTTTTAAGTCATCTACGATTCTAGAAACCAAGGTAGCATAAAGATTCATTTGTTTTCTCTCACAATTATGTCTTTTAAGAATAATACTATTTGTACCTCCAAACCGTCCCTCCTTACGTGACAGCTGATATGATATGTTGTCACGCCCCGATTCGATAGAATCGATAGTCGTCCCCCGGGCATGATGCCGGGCATGATGCCGTGCAAGCCTAAGTTGCGCTTGCACAAGGCGGTTCATAAGGTTATCCGAAACAACAGCATATGTAAGAGTACGCAGAGAAATTGAACACATTCATTTAGAAAAGAAAACTTGCATTTTCATTGATAATAAGTTAGGTTACAGACTCGATTACAAGAGAGGCCTCGCGGGCTCACAACCGACATCGATGAGATAGTCATTCCATACATTTACATCCATTTTTACAAATATCAAAACGACTCTCTAAGACCTGGGATCGGCGAGAGTTTGTGACTCATGATGCAGTTGGGTCGGAGTCTTCAAAATGTTGCAGAGCTAGCCTTCGCTCTAGCAAGGCTTCAAAAGAAAGGAGCGTCGCCTTCAGTTCCTTTGCACGCTATCCTGGTCCCGAGTACCTGTTTAGAGCGAGGGTCAGCACTTTACACTTTGTGCTGGTGCGTGGCAATTTAAATCCCGTGCTCTCATTTATTGAAGAATTCAAGTGAGCGTGCATGCAAATATTTAATGAAGTTGCTAGCCATCCTACTCAATTCAAACTTATATTTGAAGGCACAACCGAATAATGACGATAGATCTTACCTCCGGCAGAGCGTGCCGTCGTAGCGTAAACTTACCATGTTCTTCCCTGTCATGTGGATAATAATAAAATGTAATAGAGTGCGTTCGTGAAGGTCACTGGCACGACAAGCCATCCTGGACATATAGCTTGGTAGACAGAGGTCCTTCAGCGCGGGTAGCGAGCCCCGTTGAAAGCCACTGCCTACCGTGGCACGCATCCGGCATAGCTATCCGTGTTTCTTCCTAGGCCGGAACGGTCCCGTGGCCTCGGGATACCGTCCGAAGAAACAAACGCCCTTGTCGACAAGTTGTCCATGACCGTGCTAAGTTAATTTGTTATTTCAAGACATATCTTATAGTATCGTTGCGACATTCATTTAATCGATTCATCCTTCCTTAGCACGGTTCTATATGATTTTGATAATTGCAAGCACGATAATATTTTATGACAAGCATCTGTATAGTTCGTGTTCGTGGGACGTCGTGTGACCGTTCATCGGAATATCATTCATGTCGTTGCATTACATCTAGCATAGCACATGTCTAGTATTGATAATGTATTAGAGAAGAGGGTCGAGGGAAGAAGGGTCAGCCACTCACTTTAGTATTTACTTGAGGCGAGGAACTGGTTGGCCGCGCTAGACGTTGCCTACGCGATCACCTGAAATCGCACAAGCAACCGATTAGAACACTGTGTTATTCAAGAGAATTCAATATGAATGCGAAGTTCGAAACGTAAGCCATGAAAACCATCGAAATCATTCACGAAAACGCATTCAGAAAACAAAGCCAAAACCAACGCAAGCGGCGTGAAAAGCAGAGCAACGGGAGGTCTCTCCCGACTCAGCCGCAGAGTCAATCCTTGAGGCGCAGCCCGCTGAATATGGGACTTGGTTCCGAAGAAGCCATTCCATAACGGGGAATGGATCTTAATTCAACCGTTCCCGTTCGATCGATTCGATCGATTCGATCGATCCCGACCTATCGGTCTCGACCGAGTCGATAGCGACAGTGTTCCTTTCTCGCGCACCCCCACTACCAAAATAAGTCATATCAGCGACGTATTTAGCGACTCCAAACAAAAACGTCGCTATTTTTTGGGGTTTTAGCGACGTTTATGCAAGACGTCGCTGTTTGTCGCTGACAGCGACTAATAGCGACGTCTAGCGGCTGCAATTTGTTAAATGAGAATAGGCGTCGCAAGTTCGTCGGTACACGTCGCTGATTCAGCGACGTGTAGCGTCGCAATTTAAGTAGCGTCGCCGTTTCATAAATACCAGCGACGTTTAGCGACGTTCTAGAATTATGTCGCTAATATTTTCATATAGCAACGGTTTCGCTTTTCGATCTTTCACAAAATTTCCCCCCAAATATTTCGTGCCCTCCTCCTCCGCGACGCCCCTCCGGCGATTTCCCTCCTCCGGCCTCCTCCTCCGCGGCGCTTCTCCGGCGATCTCCCTCCTCCTTCTCCTCCTCATCCTCCTTCCTCAGGTAGCTCCGGATCAGGTAACTCTCCCCCCCGCTTCCTAGTTTCTCCTCGTCTTCTAGCACTCTCTCTCGCTTGTAGTTCGTGTCCACGAGAGCGTGGACTCGCTGCCGGGGACACGAGACTCACAGTGGACTCGCTTCTAGTTCGTGTGACACCTATTTTGTTGGTTTGGACACGTCGTATCCCACTGTGTGGACACGAGACTCACAGTGGACTCGCTTCTAGTTCGTGTGACACCTATTTTTTTGGTTTGGACACGTCGTGTCCCACTGTGTGGACACGAGACTCACAATAGACTCGCTTCTAGTTCGTGTGACACCTATTTTGTTGGTTTGGACACGTCGTGTCCCACTGTGTGGACACGAGACTCATAGTGTGACACCTATATACTGATACTGGGAGTTTTTTTGGGCATATCAACTGTCAATTTGATGTTTTGCTTAGATTCGAATTCTAATTTAGGGTTCGAGCCCTATTTACTGATACTGGGAGTTATTTTGGGGCTTTTTCAGGGTTTTGAAATGATGAATAAATTGACTAATAATTATTATCGAGCTCTATAAAATTTCAGCTATGTCACGAAGGATGGATACTAATCCTGTGAATGAGTTTTCTCCTAAGTATTCTCGACAGTTGAGAATGATTTAGCTCACTGACATTACTGAAATATGGAATGATTAGTGTAGGATATGTTGGTCAGGTTTTGGCAGAGTCAGCTATGTCACGAAGGATGGATACTAATCCTGAATACCATATTTTAAATCCTACAACGCTGCTTAGTTGAAAGTCTTATAATTAGACTTTCTGTTCAGTACCCTTTGACTGCTTAGTTGAAAGTCTTAATTAGTAGTAGATAATCTATGGTACGACATCGTGATCAGGACATAGTCCCTGCAGCCATTCGACTGGCGAGGCATAAACTATGTAGCCGTAGATAAAGTTGACTGTCCACCTACCCCCATCCCTCGGCAATGATGATACGACAACCTATCACTACATCTTTTAGTAGTAGATAATGTCTTAGTATTACATTATGTGGGTTCATCTTGATTCTGTTACATCCTTCAGATACTAG
Source organism: Iris pallida (assembly GCA_029216955.1). Taxonomy (NCBI): domain Eukaryota; kingdom Viridiplantae; phylum Streptophyta; class Magnoliopsida; order Asparagales; family Iridaceae; genus Iris; species Iris pallida. The sequence goes on from JANAVB010006599.1 coordinate 4,260,050, forward strand.
ATTCGATAAGAACATATACTACACAATATATACAGAACATAGATGATTCAAACTACTGTATGCTAGAATGCATTTTGGGTTGTGTTCTGAGCCATTCGTCCCCACACTTGGCAATTATGCAGAACCGTTTGTGGATATACAATCGTCATCCTGATGAATTATTATCTGTGTCAATCTTTGCAGAATTATCTTAAAATGGATATGAATTACTATCTGCGGAACCGTTTGTGGATGTACAATCGTCATCCTGATGACATGTGCGGTGTGCGGGATGAATTTATACAGGGTGTGCAACAGTTCCTGCAGTTTGCCAAGGCGTTCCCTCAGTACATGGACCGTACAAAAATTAAGTGTCCATGTATGAGATGTCGCAACTTGAAATATCATTCGGAAGTGGATGTGACATATCATTTGTATTCGAGGGGTTTCATGCCAAATTATTATCAGTGGACCGTACACGGAGAACTTGTGTCTTTAGCCTCCGAGCCGGAGCCTTATGTGGAGCCTTATGTAGATGTCCACGAGCATGCTGATTACGACCAAGGGTGGACGAACATGGTTTTCGATGCTGCAGGGCCTAGTTTCGATCCGAACAATCAATATGCAGCTGAGGAGGCACCGAATGCTAATGCTGCAAAGTTCATGGAGTTGCTGAAGAATGCAAGGACTCCTTTATATCCTGGTTGTGATGACCATTCACCGTTGGAGGTGGTTACAAGATTGTTAAGCATAAAATCAGATTTTAACATGTCTCAAGAATGCTACAACCGAATCCTAGAGTTAATTATAGATATATTGCCGGAGGGTGGCAAGTTACCTAAAGACTTCTACCGATCCAAGAGAATGGTGAGATCGCTCTGGATGGGGTATGAAAAAATTGATGCATGTCGCAACGGATGCATGTTGTACTATAAGGACGACAAGGATGAAGATGCCTGCAGATTTTGTGGTGCCGATCGCTTCAAGGCAACTAGTACAACAAGGACTTCTGGTGCACGCAAGCCAACAGATTCGATGTACTATTTGCCTTTGACGCCGCGGTTGCAGAGGTTGTTTATGGCAAAGGAGACAGCTGATAATATGAGTTGGCACAAGCGGGAACAAATAGATGGAGTACTGGATCATCCATCCGACGGGGAAGCATGGAAGCACTTTGATCGAGTGTATCCCGATTTTGCTTCAGAGCCGCGTAATGTCAGATTGGGGCTTTCCTCCGACGGTTTTACTCCATTTGGACTTTCGGGCTCACAATATTCTTGTTGGCCAGTGATTGTTACTCCGTACAACTTGCCGCCTTGGATGTGTATGAAGACTCCTTACATGTTCCTAACTATTATTATTCCAGGTCCGAAGAACCCGAAGAGGAACATCGATGTGTACTTACAGCCCTTGGTAGATGAGCTGAATCAGTTGTGGGAAGTAGGTGCAACCACATATGATGTTTCCAGAAAGCAGAACTTTCAGATGAGGGCCGCACTAATGTGGACCATCAATGATTTCCCGGCCTATGGAATGTTATCGGGCTGGAGCACCCATGGTCGTCTCGTATGTCCGTATTGCATGGATCGCACTAAGGCTTTCCGTTTGAAACACGGAGGAAAACCGTGCTTCTTTGATTGTCATCGACAGTTCCTGCCAAAGGATCATCCGTACCGGAGGAACAGGAATGCTTTTCGTGCTGGCGTGGTGGAGAAGTCCAGTCCACCGCCACGGTGGTCTGGGGACACGATATGGGAAGAAGTTAAAGAATTGTCAAGTGCTATTGAAGAGCCTACAGCGGGGTACAAGTGTGATGGATTTGGCCGCGCTCACAACTGGACGAAGAGGAGTATATTCTGGGACCTACCATATTGGAGTGACCATCTGCTCAGACATAACCTGGATGTCATACATATCGAGAAAAATGTATTTGACAATATAATAAATACTGTGATGGACGTAAAGGGGAAGACGAAAGACAATCCCAAGGCCAGGTTGGACTTAGAAGAAATATGCAGACGTCCAGAGTTGCATTTGATAAAGGAAGGCAGTGGGAAGTATAAGCAGGCCAGGGCTATTTTCTCACTGGACAAGGAGGACAAAGGTAAACTTTGTAGGTGGATCCAGGGCCTAAAATTTTCAGACGGGTACGTATCGAATTTGAGAAGATGTGTTGACCCGAAGGAGAACAAACTCCAGGGTATGAAGAGCCACGACTGTCACGTTTTTATGGAGAGGTTAATCCCGATTGTATTTCGGGAATTCTTACCTCATGTCGTTTGGGATCCACTGACAGAGCTTAGCATATTCTTCAGAGATCTTTGTTCTACTAAGTTGCTCGTCGATCGGCTTGAAAAGCAGGAGAAGGACATTGCAGTAACATTGTGTAAGCTTGAGAGGGTGTTCCCTCCTGGATTCTTCGACTCTATGGAGCATTTGCCAATTCATCTTTCATATGAGGCACGTGTTGGTGGGCCCGTCGGTTATCGGTAGATGTACCCGTTCGAGCGCCATCTAAACCACCTGAAGAGGAAGGTGAAAATAAGGCACGGGTCGAGGGTTCTATTTGTGAAGTCCGGACCAATTTATGCCGTCAAAGTATGTACGTAAGAAGCTAGTTAGAATCTTCCTCCATTCACAACTGCACAAGAAATAACTTAACATTAAACTTAATTTCGTATCTTTTCGTGTTTAGGTCGATCGTCCGGACGTCATTCTTGAGAATGAATCTATTAGAACTCTTGCCAAGGGACCAATTTATGCCGTCAAAGTATGGCCAAGTTATTGCGTGAATGGGTTTAAGTTCAAGTCAACAAATACTATCATCAGAGATAGCTTCCTGGATCTTGATTCCACAAAAAACAGTTGCTTGTGTATCAAATCTACAAACTACAAAGATGTCACTCCAGGCAATGATTTCTATGGCGTCTTACGTGAGATCGTAGAATTGACGTACAACTATGGCATAGAGCCTGCCAAGATCGTGTTGTTCAAAGTTGATTGGTTCGATCCCATACAAGATCAAGGATGGAAAATTGACAAACATGGTCTTGTAGATATTAACTACCATCGTCGATACCAAGGATACGAACCATTTATCCTAGCAAGTCAAGCTCAACTCGTATATTTTACAACATATCCTAGACGGGGAACAACGAGGTACGACTGGTGGGCAGTATGCAAGACTAAAGCCAGAAATACCTACGACGTCGACGAAGTGGCTTATCAGGAGGACGAGCTGCCTCTTGTACCTAATACAGTTGATGTCGACTCAGCAGAAGTTCCCCATTCAATATCTACTTGTGTAGAAGAGGTACAAGTATCCGAAGGGGAAGACGAAGGAGATGCTAGTGACGATGAGGAGGAAGAGGAAGAGGAGGAGGAGGAGGAGGCAAACGAAGAAGATGAATTTTCAGAGGATGATTGAAAAACTGTGATTTTGATGTATTCATACTTCTGTAATCTTAAATTATGAACTATGATCACTTTTGAAAACTTAAATTATGAATTCCAATGTATGCAGATATTTCTAAACTGTCATTGTATTTATTTATATTTTCAATCATAAACTGTGATTTCGATGTATTCATATTTCTGTAGTCTTAAATATTGAACTCCAATGTTATTATCAGCATGGCAGGACGACGCGGAGGCACCTCAGGACGACGCGGAGATAGGCCAGCACGATCCGTGTCCTTAGGTGGGCAGAGAGCTCCGTTACAGGAGGATGGCTCTGGACCATCCTCTGACCCGAGCACTCCATTATACCATACGGTCTCAGGTCCGGGTGGCAGTGCACTTGCGACGAGCAGTTCCAGGCTTGCTGAGCATACTACTTCCCCTAGCCTTCCTAGCGCTGACAGCAGCATGGCGGGTGGGGAGCAGGTGGAGGAGGTAGTCTCTACTCCCGCCCGTCCCGCCCGGGCGGATCCATACCAGAGCGACCCTGCATGCGCACCTCAGGGCGAGACGAGGATGGAGATTTGGGCCGACGGTCCTACGAAGTAAGTTAAATCAATATTTTATGCATGTCTGTATATCTATATATATTCATTAATACGTCGGTTATCGTTGTATACAGATATCGTCCCTCGTCAGTACAGAGAGCGTTGGGCACATTTCTAAGGTCCAACTATGGGGGTCCGTGGATCAACTACTCGGATGCCTCGGAAGAGAGGAAGGCATTCTGGTTTGCCCACTTTAAGGTAACTAAAGATAGTTAATTTAGTATGATTAATATAATTTTAAGTATTTTTTAGAACTAATTATTTTAATTTGTAATTCTTGTAGAGGACTTATTTTTATCCACCACACCGCGCCGAGCAGATTGAGAGGCAGTTTCCTACCGTCGCCGCCAAGTTGATCCGTGATGCTATTGACGATCAGAAAAAAAACGTCACCGCTCCAGAAAGCCGATTGCTGGTTGGATCACACCTGACCAGTGGGCCACGATGAGGGCTCGATTTGAGGAGCCCGAGTACAAAGAGCGGTCGGAGAAGACGAAGGCGGCTAGGACGATGGCCGAAAAGTGGTGTGGTGGATCGATTCCTATGACGGAGCATTTCCGTCGTCTGGTATGTAATTTATTGTCAAATATAAGAATTTATTGATAGTAGGAGTATATAATTTTCTATTTTACTAAAGAATAAAATATAACAAACACGCAGGTGAAGAGGGGTGAGGACACAAACATGGTGACCGTCTTCCTGGCCACCCATCGGAAGGACGGGAAGCTCATCGACGACCGGGCTACTCAGAGCTATGTAAGTACTAATTTAGATTTCGTTAATTTTTAACACAACTTGAAGAATATACAGATAACCATATACTTAATAATAATTAAATATTTTAGACGTTTATTAGGCTAATTTAGGTAAGTACTGATGTATAGAGATGCACAATGATTTCTAGGAAGAGTATGTTAGGCTACGTGATGAGCGTGCGAGTGCTAGTGCACAGGCAGAGGGAGGGGTTGGTACATCGTGTCACCCCTAGTTTTTCAAATTAGGGGTATTTTCGTCATTTTCAAGTTTTAAAATATTTTAGGAATTTTATTTGATTTTATATGATTTTTAGGAATTTATTTGAGTCGGTTTGAATTTTATCCAATTCGGACCCAATTTGGAGACCCGGGTAGCCTGGACCCTAGTGGGACCCACATACTAGCTGGGCTTGGCCCACATGACACCCCTAACTAGGTTAGAAATCCAAAACCACAATCCCATGGTCTAATTTGTTAATTAGAGGCTTAATTGATCATTAGTGAACCAAACCAAGTCAAACCCATTCCAAAACAAACCAAACCAACCCAAACTTAACCTATTGGGTTTGGGGGCCTATTGGGTCTCCACCCAAACCCAATAGGGGGCCTTAGGTGGCCGGCCATGAAGTAAACCCCCCCCCCCCCCCCCCTCTTCACTTCATTAATTCTCTCTATCTCTCTCCACTTCATTTCTTCTTCAAGTTCTTCTCCTCCTTCTTCAAGAACACCCCAACCTAGGTATGCTCTCTAACCCCCCATTAACTCCTCCTTTATTTTAGTTTCCTTCATTAATGTTGTAGAGGATGCTCTCCTCTTCATTTTGCCCCCTAACTTGTTAGGTTTCCCATTAATTCTAGTTGTAGGTTGGTTAGGGGTTTTTCATATATATATATATATATATATATATATATATATATATATATATATATATATATATATATATATATATATATATATATATATATATGTGTATGTATGTATGTATATATATATATATATTTATGTGTTGTGTGGTGTTGAGATGATGGTGGTGATGAGGTTGTGTCATGGTGGTTGTGTGTGAGAGTAGAGAGTGGTGATGGTGTTGTGTTTGTGTGTGTGTGAGAGGAGTGTGTTGTGTGTGAAGGTGGTGGTGAGGTTGTGATAGTGGTGGTGATGGTGGTATTTGTGTGTGTATGTGTCTATATATATGTATATGTGTGTGTATCTATATATATGTATGTGTGTGTGTTATATATATTTAGTTATAGATATATATATATAGATAGATAGATAGCTATATATAGATGTATATATATATATATATATGTATAGATATATATATAGAGAGATAGGTAGAGAGAGAAGTAGAAGGAGAATAAGAAGAAGATGAAGTAGCAGCTGCAGCAGCAATAGGATGCAGCAGCAGCAGCAGCAGCAGCAAGCAGGAGCTGCAGTAGCAGCAGCTTGCAGTTGCAGCAGCAGCAGCAGTAGCAGCAGCAGCTAGAGCAGCAGTAGCAGCAGCAGCTAGCAGCTCTTTCCCCCCCCCCCCCATTGTGACCCCCTAGCACCCTATAAACCCCCCACTTAGTATATATATGTAGGTATATATATATAGATATATATATGTTGATATAGAGAAGTTTAGACAAGGAAATTAGAGGTAGAGAGGGAAAGAGAGTTTAAGATTTAGAAGAGTTTAAGGATTTAGAATTAGAGAGGGAAGCTAGGGAAATAAGGAAATTAAAGAAGAATAGGAGGGAGGAGTAAGAAGAGGAATTAGAGAAGAAGAGGGAGATTAGAGGAGTTGAGAAGAAGGGAAATTAGAATCGAGAATCAAGAAGGGTTAGAATCAAAATCAAAAGAGAAGGTTTTAGTTAGAAATCGAGTTAGAGGGCGAAATTGAGCCCGGAGCATCGGATCGCGATGAAACTTGACATAGGCCTAGAATACGTGATTTAGATTTTGCGGATAAGCTCCCGGGTGGAAATCGGGGTCATAGGGCGCCGGTATCGCGCCGTGTCAGTGCGTATCTCGAAATATTCGAGATTTCTGCAATAGGCCGTAAGGTGGACCAAACTCCACTTTACTTAGGTATTTTGGTAGATAACGAACCTATAGGATAGTACCCTACTACCCTAGGGAGATCGGGTCAAAATAAGTAGCGTAGGTAGGCTATCTAGATTAGCGCCGAGGGTAGAATTTTGCCCTTAAAAGGGTAAATTAGGGAATTGGCCCACGGCCAAGAATTTAGTTTCCAAGTCCAAGATGGACTTGGATATGGATTGTATAGGTTGATAAGGAGTAGGATTAGCTGTCTAAACCTAGTCTTGGACCCGGTTGACCACGGTTGACTTTTTGGACTAAAAGTCAACTATGGGTCAACACTTTACCCAATTTGGTCCCAAATTCCATCCAACTTGGACCGTTGACTAAAAGTCAACTATTAGTCACCAGTGACCTAGAGTTGACCTAGTGTTGACCTCGAGTTGACCAGAATTGATCCGTTGACCAAAAGTCAACGGTAAGCCAATTTTCGACCTAGTTTGATTCGGATGGATTTCCAATGTCCTTCCATGACCAAGTATGACCCAACTAGAGTTGTCTTGGCCTCGTATGACTTTGTTAGGTCTAATATGACTTAGATTGACCCCGTACAATCTAGTTTGACCTTGTTCGACCTAGATTGACTTAGTTTGACGTGTCTTGACCTATTTTGACTCAGTATGACTTAATTTTACTTCCAAACCATTATATTGATACAGTATTCCATCTATAGGTCCTCGAGGCACTGATCTTGGACTCAGTCGACTTATCCATCACAGTACAGGCGAGTACATTCTCTGATAATATTTCTGTTTTATGATATCGTCTTTGTTTCTAGTATTTAGTGCAGATTATCCTTGTTCTCTTGACACATTGTTCACACGGATTGATATTTGTCTGGATCCCGTCATAAGATGTTATTCCTCTTATATATGGTATACACTGGGCAAGTCTACATTGTTTATTGTTCATTGTATAGATACGATTTCTGCGAAGGCTAGCTACCCTCTCAGAGAATATGTATCATGACGTGTCATGACTGGATCCACTATATTGGTCAGGGATGGGGGTGTTAGCGTAGATATGTGATCAATACCCCACAGATATTGTATCATCATTGTATAGTGTTAATCATACACTCACGTATGATTAGCCAGGCCAAACATTGTATCAAGTTCTAAGCCGGTCACATGTTGAAACTAGTGCTAAACTCACATAGATATAGTTCCAGATTCTTGTACATGATTATACTGTTTTTCCCTGTTCTTACATTCAGATTACAGTCTTGATATGCCTTACCATGATTCATGTACACATTATTTATCTCGTAGATTCTCTCTATTTACTGCTACATTTTCAATATCGTCTAACTAGAACTGTTATGGAGGTTTGTGCTCGTTCCATCCTGACTGGATATGTTGACAAAATTTTACAGATAGTGGCGAGGAGGATTGTCCTACCTACTACGGTCCGGTTGACGTAGTGGGCATAGACTTGGAGACCTTGGTTCAGCAGGGCTTAGCTCCGCCCGACGAGCCTTTAGCTTAGTTTAGTTAGGTTAGACATTTTGGACTGGACCTTGTCTCCAGCTTGCTACTTGTTATTTTATTATATTTTGGGACTGTATTAGAGACTTGGACTGTATATATTCTTTGTGTTGGACTTGACAGGTTATATATTATTTTATCGTCTTGTTGTCTTTTCATTTCAGTCTTTACTTTGTTATCTTAGAGTCGTGATTGAGTACTCGTATATATATTCATTGCTTGTCCTCCGTTCGGAGTTGACCATGGACTTGACAGGTTTTGTTATATATATAAACTGTTTAGAAGTAGAAAATCCACAGCGTTCCACGCCGATTTTTCGGTGAGGGCTGGGCGTTGTCGCGTCACGTGCCCTTTTAGCGGATGCGGGTCGTGACACGTTTTAGTGGTGGCCCACGCAGGTCCTGAAGTCGCAATTAGTGCGATGTCGTAGTGGCGCTCGACTTAGAGTGCTATTACGAGCCTGCGGTACGTATCTAGGATAGGCTATAGGCTAAGAGTACTCAATCACAGTAGGATCTTTCCTTGCTTATCTTGCTTACCGTCTTTGATATCGATTTACTGCTTTCTAGCTGTCCTCCTTTGATATTGCCTTCATGTGCCATATTGATATCTTCTTCTTAATTTGTCTCCAGGATATTGATGACTCATTCTCCTGGCGAGGGGCTCGGGGAGACGGAGAGGTCTGCCACTTCTGGTGGACAGGCTCCGGTTACTTCCCCGGCTGATGGGACTTCTGTTGGGGCTCTTGGGGGTACTCCTCCAGCTACCTCTATGACCATCCCTGGGGCCATTGCGGGTACTCTTCCCGTAGTGCCAGGGGCTACAGTGGGAGCTGCGGCGGGTATTCTTCCTCCTCAGCAGGGGACTCCTCCGGTGATGATGGGAGCTATTCCTCCATTGCCTCCTCTGCCCACAGACATGGGGCAGATGCTAGCGTTCTTCCACCAGGTGCTTGAGTCCCAGCGGGCTCAGCACGAGGCTCAGCACGAGGCTCAGTTGAGGCAGACAGAGGTTATACGCCAGGGCATGGAGGATGCGCACAGATTGGCTATGGCGGCAGTGGAGCGTCAGGCTCCACAGAGGGAGGTTCAGCAGCAGCAGCCGAAGATCGGGGATATCCATGCTTTCAAGAAGCTTGGTCCGAGGGATTTCAAGGGGACTGAGGGCATTATCTATGCAGATGATTGGCTCGAGGATACCGAGCGCCAGATGGGGGCCTGCCGCCTGGCAGCCGACCTGAGGGTCGAGGCGGTTGGGTTGCAGTTGTTAGATATTGCCCGGACATGGTTCCGGAATGAGCCGGCTCTTGCAGGAGAGGGCCATACTTGGGCAGAGTTCAGGACCTTGTTCAGAGAGAAGTTCTTTTCCCCTACGGATAAGATTGGCCTGGTGCGGCAGTTCCAGAACCTGCAGCAGGGCAGCATGACCGTAGAGGAGTATGCGGCGGAGTTCGGCCGGCTGAGCCGATATGCCGAGTACATGGTGAGTGACCCGGTGATCCGAGCGGAGCGCTTCAGGGAGGGATTGGCATGGGATATCAAGTTCCAGATCCCTTCTTTCTACGCGACATATGCGGAGGTTTACGCAGAGGCTCGGAAGGTGGAGAGGGAGTTGGGCTTGAAGCCCAAGAGGGACCGTGATCAGTTTTCGGGGACTACTAGCAGCGCGGGGGCTGCTAAGCGTCCTCAACTCCAGCATCATTCTATTCCGCAATACTCGCAGCAGATTCCTGCTCCGATCAGGGCACCAGTTCAGCAGGTGCCCCGGCAGCAGCAGCAGGGACCGACGCAGCAGGCACCTACTTGCCACTACTGCAAGAGGTCCGGACATCTCTGGGAGGTTTGCAGGAGACGTTTGGGATTGTGCCTATACTGTGGCACCGAGGGGCATCAGGCGAGGGATTGTCCTTCGAACCATCGCCGTACAGCTCAGGGAGCACAGGGTAGGCCACCTATGGCACCGCATCACGCCCTCCACCAGCAGCGGGATATACCCCGCCAGGACAGGACTTTTGCGATGACAGTTGAGGATCCTGCACGCATTGGACTAGGAGGTAGGGTCTTGCTCTTTCTTTTACCTGTTCTTTCTAACTAAAACCCCTCGTACCTATTCTTTTCGCCCATTGATTGATGATTGCTTTCTTAGTACCTTTAGTTTGCATATGTGATGATCATGCTAGATTAAATAGAAAACCCCAATGAAGACTGCAATAACATGATACTGTAGAGATTTAAAACCATGCATGTGTTCTGATTTTCTAGATTACATGTTATATAACTTAGGATAAAATTTAGTAGACCTTGATTGTTGGGTGCTTGACCTAGAGAAGAGTACGACCGTTTGAATTTCGAGGACGAAATTTTTTAAGGAGGGTAGATTTGTCACCCCCAGTTTTTTAAATTAGGGGTATTTTCGTCATTTTCAAGTTTTAAAATATTTTAGGAATTTTATTTGATTTTATATGATTTTTAGGAATTTATTTGAGTCGGTTTGAATTTTATCCAATTCGGACCCAATTTGGAGACCCGGGTAGCCTGGACCCTAGTGGGACCCACATACTAGCTGGGCTTGGCCCACATGACACCCCTAACTAGGTTAGAAATCCAAAACCACAATCCCATGGTCTAATTTGTTAATTAGAGGCTTAATTGATCATTAGTGAACCAAACCAAGTCAAACCCATTCCAAAACAAACCAAACCAACCCAAACTTAACCTATTGGGTTTGGGGGCCTATTGGGTCTCCACCCAAACCCAATAGGGGGCCTTAGGTGGCCGGCCATGAAGTAAACCCCCCCCCCCCCTCTTCACTTCATTAATTCTCTCTATCTCTCTCCACTTCATTTCTTCTTCAAGTTCTTCTCCTCCTTCTTCAAGAACACCCCAACCTAGGTATGCTCTCTAACCCCCCATTAACTCCTCCTTTATTTTAGTTTCCTTCATTAATGTTGTAGAGGATGCTCTCCTCTTCATTTTGCCCCCTAACTTGTTAGGTTTCCCATTAATTCTAGTTGTAGGTTGGTTAGGGGTTTTTCATATATATATATATATATATATATATATATATATATATATATATATATATATATATATATATATATATATATATATATATATATATATATATATGTGTGTGTATGTATGTATGTATATATATATATTTATGTGTTGTGTGGTGTTGAGATGATGGTGGTGATGAGGTTGTGTCATGGTGGTTGTGTGTGAGAGTAGAGAGTGGTGATGGTGTTGTGTTTGTGTGTGTGTGAGAGGAGTGTGTTGTGTGTGAAGGTGGTGGTGAGGTTGTGATAGTGGTGGTGATGGTGGTATTTGTGTGTGTATGTGTCTATATATATGTATATGTGTGTGTATCTATATATATGTATGTGTGTGTGTTATATATATTTAGTTATAGATATATATATATAGATAGATAGATAGCTATATATAGATGTATATATATATATATATATGTATAGATATATATATATAGAGAGATAGGTAGAGAGAGAAGTAGAAGGAGAATAAGAAGAAGATGAAGTAGCAGCTGCAGCAGCAATAGGATGCAGCAGCAGCAGCAGCAGCAAGCAGGAGCTGCAGCAGCAGCAGCTTGCAGTTGCAGCAGCAGCAGCAGTAGCAGCAGCAGCTAGAGCAGCAGTAGCAGCAGCAGCTAGCAGCTCTTTCCCCCCCCCATTGTGACCCCCTAGCACCCTATAAACCCCCCACTTAGTATATATATGTAGGTATATATATAGATATATATATGTTGATATAGAGAAGTTTAGACAAGGAAATTAGAGGTAGAGAGGGAAAGAGAGTTTAAGATTTAGAAGAGTTTAAGGATTTAGAATTAGAGAGGGAAGCTAGGGAAATAAGGAAATTAAAGAAGAATAGGAGGGAGGAGTAAGAAGAGGAATTAGAGAAGAAGAGGGAGATTAGAGGAGTTGAGAAGAAGGGAAATTAGAATCGAGAATCAAGAAGGGTTAGAATCAAAAATCAAAAGAGAAGGTTTTAGTTAGAAATCGAGTTAGAGGGCGAAATTGAGCCCGGAGCATCGGATCGCGATGAAACTTGACATAGGCCTAGAATACGTGATTTAGATTTTGCGGATAAGCTCCCGGGTGGAAATCGGGGTCATAGGGCGCCGGTATCGCGCCGTGTCAGTGCGTATCTCGAAATATTCGAGATTTCTGCAATAGGCCGTAAGGTGGACCAAACGTCCACTTTACTTAGGTATTTTGGTAGATAACGAACCTATAGGATAGTACCCTACTACCCTAGGGAGATCGGGTCAAAATAAGTAGCGTAGGTAGGCTATCTAGATTAGCGCCGAGGGTAGAATTTTGCCCTTAAAAGGGTAAATTAGGGAATTGGCCCACGGCCAAGAATTTAGTTTCCAAGTCCAAGATGGACTTGGATATGGATTGTATAGGTTGATAAGGAGTAGGATTAGCTGTCTAAACCTAGTCTTGGACCCGGTTGACCACGGTTGACTTTTTGGACTAAAAGTCAACTATGGGTCAACACTTTACCCAATTTGGTCCCAAATTCCATCCAACTTGGACCATTGACTAAAAGTCAACTATTAGTCACCAGTGACCTAGAGTTGACCTAGTGTTGACCTCGAGTTGACCAGAATTGACCCGTTGACCAAAAGTCAACGGTAAGCCAATTTTCGACCTAGTTTGATTCGGATGGATTTCCAATGTCCTTCCATGACCAAGTATGACCCAACTAGAGTTGTCTTGGCCTCGTATGACTTTGTTAGGTCTAATATGACTTAGATTGACCCCGTACAATCTAGTTTGACCTTGTTCGACCTAGATTGACTTAGTTTGACGTGTCTTGACCTATTTTGACTCAGTATGACTTAATTTTACTTCCAAACCATTATATTGATACAGTATTCCATCTATAGGTCCTCGAGGCACTGATCTTGGACTCAGTCGACTTATCCATCACAGTACAGGCGAGTACATTCTCTGATAATATTTCTGTTTTATGATATCGTCTTTGTTTCTAGTATTTAGTGCAGATTATCCTTGTTCTCTTGACACATTGTTCACACGGATTGATATTTGTCTGGATCCTGTCATAAGATGTTATTCCTCTTATATATGGTATACACTGGGCAAGTCTACATTGTTTATTGTTCATTGTATAGATACGATTCCTGCGAAGGCTAGCTACCCTCTCAGAGAATATGTATCATGACGTGTCATGACTGGATCCACTATATTGGTCAGGGATGGGGGTGTTAGCGTAGATATGTGATCAATACCCCACAGATATTGTATCATCATTGTATAGTGTTAATCATACACTCACGTATGATTAGCCAGGCCAAACATTGTATCAAGTTCTAAGCCGGTCACATGTTGAAACTAGTGCTAAACTCACATAGATATAGTTCCAGATTCTTGTACATGATTATACTGTTTTTCCCTGTTCTTACATTCAGATTACAGTCTTGATATGCCTTACCATGATTCATGTACACATTATTTATCTCGTAGATTCTCTCTATTTACTGCTACATTTTCAATATCGTCTAACTAGAACTGTTATGGAGGTTTGTGCTCGTTCCATCCTGACTGGATATGTTGACAAAATTTTACAGATAGTGGCGAGGAGGATTGTCCTACCTACTACGGTCCGGTTGACGTAGTGGGCATAGACTTGGAGACCTTGGTTCAGCAGGGCTTAGCTCCGCCCGACGAGCCTTTAGCTTAGTTTAGTTAGGTTAGACATTTTGGACTGGACCTTGTCTCCAGCTTGCTACTTGTTATTTTATTATATTTTGGGACTGTATTAGAGACTTGGACTGTATATATTCTTTGTGTTGGACTTGACAGGTTATATATTATTTTATCGTCTTGTTGTCTTTTCATTTCAGTCTTTACTTTGTTATCTTAGAGTCGTGATTGAGTACTCGTATATATATTCATTGCTTGTCCTCCGTTCGGAGTTGACCATGGACTTGACAGGTTTTGTTATATATATAAACTGTTTAGAAGTAGAAAATCCACAGCGTTCCACGCCGATTTTTCGGTGAGGGCTGGGCGTTGTCGCGTCACGTGCCCTTTTAGCGGGTGCGGGTCGTGACACATCGCAACCCTCTCCGTCCCAGTCGGAGGACGAGCTCTGGAAGACCGCCGTTGGTGGTCTTCAGAGGGGTACGTACTACGGTACGGGGTCCTACGGCACATTTGTTGCGACGCAGGCATCCAGGGCTCCCTCTTCCAGTGCGCATTCACAGCCGTCACAGGCCGAGTCGTCCCGAGTCGAGGAGACCATTGTCCGCCAGATTGCTGAGCTGCGCGACGATATGCTGAGGAGGATTGCTGAGCAGCAAGGGCCTCAGGAGCAAGAGGACGCTGCGTCGGTCACCGCACGCTTTGACGAGCTCGAGCGCACCGTGCAGCAAGTACAGGGGACACAGGAGTCCATTCACGACACCGTTACCAGGATAGCGACTTGCATGGAGCAATGCAGCGCCAGACTCCGAGCCCTAGAGGAGACACGGACGCACCCATCTCCAGCGGTTACACTGCCTCCTTCTCCAGCGGTTGCATTGCCTCCTCCTTCATCGTCGTCGGTGGTTCTTACACCGGAGCAGTATGCTTACCTTCTTTCCAAGAGCGGTGATAGGAGCGGTGATGCTCCTCCTGATCAGTCGTAGTCGACATATACATTGTTGTGTGATGGCCCATTGTTGGGTCTTTTATGTGGTTTTACATACTTTATTCTTATGTGGACACATTATGTTTGACATTGTTACAAATTTTCATAAATCTGTGTTGATTGTGGACACATTGTGTTTCAAACGTGTTTGTGATTATGTGTATGTGTTGTTTGATACTGTGTTCGTGATACACAGTCGTTGTTGTAACAAATGGTGCTGCAAATTCTGCAAATTCTGCAAATGCTACAATTGCTGTAATTTTTTTAAAAAATTTTTAATATTAGCGACGTTCAGCGATTGTCAGCGACGTCTAGCGACGATATAAACGTCGCTAAGTACGTCGCTAATATTAATGATTACCGTCGCTAATCGTCACTAAACGTCGCTACAGGGACGTCGCTAAACGTCGCTATATGTCGGTAATATAGTGACGTTAAAAAGTCGCAGAACGTCGCCATTTGGCTCTAAAGCCAGGTCAGCATCGATGCATTTCAAGTCGCTCAACGTCGCTAGGTTACGTCGGTAAATTATTACGTTTTATGTCGCTGGCAGTCGCTAAATTAGCGACGTGGGCACGTCGCTAAAGATCGTCGCCATAGCGACGTTTGGCGATGTTTTCTTGTTTAGCGACTAGCTTAATCGCGACTACATGAAAACGTCGCTAAATACGTCGCTAATAGAAATTAGCGACGTTTTTGCCCTTTTTAGCGACGTCTTGGCGCGTCGCTGAATTGACAGATTTTAGTAGTGTCCGTGGACGAACAACGGGGCACGATGTAGGGACGGGGTACTACACCATAACCAACTAAAAAAAGTTTCGTCCTCGAAACTTAAGAACAGAACCTACCTCTATGAAAACAATGAAGGAAACTTTTTCTTCATCTCTGACTCGAGTTCCCATGTTGACTCTTCTGCCGCATGGTTCCTCCAGAGTACGCGAACGAGAGAGATCGCCCGATTTCGCAGTAGTTTATCCTTGCGTTCTAAGATTTGAACTGGCTCTTCAACGTAGGATAAGTCGAATTTTAGCTCCAGCTGGCCAAAATCTACCACGTGGCTAGGGTCATGCACGTACTTCCGCAGCTGGAAGACGTGGAAGACATTGTGCACACCTTCAAGCGTCGGCGGTAGGGCAATTTTATAGGCCACTGGGGTGACTCGCTCGAGTATTTCGAACGGCCCAACAAATCTCGGACTCAGCTTTCCCTTCGCGCCGAACCGAGTAACTCCTAGCATAGACGACACCTTCAGGAACACGTGATCGCCCACCTGGAACTCAAGCGGTCTTCGATGGGTGTCGGCGTAGCTCTTTTGCCGACTCTGTGCAATCTTCAGTCTTTCCCGAATTAGCTTGACCTTTTCCACAGTCTGTTCCACCAGCTCCGGGCCGAGTATCTGCCGTTCCCCGACTTCATCCCAGCAAATGGGCGATCTGCACTTCCGACCGTACAAAGCTTCATACGGCGCCATTTGGATGCTGGATTGGTAGCTATTGTTGTATGCAAATTCTGCCAGCGGTAGGTGGACGTCCCAGCTTGATTTGAAGTCAATTGCGCAGAGCCGTAGCATGTCTTCGAGAATCTGATTAACGCGCTCCGTTTGGCCGTCGGTCTGAGGATGGTAAGCTGAGCTGAACCGCAACTTGGTACCCAACGCCGACTGAAGGCTACTCCAGAATCGCGACATGAATCGTGAATCCCGATCAGAGACGATGGATACTGGAACTCCGTGCAGCCGTACTATCTCGTCAAGATAAATCTGCGCCAGGCGATCAATGCTCCAAGTAACTTTGATGGCGATAAAGTGCGCTGACTTGGTTAATCGATCGACGATGACCCAGATGGCGTCGTTCCCCCATGGTGTCTTCGGCAGGCCAACAATAAAATCTATAGTGACGTGATCCCACTTCCACTCGGGAATAGCGAGCTTCTGCATCTCCCCGCCCGGTCGCTGATGCTCAGCTTTCACCTGCTGACAGGCCATGCATTGCGACACGAAGAGCGCCACATCTTTCTTCATTCCGTGCCACCAGAAGGTCGTGCGGAGGTCCTTATACATCTTGATACTGCCTGGATGCAAGGTATATTTCGCATAATGCGCCTCCGACATTATCTCCTTTCGTAGTTCTGAATCATCCGGAACACATAGTCGGCCATTCATTCTCAGCACGCCGGTCTTATCTTTCGCAAAGTCGGTCGCACTACCTGTCGAAATTCGCTCGCACATTTTCTTCAGGTACGGATCATCCTTCTGAGCGGCCATGATCTTTTCCAGCAAACTCGGCTCTAACTGCAGCTGCGCCAACCGTATATCCCTGAATCGAACCCGGAGATCGATGCCCATTTCTTCTAGATCTTGTAGTAGTCTGCGGTTGATGGATAGAGAGGCAAGATACTTTCGACTCAGAGCGTCCGCCACCACATTTCCTTTGCCCGGAGTGTAGTCGATCGTCAAATCATAGTCTTTGATCAGTTCGAGCCAGCGCCTCTGTCGCAAGTTCAATTCCTTCTGGATAAAGAGATACTTGAGGCTCTTGTGGTCGGTATAGATTGCGCACGCCACGCCATATAGATAGTGACGCCATAATTTCAACGCGAACACAATCGCCGCTAACTCTAAGTCGTGCGTAGGATAGTTCTTCTCGTGCGGCTTTAACTGTCTGGAGGCGAAGGATATCACCTTATTTTGCTGCATGAGCACACATCCCAAGCCCTGGCCTGAAACATCGCTGAATATCTGAAAACCCTCTGGCCCATCCGGAAGTATGAGTATAGGTGCCGAAATCAGTCGCTGTTTTAGCTCCTGGAATGAAGCTTCACAGTCATCCGACCACTCATACACGACTCCCTTTTGAGTGAGGCGAGTCAGTGGCGATGCAATCTTCGTGAAGTCTTTCACGAAGCGTCGATAGTATCCCGCCAAACCAAGAAAGCTTCGAATCTCACTAGCAGACGCAGGCCGCTTCCAATCAGCAACAGCTTCCACTTTCTTCGGGTCGACTGCAATACCTTCGGACGAAATGATGTGACCAAGAAAGGATACGCTGCTGAGCCAAAATTTGCACTTACTCTGCTTCGCGTACAACTCATGTTCTCGAAGTGTCTGGAGCGCGGCCCGTAGATGTTCTGCATGCTGCACCCTGTCCTTCGAGTAGACGAGAATATCATCAATAAAGACTACCACAAATTTATCAAGGAAGGGTCGAAATACCCGATTCATCAGATCCATGAAGGCGGCAGGAGCGTTCGTCAGGCCGAATGGCATCACCATGAACTCGTAGTGGCCGTATCGAGTGCGAAAGGTGGACTTTTGCACGTCGTCTGACTTGATCTTGAGTTGATGATAGCCTGAGCGGAGATCAATCTTCGAAAATACCGAGGCGCCTTGCAGTTGATCGAATAGGTCGTCTATGCGGGGCAATGGGTACTTGTTCCGGATGGTGGCCTTGTTCAGCTCTCGGTAATCGACGCACAGACGCATGGACCCATCCTTCTTCTTCACGAACAATACGGGCGCTCCCCACGGTGAAATACTAGGCCGAATAATCCATTTATCGAGTAACTCTTGTAGCTGGACCTTGAGTTCCTTCAGCTCGGCGGGAGCCATTCTGTACGGGGCCTTGGAAATCGATCGAGTATCAGGAAATGTATCGATGCTGAACTCAATTTCTCGATCGGGGGGCATGCCGGGTAGCTCGTCCGGGAACACATCGGGGAATTCTGCCACAACGTCGGTCTGACCCGCGTTTGCACCATCCTATCGCATGTCTCGGACGGACGCCAAATAGCCTTTGCACCCAGAATACAGCATCCTCCGAACAAAAATCGCCGAAATCAGCATGCAGGTCGACGACGCCTCACCACACAAAAAGCAGAATTCAGGCACCCCTGGAATGCAGAAGGTGACCGTCTTTCTGGCGTAGTCTATGGTTGCGTTGCACGGCCCGAGCCAATCCATTCCCAGAATGATATCGAAGTCCTTCATGTCTAGGACTATCACGTCAAGACCGATCTTTTGACCGCCGATACAGATAATCCCGTCGGCGCAGGCTAAATTAGTGAGTATCGGTGTGCCCGAAGGTGTGCTCACGCTAAGGTCGAGATCTAGTGATATTATCGGAAATTTGTGCTCGGCGGCAAAGTCCGTCGATATAAAACTATGCGAAGCACCTGAATCAAATAGTACACGAGCAGGCACTTTATTGAAACTAAGTATACCTGTCACGACCGTATCTGACGCAAGCACTTCATCTCGAGTCATGGCATAGACGCGGTCCTGGGCATTGGGGCGACGGTCTTGGCCATTTTGTGGTACGGGTTGAGGTGCTCGAGGCGCCGGAACTTGATTCCCCGGACGGTGCTGTGGATGCTGAGGCGCGTCCAAGTTGTTTCTTCTATGATTCGGGCAATCACCATGAAAGTGACCCGTTTTTTCGCAAATGAAACATCCGCCATTTTAAACTTCACAGTCGACGGTGAGATGTCCGTTCCGGTTGTATTTTGTGCAGTGAGGTCCCTGGTTCCGCACCTGTTGTCCGCCCTGGTGCCCGTTGTTCGGACGCTTGGTCACGTTGTTTCCTCCCGCGTGGCTTGGACGTTTGTGATTGTAGGTATGCACAGCGCCGGCAGCACTTGGAGGATATTGGCGTTCAAGACGGAGGGCGTGGTTGAGAGACTCCCCCATCGTTTTGTATTGTGGAACGGACACATGGGCGTAGATGGATGGTCGTAGACCCACTTCAAACCGTCGAGCACGACTCGCCAGGGAGGGCAAGAATTCTCCAGCAAAATTGGCTAACTTGTTGAACTCTGCCGCGTACTGCCGCACCGTCATGTTCCCTTGCCTTAGCTGCATGAATTCATTTTCCTTCTCTTGTCGAACGGCTTCGGGAAGGTACTCGATCTCGAATGCCTCGGGGAAGGTGGCCCAAGAAATTGCCGTTGTCTCGTCGTCGCGTCTGATCGCTCGCTTTTGTACGGCCCACCAGTCGTACGCGTTCGACCGGAGTAGAAGTTGAGCGCATGCGACTTTCTTGGACTCTTCGACGCCCAGCAGCTCGAACTTGTCTTCCAGATCCTCTAACCAGTCGATCGCCAAGGAGGGATCTTCCGTACCGTTGAAGAAAGTACGACAACTCTTTGTGAATTTTGACACGTCGAAGTTAGAACTTCTCGGTGCTGCATGTGTAGGCTCGGGTGCCTCCGGATCGACTTCACTTTGTCTGACCGCAGGCTCGGTTACGACATGGGTTGTCACGGAGTTGTTGTTGTTGGCCACCACCGTCTGAGCGATCTGCTGGAGAGTATCAAGCTGCTTCAGCTGCAACTTGAATTGTGCTTCGAATCGGGCCTCGAACTGAGTTTGACGTGCCTCCGTCTGCCGTCGATGTTGCTCATTCTGGCGTTGACTCTCCTCAGCTTGTCGTTGTTGCGATTCCAGCATGCGCAACATCCGCTCCATGGCATCGTTTGAGGGTCCGGGTCTCAAGCTGCTCGAGCCGCTCGAAGCACTTTCTTCGTTCGCTGCCACGTTCACCGACGTGCCTTCT
This sequence comes from Iris pallida, assembly GCA_029216955.1. Lineage (NCBI taxonomy): Eukaryota > Viridiplantae > Streptophyta > Magnoliopsida > Asparagales > Iridaceae > Iris > Iris pallida. The sequence continues at coordinate 4,280,592 of JANAVB010006599.1, forward strand.
GGGATTTTTGAAAGCAAAATACATTAGTCACAAAACTTATTACGGGCTCACTCGTATGGAACGACACATCTCATCGACACGGGACAAACGGTTTTGAGACTAAAAACTCGACACTGGAGGCCAAGGACGTAAAGCCGTGCTCTGATACCAATATGTCACGCCCCGATTCGATAGAATCGATAGTCGTCCCCCGGGCGTGATGCCGTGCAAGCCTAAGTTGCGCTTGCACAAGGCGGTTCATAAGGTTATCCGAAACAACAGCATATGTAAGAGTACGCAGAAAAATTGAACACATTCATTTAGAAAAGAAAACTTGCATTTTCATTGATAATAAGTTAGGTTACAGACTCGATTACAAGAGAGGCCTCGCGAGCTCACAACCGACATCGATGAGATAGTCATTCCATACATTTACATCCCTTTTTACAAACATCAAACCGACTCTCTAAGACCTGGGATCGGCGAAAGTTTGTGACTCATGATGCAGTTGGGTCGGAGTCTTCAAAATGTTGCAGAGCTAGCCTTCGCTCTAGCAAGGCTTCAAAAGAAAGGAGCGTCGCCTTCAGTTCCTTGGCACGCTATCCTGGTCCCGAGTACCTGTTTAGAGCGAGGGTCAGCACTTTACACTTTGTGCTGGTGCGTGACAATTTAAATCCCGTGCTCTCATTTGTTGAAGAATTCAAGTGAGCGTGCATGCAAATATTTAATGAAGTTGCTAGCCATCCTACTCAATTCAAACTTATATTTGAAGGCACAACCGAATAATGACGATAGATCTTACCCCCGGCAGAGCGCGCCGTCGTAGCGTAAACTTACCATGTTCTTCCCTGTCATGTGGATAATAATAAAACGTAATAGAGTGCGTTCGTGAAGGTCACTGGCACGACAAGCCATCCTGGACATATAGCTTGGTAGACAGAGGTCCTTCAGCGCGGGTAGCGAGCCCCGTTGAAAGCCACTGCCTACCGTGGCATGCATCCGGCATAGCTATCCGTGTTTCTTCCTAGGCCGGAACGGTCCCGTGGCCTCGGAATACCGTCCGAAGAAACAAACGCCCTTGTCGACAAGTTGTCCATGACCGTGCTAAGTTAATTTGTTATTTCAAGGCATATCTTATAGTATCGTTGCGACATTCATTTAATCGATTCATCCTTCCTTAGCACGGTTCTATATGATTTTGATAATTGCAAGCACGATAATATTTTATGACAAGCATCTGTATAGTTCGTGTTCGTGGGACGTCGTGTGACCGTTCATCGGAATATCATTCATGTCGTTGCATTACATCTAGCATAGCACATGTCTAGTATTGATAATATATTAGAGAAGAGGGTCGAGGGGAGAAGGGTCAGCCACTCACTTTAGTATTTACTTGAGACGAGGAACTGGTTGGCCGCGCTAGACGTTGCCTACGCGATCACCTGAAATCGCACAAGCAACCGATTAGAACACTATGTTATTCAAGAAAATTCAATATGAATGCGAAGTTCGAAACGTAAGCCATGAAAACCATCGAAATCATTCACGAAAATGCATTCAGAAAACAAAGCCAAAACCAACGCAAGCGGCGTGAAAAGCAGAGCAACGGGAGGTCTCTCCCGACTCAGCCGCAGAGTCAATCCTTGAGGCGCAGTCCGCTGAATATGGGACTTGGTTCCGAAGAAGCCATTCCATAACGGGGAATGGATCTTAATTCAACCGTTCCCGTTCGATCGATTCGATCGATCCCGACCTATCGGTCCCGACCGAGTCGATAGCGACAGTGTTCCTTTCTCGCGCACCTCGTGGACGAACAACGGGGCACGATGTAGGGACGGGGCACTACATATGTTGATGTGGCAGCTGACATGACAAATTTTAAAATTAATATTAAAATTAATATTAAAATTAATGTTAACATTAACATTAAAATTAATATTATTGTTAACATTAACAATTTATATTAACATTAACATTAATTAATATTAATATTAACATTAATATTAATTAATATTAGTATTAAATTAATATGGACAAAATTGGGTATTTAATTTTTTAGGTTAAAATTTACCATATCATCGGTCATGTCAGATGACACATAATATTATTTAACATGCTACGTCAGCTGTCACATAAGACCATCTCCAATGGTGATTTCTAAAATTGAGTTCTTATCCTACTTGGCATTGTACTTTAAGAATATTTCTATCCTAGTTGGAAGAGTTTCTACATAGAAATTGTACACACACAAAAAATGCTCTCCAATGTTTCTCTATTTCTATCCTATGTGTCACATAGTAAAAGGGCCAATTTAATGGTGTGGGACCCAATAATAATTGTCATGAGAGATAAGAAAATTTCTATGAGACCATCTCCAATGGGAGTTTCTATCTTCCCTATTTCCATGGAAGAAATCTATTTTAGAAAAAAACTTCTTCCAATGGTGATTTCTATCACCATTTCTATCCTAGGTGGCAATGATGTAGGATGGAAATTTTCTAGGAGGATTTCTACATGTAGAAACTCTCATAGAAATTCTCCTATCTCTTAGACCATCTCCAATAGTGATTTCTAAAATTGAGTTCTTATCCTACTTGGCATTGTACTTTAAGGAGATTTCTATCCTAATTGGAAGAGTTTCTACATAGAAATTGTAGTCATACAAAAATGGTCTCCAATGATTTTCCATTTCTATCCTATGTGTCACATAGTAAAATGACTAATTTAATGGTGTGGGGCCCAATAATAATTGTCATGAGAGATAGGAGAATTTCTATGAGAGTTTCTACATGTAGAAATTCTCCTAGAAAGTTTCTATCCTACATCATTGCCACTTAGGATAGAAATGATGATAGAAATCACCATTGGAAGAAGTTTTTTCTAAAATAGATTTCTTCCATAGAAAAAAGGGAAGATAGAAACCCCCATTGGAGATGGTCTTATGACAATTATTATTGGGCCCCACACCATTGAATTGATCCTTTTACTATGTGACACATAGGATAGAAATGGAAAACCATTAGAGATCATTTTTTTATGTCTACAATTTCTATGTAGAAACTCTTCCAACTAGGATAGAAATCTCCTTAAAGTACAATGTCAAGTAGGATAAGAACTCAATTTTAGAAATCACCATTGGAGATGGTCTGAGAGTTTCTACATGTAAAAATCCTCCTATAAAGTTTTCATCCTACATCATTGCCACTTAGGATAGAAATGGTGATAGAAACTACCATTGGAAGAAGTTTTTTCTAAAATGCATTTCTTCCATAGAAATAGGGAAGATAGAAACCCCCATTGGAGATGGTCTAAGAAGAGATGTATTGGAAGAACAATTTGAATGTACGAATAGCATTACTCATCTTTTAAACAGCAATTTTATTTCCATTCGTCGAACCAAACGAGTCAGCAAGACTTCTTTGAAGGCTTAAGAACTTAGCAAATTACTACTTATACTTAATTAGCACACAAACACATTCAGAAAGCCTGGATCATCATCATCGTCGTCGTAGTTAGAACACAGCTGATTTGGTTCGTTGAGCCGCCCTCACCTTTGCTGCGTAATCAGTGCTCTTCCCGAACTCGTGAACCCTCAGCAGCAGCTCGAACGACGCGATCAGGAAGTGAACAGCCTGCAGCGGCCTCAGTATGGCCGCGATCCCCTTGAGCGTGTCCAGCCTCAGGGTGTCCGCCTTCTCCAGAACCTTCGCCATCATCTCCCTCCTCTGCTTCATGTCCTCGTCCATCGCCGACAGCTCCATCTGCACGCCGCCCCCTATCGAGTTCATCGTCGTCTCGGTGAGCTGGTGCGATATTGCCACCATCGCCGGTGAGGCCACAGACTCCTGAAAATCAAATTAATTTAAGCCGTTGCCGCTTATTTGCACCTACTAATTTGCACCTCTATATATTCACGGCCGGCCCACGGAGTTGGGATTGTCCTATCCAGAACTAATTTTAGTTGCCTCTTGAGCCTGTGCCGATCCTGAAACGACCCCGAGGCGTTACATTTTCTGCACTACTAAACTGCTAAAATTTTGACAGTACTAAATAATGAATATGAATATGATATAGAAATGCCAAAAACATTGCATTCCTGAAAAAAAAAAATATAGACTCATATTTAAGGCTAGCAACATTTTGTTATCCGACAAAAAAAGATTCGAAAATATTTTTTTGTCCGCAGGCGGACCAACCCGCTCGCCTGCGTAGCACTCTCCCATTGTCCTCTTGTTAGCATGAAACCCATGCCGTTGACCTGCCAATGGGAGAGTGCCACGTGACGGACAAGCTGGCCCACCCGTGTACCAAATAGCAGTGTTGAAAAAAAATCTACAGAACTGCCAAAATTTTATCAATTCATGAATTTTTTTTTTTTTTTTTTGACACTTTTGATATGCACATAATTAGCAAAATGTTGATCATGTGCAATTCAAGATATAACCAGAACGAGAATGGTATTTGGCACGGTGCACGTGTGCACCGCGTGCAATGAACGCGCATGGCCAACAGCGGCGGAGCCGCCCTCACCCTCCCACCCTCTTCCGCCGACGACTCCCTCTCCCCCTACTGCTCTCCACTGTTCCGTCGTAATTGGCTGCACGCATGCCAAATAGCACTATTGTAACCATAACAGCTCCTGCATATCCAGGATTGTCACCCTCAAAATTGTGTATCCAAGACTCCAGTCATACACGCATCCTTGTGCCATTAAGCAGGGGCGGCCCTGGCCCAAGGGCAGGCCGGACAACAGCCCAGGACACTCTGGCGAAAGGGGGCACCAACATGAAACTATTTATAATAAAACTAGTATATATCATGTCCTAATGTTAACAAAAAGTATTGTGGTGTAGTGTTTATAATGCTATACTTGTACTTAAGAGATCCTTGGTTCCAATCTTGACTACAACCAAAATTTTATTTTATTTATATTTTTTTTTTACATTATGTATGGAGGTCCATTTTGGAAGTTTCGTCTGGAGCTCCCATCAGCTCAGGACCGGCACTGCCATTAAGTGAAGGAGAATTAAGATGCAACATTAAGTCCCCGTTCCAAATCTAATGTGCGCCACATCGGACACATGTATGACAGGACAAAAAAGGACAAGATGACACGGACAATCCTGCAGGTACGTACTCCCTTATTTTGATGAGTCAGTGTCCGATACAATAACATTGCGTGTTTGGAGAGTTGAACAAACAAACCTGAGCGGCGGCTTCTTCTTCGGATATCTCCTTCTCGTGCCTAATGGTCTCCCTCTGCAGGGCGTCGATCCTGTTCATCTGCGAGTGCGACAGGTCGGCGAGGTCCCCCGTGGGGCTCATCCAGCCGTCGTCGTCGGCGGCGGCGAGGTGGAAGTCCAGCTGCAGCCCGGACTTGGAGTAGAGCACGTGGAAGGCCGTCGACGGCCTGTACCCGCCCACCCAAGCGAACAGGTTGTCCGTCGAGCTCGTCCACGTCGGGGTGAACATCGGCAGCACGTCGCACCTCGCCAGCGCGGTCTTGCCCCGCACGTAGTACTCGTAGTGGCCGAGGATGCGGTCGACGAGGAGCCTGGTCTGGGACTCGTACTCGGCGGCCTCCTCCTCGGCCGCAGGCTGCTGGGCCGTCGGCGGCGGCGGAGGGCCCACCGCGGCGTAGAGGGGACGGAGGTCGCGCTCGATCTGGCTGATCCAGCAGTCGAAGAAGTCGGAGAATATCTGCTGGTTGGAGGAGAGGAGGGGGAGCTGGACGTCGGAAGAAGTAGTAGCAGCAGCCATGCTGATCGATGCTGATGACTTGGTTAGAGATTTTGATTCGATGCTGCTCATTCATCATTGATCGTCGTCTCTTTTAATGGCCTAGCGGTGTGTGCGTACGAATACTTAATTTCTGGCGGTCCTATGGAGAGGAGAGGAGAGGAGGAAAGGAGAAGCTAGTGCATGCAGCTGGCTGGCCGGAAATTCATGCTGTCGGCTAGTGCGGGGTGGGGGGATTTAGTTGGTGATGCGCGCGCGCATGGGCTTGCACCGAGGGGTTCACGTGGGGTTTGTACGTGGCGGGGAGGTGCAGGCTTGCTGCGCAGCTCGGTCGCTGCTGTGCTGAGCTGCTGCAGCAGCAGCAGGCATGAGGCATGCACAGCAGGTGCATGGAGTGTTGTTGTCTCCTCTCCTCTCCTATCATGCCCATGCCCCCATAAGATGTTGCTTGCATGGAACCCGCGCCTGTCTGGCCCCACCATCTGGCATGATTCCAGCCACGTAGACGTAGGGAGCTGGACCCTTGTTAGCGATCACCCGAATAAAACTCGTATTATATGCCAATTTTTTTTCGTATCTTTCATAACGAAAATACTATTTGGCTTCCAAAAACTTTGGATAATATCATCTTCTATTATGTGACAGATGACATAGTTACTGACATAGCAGCTGACATGATAAAATTTAACAATAAAATTAATATTAAATTAAAATTAATAGTAAATTAATAAATTAACATTAAAATTAACCTTAACATTAATATTAATATTAATATTAATATTAACATTAACCTTAATATTAATATTAACATTAACATTAAAAAAATTTAGGTAATTAATTTTTTTGGTTAAAATTTGTCATGTCAGCTGTTACGTCATCTGCCATGTCAGATGCCACATAATGGGAGATGGTATCACCGAAATATTTTGAGAGCCAAATAGTATAATTGCTTTCATAAACGTATAATACTTGCTTACTTTTGACAGATCTAAATCAGTACATAAATTTTAAATATGCGGAGTTTTAAACGTATTTCTTATAAATTACTGAAAAATTTGGCAAAAAAACGTGCTGAGAACCTGTTTAATTAACCAAATTTGACAACATATTTAAGAACGTGAAGTTTCTAATCTCAATATTTTTATTTTTCGAATTTTTGACCGAATTTTTGAACGTATTTTATTTCCACTGAGCCGATTTATACTCGTATTTTTGTCGTCCCGAATTTTTTTCGTTTGCCGAATTGCTAACAAAGAGCTGGACAAATGGCCCTACGTACGTACGATGTTAGACATACGTATGTCGGAGATCGTACAAGTAGAGGTGTCAATCGGGCCGGGCCGGAGCCCAAAGTTGACCTAGTTTAACCGGTTTTGGACCGGATGGGATCAGTCCAAAAAAAAGAAGACAGAGACCTGACTTTTAAATGTAAACTCTAAGGCCTCGTTTGGTTCACAGAAAGGAAATGCATTCTGTCACGACCCGATCCCAAATAATTGGGTCGAACCAGATCATGCCCAGCCTGCACCGTTGTTGAGACGGCGGCAGTAAGCTGTTCCATTAGCAGGTAACCACAACAACATCTATATTTGTCACAACTCAATAATCGGGAATTTAAACTTTATTAAACTTTGAAATCAAATACAACTGGAATTTAAATGTACTGAAATAAAACTGAATTCAAATAAACAGAGTTTTAAATAGACAACAAAGCTGAAAAAAAAAAAGAAAAGCTATCTAATCAGCCGGCTCATCGGCCTCGGTCCTGCGTCCTCCAACAGGATACAGAACCGGGTCATATTAGCTGTTGTTAGGGCTGGCGATTTTGCCCTGGTGCCCTCTACCCGAGCCGGGTACCCTGCACCCTCAGGTGCCCACGGGTATCCTCTACCCTATGAGGGCAAGCCCTACCCTTACCATCTTGGAATTAGGGTAGGGTAAGGGTTTTATCTTGTTACCCTAGTGCACTTACCCGGGTACCCGCCCTACCCTACCCTGAATCACTACCCTACCCACTACCCTTAACCCTCTCAAATCCTCGACCCTACCCCTCTCCCAAACCTAATTACCCACACTCCCACTGCCATAGTATTACTACTACATACTTATAATTTTTTGTAATTAGTTAGTACTTAGGATTAGGAGAACTACATGGTGCTTGATCCTAAGGAGTCAGGTCTAGCCCCCTCCTTGGGTATGTAGGCAGCTCAGGTTCCACTATATAACTGGGTTCAGTGCGTTTAGTAAAAAAAATATTCCCCTGTTATTTCTTATTAAATTGTTATGGTTTTTGAATATTGTAAAAATCTTAAGTATTAAGGTGTTTACTAGCAAAAAAAATGTTATGGTTTTTGAATTAATAACGAGAGAAAGATCGTTTAAACTTTATATTTTGGAAAACTTGTCGCTACCAAGTTAATTTGATTAAAACTTTGTATTTTCGTAATTATAAATATAAAACTAAATTTCTTATTTTAGTGAAAAATACATGATCGTTTGTTACATATTAAAACTTGTAGATTTTATGTGAGAAAAACTTTATTAATTTTCTATATGAAAATAATTATATTTTTCGATTTACGCGTACGCTACAAAAACTCGCAAAATCAGCAAATAACCAAAAATCCTATACTACCAAATTACAGTTACAGAACCAACAACCAGCTGGGCTTATGCCCATTACAATTTATTTACATAAATTGAAATAAGACAGAAACGGTCGTTAGTCCTAAACTTCCTATAAATAATTATAAATAAATAAATAGTACTGATAAAATAAGTTAAAAATAAATGTTTGATGAGTCTCAGATATGGTCCAATCGTCAACTAGGCTAATGCCTCAACGTCCGGACGAAACCGGTTTCGTTTGCACTTAGCCGGGGTCCATTGACCGATACGGTCGTCGCCCAAAATCCAAATATTTAATATAATTCCGAAATCCATTTTGAAATCATTTTTAAAATATAATTAAATTTACGGAAAAATTCGCCAGCATCTCCTCTGTTTTTGGTCAACCCAAAAACTGGGAAATATGCCAACATTTTTCTGCAAATCCCAAACCAAGGAATCCCAAAATATATATATATATAAATAATCCACAAACATTCCACAGATTAAATCGGAACGACCCGAATCAAATTCGGAAGTCCGAATCCAACCAAAACATCACAGCACAATACCGAAAATATCCGGAAGCTAAAATATATCGAAATCCATTTTCCGAAAAGTTTCAGAAAAGAAAAACAACCAACAGAACCTTTCCGAAGGTTCCGAAACTACGACGTCGCTAAAAAATCGAATTCCCAGGAGGGAATCGGGGACCAATCTCATCATAGACTGAATGAAAATGGAACGGGATAGGGGTTATACCTCGGGTTGCTCGGCTAGAGCTCTCAGATGCAAAATAATAGAAAAGAAATTCGCTTCCGCGGTCTCGAGAAAATCCCAACTCGCGAACAGCAGCAGGAAACCACCGAAACAGTGCAGGACAGCGCTGTTGGAGCAGCGGGGCGCACGCGGCTGAGCCGGGCGCGGACAGCGGGGTCTGGCTGTAATGTCCCAAATTCGTAATACGTATTTAGTGTACGTATACGTGTTTTGGACCCATATTTTATTTATTCATGGTTAGTTGTCTTGGTTTATTTTGCATTGGCTTGGTTTTATTGTCATTGATAGTTTAATTGCTTTTAATGATTCATTGGTTTATTTGGGCTTGGTTTATTCCTGGGTTGGTTCGGCTTGGTTCGGTTTGGGATTGCTCTTGGTTCATCATGAACCAAGGGGTGAACCTCCTACCTACCACCACCACTTATATTTATTAGCCCTCTTCATTATTCATCTTCTTCTTCCTCATTTACTCCCTTCACCTACCAAAGAGGGAGAGAGAGGTCTAGGCAAGTGCATCTTGCTTCCACAAGAGAGCTCATTTTTATTGTTCCATTAGCTTCTTCTCATGTTTCTAAGACACATTAGAACTTGTTATTTTCCATTTTGAGGCTTAACTTTTTGTAGATCTAGGAATTAGTTATTTTCGGATTTTGGTGGTTTTGATCTATCAAACTTTTTTGTTTTCAAGTTTTGATGGTTCCATGTTGTAGAGAATTTTATTCTACCCAATTTTGACCTTTGAAAAGTCGAATTTGGACTTATTTTGACCAAGTTATGGACTTTTGAAGCTTTGGGTTCAACCATGGAGTTCCTGTTGTTTGGAGAAGACAGTGAGCAGTGCTCGAGCTTTTAGCTTGTGCCACTGAGTTGCGCGCGCTCTTTAGCGCAGCGTAGTCCCCATACGCTGCCTTTTGGGAGCGTATGACTCGTATACGCTCGCTTGCTTGACAAGGAGTCGTATGGACCCCATACGCTGCCTTTTGGGAGCGTATGACTCGTATACGCTCGCTTGCTTGACAAGGAGTCGTATGGACCCCATACGCTGCCTTTTGGGAGCGTATGACTCGCATACGCTCGCTTGCTTGACAAGGAGTCGTATGGACCCCATACGCTGCCTTTTGGGAGCGTATGACTCGCATACGCTCGCTTGTTTGACAAGGAGTCATATGGACCCCATACGCTGCCTTTTGGAAGCGTATGACCTGAGCGTGGCTTGACCTGAGCGTAGATTGACCTGAGCGTATGACTTTTGCACTGAGCGTATGGCCATTGGCTGACTTGGTCTTATGTCAGCGTGTCAGATTTGGTTTTATTTTCCTTAAGCTTGGCCTGATAGTTGAGCATGACCTGATAGTGGTCCGTCGTGGTGCACTCCTGACAAAGTACACTTGGCATGATAACCTGACATGATTATCTCGAATAGCTGTTGCGACGGCTACCTGACATGACATGACCTGTTTAATTAATCATGACACCGTGGAAGATTGTGCTTGTACAAATAATCCAGTCCTGTCTTGTATCATGTCTAGGAGGGGACTCCTGGGTACCACGGTCAGGAGTACCTACTGAAATGGACTCAGGTTAATAATTAGTATAATTCACTAGTCATGAAGAGGTGTTCTCCAGTTACAGGCGATCCCGTTATCCCGGCCGCAAATGTTTGGACTTGTAGCCTGCCGACGAGTAGGGCACATTTCCAGCCCACTTTTATGTGGGGCACTCTTGATTGTCACTTTAAATGATTGAACTATATTGTCACTCTAATGCATTATACTCTCTAGATTGCCACTATAATGATTGCCTGGATAACCTGGATAGCTGCAGGGCCTGTGACTACTTGGAGCATCTCATTGCATCTTGCTAGGTAATTATATTATTGTGCTAATTTGCTGGCTTTAGTTCTTAAGTGAAGCCTCCTTTGTGGCACTTGCTCTTTCTGGGGTCTGACCCAGCTGGTTTTGTATGGCCAGATACCGGAGCAACACCAAAGGATCCCCCTGCTTTCCAGCCCGATGGTGGTCACCAGGCGTAACCAGGGCATCGAGTGGGTTTATTTTGTTCTCCCACTGTAATATTGTAAATTATTCTTTTGAGGCATTTAGCCGACGAGCAAGTGTTAGCTCAATTGTACTTACTTACTGTCTGCCTACGGGCTGTAACATGATTGACAAGCCCCGGGGGTTGATCATGTATGACTGAACTCTTGCTAGTCCTCACATTTTGTAACGACTAGCTTCATGATCATCTGGATATGTAATGTTTGGGACGCCTTACAATTGTATATTTGGAGATCTGATATCTTGTGATTATTATTAGTTGGTTGAGATTGAGACAATAGGCTATTTTATGACCTTAAGAGACTGATGGATTGTAGTGAAACCCTCACATATCTAGACAGCCGTGGCCGTATAGCGGTGTGGATCCCATTCTGTTATACGTAGCTGGCTATGTCTGCCCCCGCTCTCCAGTATTCTGGTTCTGGGGCGTGACATGGTTTAAGTGGTGGCCCATGCAGGTCTTGTTAATCAAGATGTGTGAGGGTTTACCGAATAGATGTCTCAATCGGTACTCGTCCTTGATCTCTGCTCGTATCCTCTTGATTCTTGAAATTCTTGTCCTGGTCACATGCTTGTAATCGTTGATCTGTCCTGGTCCTTCCTTATTGTTTCCATGTCGTCTTCTTCAGCGGCATTGAACCTGGACCTGCTGATCAGCAAGGCGGATCACCTCCCGTGGACCAGCAGCAACCAGAAGATCAGGCCCAGCACTCAGGAGCAGCCTCCCGAGTCGTACCTACTGGAGGAGAGCCGCCAGTTCAGCCAGTCCAGCCTGCAGATCCTGATGATGGCACTTTGGTGGGTCTCATCAGATCATTGTTAGCTTCCTAAGATCGTAGAGGCGATGCCTTGCACCAGGCAGTGGAAGATGCTCTGAATAGAAGTGGTCCTCGAGGGAACAGTGCGGTCAACAGTTTCAAGCGCCTAAACCCTCCCTTCTTCGATGGCAGCGAGGATGCCATTGCTGCCGATGCTTGGCTACAGGATATAGAGGTGATTCTCGAAGCCGCGAAGACTCCAGAAGACGAGAAGGTGGCTGTGGTACGCCTACAGTTATTGGATCTAGCCCGCAGTTGGTGGGCCGCACAAGCAGTGGGATTGGCAACACCTGTCTCCTGGGCGGTGTTTAGCGAGAAGTTCCAGATCAAGTATTATGATGCAGTGGCTCGATATGACTTGCAGACCAGGTTCAGTAATCTTAAGCAGATGGGGAGGACGGTCGACGGTTATGCGGTCGAGTTTTCCAGACTCAGTCGGTTTGCTCCCACCTTGGTGGCAACCGAGTTTGACAGAGCACAGAGGTTCCAGCAGGGACTTCACCTGGAGATTATATTAGCAGTAGAACAGTTCGAGCATCAGACCTATGATGCGGTGTTGCCAGCAGCAAGGAGGCACGAGTATACCTCCCAGAGAATAGTGGACAGGACCGGAGGTCGGAAGCGGTCCCATAGTCAAATGAATCAGTCTTCAGCCCCAGCCCCAGCAGCCAGGACTTTAACTATTGGAACTCCGAGGCAAGCAATCAGTTACGTCGGTCCAGTACTCGACCCCGACGTACCCTCAGCAGAAACAGAAGCAAGCGCAGTCTTCCGTCGTGGGCTGTTCTTATTGTGGAAAGCCTGGACACGTGGTAGCAGAGTGTCGCAAGGCGTTGGGATTGTGTTTATTGTGTGGAGCACCGGACCATAGGGTGGGGTCCTGCCCTTTCAGAGTTGATTCAGCATCGACAGTATCTAGTCCCTCGGTTAGGGGACCAGCACCAGCACCAGCTCCAGTTCACCAGCAACAGCAATTCCCGTTCCCGAGGCCCTTGCCGACTCAGGCCCAGACTTTCCAGCAACAGGACCCGCGGCAGTTTGCCCTAGCCCAGGCTCAGGTTCAGAATCGACCGAGAGGTATATATGTCCTCTCATCTTGCTTTTCTACCGTCATTATGCGGGGTGCATAACGTATTTCATGTATCCTAATTACAACGGTATATTCCGGATCCGAGCCATATCCTAGGTCATTCGAAACTGGTTATTGGTACCAACCTTTTCGTATGAGGATAGGCCCGTGTCCATGTTTGACCAAAGAGAGAGACTCGATCGCAAGACTATCAGTTCAGTCCGTGTTGCTTAGAGTCATCCCTCTTTGGGAGAGTCAAACTTGGGAGCATGAGGATGATATCTGATTAGGTCATCCCGGCTGGTTTGACTCGTAAGGTGTAATATCTTCCTTATGCCTTACGCTTCGAATCCTTGCTTGCATGAATGATATATGATTGATTGGTAGTGGTAGATTGCCTATGATAGAATAGCTTTCCCTTACATCTCTAGCCTCTTGATTAAATTCTGAGGACGGAATTCTTTTAAGGTGGGTAGGATGTAATGTCCCAAATTCGTGATACGTATTTAGTGTACGTATACGTGTTTTGGACCCATATTTTATTTATTCATGGTTAGTTGTCTTGGTTTATTTTGCATTGGCTTGGTTTTATTGTCATTGATAGTTTAATTGCTTTTAATGATTCATTGGTTTATTTGGGCTTGGTTTATTCCTGGGTTGGTTCGGCTTGGTTCGGTTTGGGATTGCTCTTGGTTCATCATGAACCAAGGGGTGAACCCCCTACCTACCACCACCACTCATATTTATTAGCCCTCTTCATTCTCTCTCTTCATTATTCATCTTCTTCTTCCTCATTTACTCCCTTCACCTACCAAAGAGGGAGAGAGAGGTCTAGGCAAGTGCATCTTGCTTCCACAAGAGAGCTCATTTTTATTGTTCCATTAGCTTCTCCTCATGTTTCTAAGACACATTAGAACTTGTTATTTTCCATTTTGAGGCTTAACTTTTTGTAGATCTAGGAATTAGTTATTTTCGGATTTTGGTGGTTTTGATCTATCAAACTTCTTTGTTTTCAATTTTTGATGGTTCCATGTTGTAGAGAATTTTATTCTACCAAATTTTGACCTTTGAAAAGTCAGATTTGGACTTATTTTGACCAAGTTATGGACTTTTGAAGCTTTGGGTTCAACCATGGAGTTCCTGCTGTTTGGAGAAGACAGTGAGCAGTGCTCGAGCTTTTAGCTTGTGCCACTGAGTTGCGCGCGCTCTTTAGCACAGCGTAGTCCCCATACGCTGTCTTTTGGGAGCGTATGACTCGTATACGCTCGCTTGCTTGACAAGGAGTCGTATGGACCCCATACGCTGCCTTTTGGGAGCGTATGACTCGTATACGCTCGCTTGCTTGACAAAGAGTCGTATGGACCCCATACGCTGCCTTTTGGGAGCGTATGACTCGCATACGCTCGCTTGCTTGACAAGGAGTCGTATGGACCCCATACGCTGCCTTTTGGGAGCGTATGACTCGCATACGCTCGCTTGTTTGACAAGGAGTCATATGGACCCCATACGCTGCCTTTTGGAAGCGTATGACCTGAGCGTGGCTTGTCCTGAGCGTAGATTGACCTGAGCGTATGACTTTTGCACTGAGCGTATGGCCCTTGGCTGACTTGGTCTTATGTCAGCGTGTCAGATTTGGTTTTATTTTCCTTAAGCTTGGCTCTTCTATAGCCCTGTATATTGATATTTTATTAGATATTTTACGTCCATTTTATATCCTTACACCTTTTGTCCTGAACTTGATAACCACGAATTTACTTGATATGTTTGGAATTGATAATTGAGCATGACCTGATAGTGGCCCGTCGTGGTGTACTCCTGACAAAGTACACTTGGCATGATAACCTGACATGATTATCTCGAATAGCTGTTGCGACGGCTACCTGACATGACATGACCTGTTTAATTAATTATGACACCGTGGGCGATTGTGCTTGTACAAATAATCCAGTCCTGTCTTGCATCATGTCTAGGAGGGGACTCCTGGGTACCACGGTCAGGAGTACCTACTGAAATGGACTCAGGTTAATAATTAGTATAATTCACTAGTCTTTAAGAGATGTTCCCCAGTTACAGGCGATTCCGTTATCCCGGCCGCAAATGTTTGGACTTGTAGCCTGCCGACGAGTAGGGCACATTTCCAGCCCACTTTTATGTGGGGCACTCTTGATTGTCACTTTAAATGATTGAACTCTATTGTCACTCTAATGCATTATACTCTCTAGATTGCCACTGTAATGATTGCCTGGATAACCTGGATAGCTGCAGGGCCTGTGACTACTTGGAGCATCTCATTGCATCTTGCTAGTAACTAGGATTGTGATAACCCTAGTTAGTTAATATAGAAAGCCGTAGGCAATGATTGGCCGTGATTGATTGGATGGAGTCTAGTCCAGTATGGTATTGTCTAGAATTGATTGATTGCAAGATTGTACCAGAATGATTGAATTATTGTCACTCCAGATTGTCACTATAATGATTGTCACTCCAGATTGTCACTATAATGATTGTCACTCCAGATTGTCACTATAATGATTGTCACTCCAGATTGTCACTATAATGATTGTCACTCCAGATTGTTACTTGACCTGATTTCTTATATTTATCTTGCCGATAAATGGTGAGAGAAACCAAGTTCCGTTCAGACGAAGGGTTACAACCCCGGTCCTTGTTTGGTTTACGGGTTGTAACCTAGCTATCTGAATAGTCCCATGGTTATCTCATCGTATATCATCCTGGCATGCTTTTCCATGTCCTGTCTTTTAGTGATTCTAGGCAAGATTGTTTTTTTTATAATTACCTATCATGTTTTTTCTTAAATTACTGTCTCTTATTATGTAATTATATTATTGTGCTAATTTGCTGGCTTTAGTTCTTAAGTGAAGCCTCCTTTGTGGCACTTGCTCTTTCTGGGGTCTGACCCAGCTGGTTTTGTATGGCCAGATACCGGAGCAGCACCAAAGGATCCCCCTGCTTTCCAGCCCGATGGTGGTCACCAGGCGTAACCAGGGCATCAAGTGGGTTTATTTTGTTCTCCCACTGTAATATTATAAATTATTCTTTTGAGGCGTTTAGCCGACGAGCAAGTGTTAGCTCGATTGTACTTACTTACTGTCTGCCTACGGACTGTAACATGATTGACAAGCCCCGGGGGTTGATCATGTATGACTGAACTCTTGCTAGTCCTCACATTTTGTAACGACTAGCTTCATGATCATCTGGATATGTAATGTTTGGGACGCCTTACAATTGTATATTTGGATATCTGATATCTTGTGATTATTATTAGTTGGTTGAGATTGAGACAATAGGCTATTTTATGACCTTAAGAGACTGATGGATTGTAGTGAAACCCTCACATATCTAGACAGCCGTGACCGTATAGCGGTGTGGATCCCATTCTGTTATACGTAGCTGGCTATGTCTGCCCCCGCTCTCCAGTATTCTGGTTCTGGGGCGTGACACTGGCCGAGATCGACAGAGAAAACGGCTGGTACCGGCTAGGGCACGACGGGAAGCGGACAGCGGGGCCGCGGGGAGTGGCTGGCTAGGGCAGTGCCGGCGGAGAGGGGCGCTGCCTCGGGGACGGGCGCGCGGGGACTGTCGGCGAAGGGGGTCGGGCGGCCGGGACTAGGGCTCCGGCGAAGGGCGCCTCGGGAAGGAGGCTGGCGGGAAGGGCGCCGGCGTTGGGGTCGGCGGGAGCTCGGCCGCGCGGGGAGGGCGAAGGTGTGCCGGGGAGGACGCGGCCTAAGGGCGCCGCAGGGAGCTCGGGTCCGAGAGGAACTCAAAAGAGGAGGGGAGTTGGGGAAGAGGAGAAATGGGTTTGGTGTTCTCTGGTGAAGAGTGGTGAAGAGTTGGTTTGGGAAATTTGTTCTTAAGTGAAGAAGAAGGGGAAGGAAGTGTTCTGTAGAGGAAGTTGTTCTGAATATGGGAGTTATAAGGAAAAGAAGTGGAGAATGGGTTTATGGTTGTGAGAAGTTGTGGGGAGAGAAGTAGGGAGAGAGTGAAAACCTGGGAGGAAGAGAGAGAGATCTGGTCCACTTGGACCAGATCCAAAATACTATATTTTATTTATTTTTTATAATCAGATTTAATTGAAAGTGAGAAAGGGTTCAGGTCTGGGTTCGGGCTCGGGTCTGGGTTCGCATCCAAAATTCCATGTTAATAATTTTCGAAATTAATTTTAACTCTCAAAAATGATACTAATAATTATAATATTAACATAAATATTAATCTACAAAAATTGGGTTTCACAATCTTCCCTCCTTAGAAAATTTCGTCCTCGAAATTAAAGACAGGGTTAGGGGAATCAAACAGGTACGGGTACTACGCCCGTATCTCAGGTCCAACAATAAGAATTTTTAAGGCAGTCGTGGATGAGACGATTTAGGGACAAATTTCATTTATGATATCATCCATGTAGAAAAATACAAAAGCGAACCAAAGTACACGAGGTTGATCAGACCATCATGCACCGGTCCTGATTAGATAATATATTAGTGGGTGCACCCAATAAAATACTGTCATGATCAAGCTTGATAAAGAAATAGCTTGCAAAACTAGGCTAACTTAGCAACATCAATCAAGTTTAGAACGAAAAGATAAGAAATAGGAGTTTATGTGATGGCTCAAATTATGATCTTTTTCTCACCTCTGACTACGCTTGCAACTGGTTTCTCTGGCACTGAAAGGTTGAGTCCAATCTTCAGCTCTGAATTATCCAAAATATGACTTGGATCCGGAATGTAGCATCTGAGCTGTGATACGTAGAAGACGTTGCACACTCTCAAGATTAGCTGGTAGAGCTAACCGGTACGCTACTTCCAACTCGTCTGGCCTCAATTTCCCAGCTCCGTCAAAACTGATCGTTCCTCTGGTAGGAGAAAACTTCATAGTAACGCTATCTCCTTCTTCAAACTCCACTGGTCAACGACTACTATCGACCCTATGCTTCTGTCTGTCTTGGGCAATCCTGAGCTTACATTCACCTTCTCTACTGCGTCAGTCACCATCTCTGGACCCAGCAGTACTCTTTCTCCTACGTCGTCCCATGCAAGTGGTGTACGGCAACAACGTCCATAGAGAGTTTCAAATAGAATCATACCAAATGCGGGCTTGGTAGCTGTTGTCGTAAGAGAACTCTAACAAGTATAAATGATCTTCCCAAGACCCTTCAAACTCCAATACGCAAAAATCTCGGTATGTCTTCAGGCATCTGGATTATCTTCTCTGATTGTCCATCTGTCTGGGAGTGACAGGTAGGTGCTGAACTTCAATTGTGTTCCCAAGCTGTCATGCAAATTCTTCCAAAAGTGAGGTAAATCTCGTATCTCTGTCAGATACGATACTTTCCGGAACTCCATGAATCCGGTAGATGTGCCGTATATACAGTGCTGCCAACTTCTCAGTGGATAGACCAACCTTGAAGGGGATAAAGTGAGCTGACTTCGTCAGTCGGTCCACGATAACTCAAATGGCATCCTTCCCTTCTTAGGATCGAGGCAGTACCGACACAAAATCCATTGTTATGTGCTCCCACTTCCACTCTGGAATGTCAA
Source organism: Iris pallida (assembly GCA_029216955.1). Lineage (NCBI taxonomy): Eukaryota > Viridiplantae > Streptophyta > Magnoliopsida > Asparagales > Iridaceae > Iris > Iris pallida. Next base: position 4,299,196 of record JANAVB010006599.1, read on the forward strand.
GTGGCTGCAACAGTCCTGCTGGTCTCTGTCTGCTAGCTTTTACTTGTTGACAAATCAAACATCTAGCCACATACCTGGATACGTCCTTCTTCATTCCGTACCCCCACACTATTGTTCGCATATCCCGGTACATTTTGTTGGCTCCAGGATGTATGGAATACTGCGACTGATGTGCTTCTTGCATCAGCTCGTTCCTCAGTTCACAAGTTGGTATGCAAAGCCTCGTACCATTCTTCAGTGCTCCGTCACTGGTGATTGATAATCCTTCAAGTGTTCCTGCCAGCACTTGATCTCTAAGTTTGCAAAGTGTCTCGTCTTGAAACTGCGTCTCCTTGATTTTGTCCATCAGACTCGAGCTCACTTGCAACTTTATCAACCATGGATCAGCATCCAGCTCCTTCTTTCCAGGCAGTATAATTTTCAGTCCAAGCTTCTCGATGTCCTTTAGCAGGTGCCGCTCCCTGGTCAAAACATCGTCATAGGGTATCGACTAAGTGCATCTGCGACCACATTAGCCTTACCTGGGTGGTACTGTAGATCGATGCCAAAATCCTTCATCAGCTCCAGCCATCTTCTTTGCCTCATGCTCAGCTCCTTCTGAGTGAAAACATACTTCAGACTTTTGTGGTCTGTATATATTTCCACTCTCTTTTCATATAGATAATACTTCCATAGCTTCAAAGCAAAGATGACTGCCGCAAACTCCAGATCATGCGTGGGATAGTTCTTCTCATGAGTCCGTAATTGCCTAGATGCATAAGCAATCACTTTTCCATATTGTTGAAGAACGCAACCCAGTACTTTACCTGAGGCATCACTATAGATTGAGAAACCACCAGTTCCTGCGGGTAGCGCAAGGATTGGTGCAGTGGTAAGTCTCTTCTTCAGCTCCTCGAATGATGTCTGACAATCTTTCGTCCAGATGAACTCTTCATTCTTTCGAGTGAGCTTCGTCATCGGCTCAGCAATTCTGGCAAAATCATTCACGAACTTCCGGTAATAGCCAACCAAGCCCAAGAAACTCCTGATTTTAGCTATTGAGCTCGGAATAGACCACTTCTCAACAGCGGCTATCTACTTCGGATCCACCGAAATTCCTTCTCCTGTGACAACATGGCCAAGAAAATCTACTTTGTCTAGAAAGAATTCACATTTGGAAAGCTTACCATATAGCTTCTCCTTCCTCAAAGTTTCCAGAACTTTCCTAAGGTGCTCTTCGTGCTCCTCTTCCGTCTTTGAATAGATCAGAATGTCATTGAAGAAGACAACGAAAATTTGATCTAGATATTCATGGAAAACCTTGTTCATAAGGTTCATGAACACCGCAGGAGCATTCGTCAGTCCAAACGGCATGACCAAGAATTCAAACTACCCATACTTGGTGTTGAATGCCGTCTTGGAAATATCTTCTTTCCTGACTCTGATCCGATGGTAGCCAGATCTAAGATCAATCTTCGAAAACACCATGGCTCCGCTCAATTGATCAAATAGGTCATCGATTCGGGGCATAGGGTACTTGTTCTTGATGGTGATATTGTTCAGCACCCGGTAGTCGATGCACATCCGTACTGTTTCGTCCTTCTTGGGCACAAACAAGACAGGTGCTCCCCAGGGTGAAGCTTTGTCTCGAATGAATCCCAGATCCTTCAGTTCATTGATCTGGTCCTTCATCTCCAGGGCCTCCTTCGGGTTGATTCTGTAGCATCCCTTAGAAATAGGGAAGAGCCGGGGACTAGGTCAATAGTGAACTCTATGTCTAGATTTGGGATAATCCGGGAAGACTATCAGGGAAAACATCTGTCACAAAGGTGTAACTAAGTATTTTATTCATGAAGGAGAATTACAGCAAGACTCTCATGATTATTCTAAGGACATCCTGTTACAACTTCCTATAACAATTGATAATGCTATTCAGCAGTCCTAGGTATTAATCCTCATGGCTCTGGCTCTTGTACGAGCAGTCTCCAACTGCTTCATCTTCTTCTATGATTCTCGAGTCTGCATCATGCCCTTCTGCAATAGGTGTAGGAGGCAAGGTCTGCTCGATAGGAAGAGAGTCCCTAGGTTGCGGCGTAGCAGGTGTTGCTGGGATAGGTGCTCTGGTATAATGGGGGAGATAAGAGGCAGTTCTTTACCCGATGTTCAGCGGATCCACATGCCAAACATTGTCCCAATCTCTTGCGACAACTAACGGCCTGATGACCAGGCCTCTTGCAGTAGTCACAAGCCAATAGCCTCTTACGACATGACTGCCGGAAAGTAGAGTACTTGATGGAACCCAAAAATGTTCTAGATTCAGGGGTATACCTCCTAGGGTGAGGTTCCGCTCCAACTTGGTTGGAGATAGCTAAGGCTACATCATTGACGTTCTTCATGACTTCTCTCGTGATATCCATCTGTTCCTGCTTGGCTTCAGCTTGAGCCTTTTGGGACTCCACGATTTCTTGAAGTAGGGCAACCATTTGGGAGGTGTTCGCTGGCACTGGTGGAGCATCAGGAATGGATACTTCCTCAAGGAAATGCAGCTCAGTTTGAGAAGAGGTAGGATCCGCCGGTGTAGTAAAAACTTCCCTGGATGCATTATGGGGACGGTCAATCAGCTGCGAGGGAATAAACCCTGGACTTGGTTGAGGAGATGGGGTATGATCCGGAGATGACACCTCATCACCAGCAGGAATGGCCTTATCAATGGCCATTCTCTGGAAGGTTTAGGATGCACACATAAGCAAGGTAGCCTACCAGTCTATAATCAAACAAAAATATTTATTTATATATAATTCGGACCTATGTTGTGACAAATCAATGTTCTAGTGTTCTAATCGTTTCTAGGTATGTTTTCCTAAGTTGTTGTTATGACCTGCATGGGCACCACTAAAAATATGTCACGACCCGATCCCAAATAATTTAATTGGGTCAAACCGGATCATGTCCAGCCTGCACCGTTGTTGAGACGGCGGCAGTAAGCTGTTCCATTAGCAGGTAACCACAACAACATCTATATTTGTCACAACTCAATAATCGGGAATTTAAAACTTTATTAAACTTTGAAATCAAATACAACTGGAATTTAAATGTACTGAAATAAAACTGAATTCAAATAAACAGAGTTTTAAATAGACAACAAAGCTGGAAAAAAGAAAAGCTATCTAATCAGCCGGCTCATCGGCCTCAGTCCTGCGTCCTCCAACAGGGTACAGAACCGGGTCATATTAGCTGTTGTATAGTATAACAGCTCAGCATCCTCAATGTTCCCTAAAAATGTTATCTCCGGTCAGGAGGGAGCAAAGTACAATTCATGCTAATTTGACAATTAAAATAATAATAGAATCATGCACTTTTAAACAATTTAAAGTAAACAGTTTTCTAGCAGTAAAACAGTGTGATTTGAATAGGCAATGAATATGACCGGCTTGGGTTGTACAGTTGTATCCTATTGATACGATTCGGCTTATCCCCGTGTGTAAGAGGGGTAAGCTAATACTGGCCTAAGTTATTATTTTGGATGTGGTCATAATCATTACACTACTCTCCCAGTCCCCAAACAGTTACAGTAGTTAAAGTCAGTGCTCTCAGAGAGTGTTCCGTGTTGTATCGTGGTTTAAACTTGTATTAAAACGATTACTAAATAATTGTAAACTAACACAAAATGTACTTGCCTCAAAATAGACTGGACTGGAGAGATGAAGACTTCGGGATGGGAATTCAGAATCGTCCTTGAATTCCTACATTCGAGAAATTGACTCAGAATTCAGGGTTACCAATCTAACTACGCTAGTTGAAATCTCTAATTGTGTCATAATCAATTTTAATTCTTTATTAACAAAGCACGAACAAAACACGATTATTGGTGCGTTGAATTAATAACGAGGGAAAGATCGTTTAAACTTTGTATTTTGGAAAACTCGTCGTTACCAAGTTAATTTGATTAAAACTTTGTATTTTCGTAATTATAAATATAAAACTAAATTTCTTATTTTAGTGAGAAATACATGATCGTTTGTTACATATTAAAACTTGTAGATTTTATGTGAGAAAAACTTTATTAATTTTCTATATAAAAATAATTATATTTTTCGATTTACGCGTACGCTACAAAAACTCGCAAAATCGGCAAATAACCAAAAATCATACACTACCAAATTACAGTTACAGAACCAACAACCAGCTGGACTTATGCCCATTACAATTTATTTACATAAATTGAAATAAGACGGAAACGGTCGTTAGTCCTAAACTTCCTATAAATAATTATAAATAAATAAATAGTACTGATAAAATAAGTTAAAAATAAATGTTTGATGAGTCTCAGATATGGTCCAATCGTCAACTAGGCTAATGCCTCAACGTCCGGGCGAAGCCGGTTTCGTTTGCACTTAGCCGGGGCCCATTGACCGATACGGTCGTCGCCCAAAATCCAAATATTTAATATAATTCCGAAATCCATTTTGAAATCATTTTTAAAATATAATTAAATTTACAAAAAAATCCGGCAGCATCTCCTCTGTTTTTGGTCAACCCAAAAACTGGGAAATATGCCAACATTTTCTTGCAAATCCCAAACTAGAAAATCCTAAAATATATATATATATATATATATATATATATATATATATATATATATATATATATATATATAATCCACAAACATTCCACAGATTAATTCGGAACGACCCGAATCAAATTCGGAAGTCCGAATCCAACCAAAACATCACAACACAATACCTGAAATATCCGGAAGCTAAAATATATCGAAATCCATTTTTCGAAAAGTTTCGGAAAAGAAAAACAACCAACAGAACCTTTCTGAAGGTTCCGAAACTACGACGTCGCTAAAAAAACCGAATTTCCAGGAGGGAATCGGGGACCAATCTCATCATAGACTGAATGAAAATGGAACGGGACATGGATTATACCTCGGGTTGCTCGGCTAGAGCTTTCAGATGCAAAATAATAGAAAAAAATTCGCTTCCGCGGTCTCGAGAAAATCCCAACTCGCGAACAGCGCAGGAAACCACCGAAACAGTGCTGGACAGCGCTGTTGGAGCAGCGGGGCACACGCGGGCTGAGCCGGGCGCGGACAGCGGGGTCTGGCCGAGATCGGCGGAGAAAATGGCTGGTACCGGCTAGGGCACGACGGGAAGCGGACAGCGGGGCCGCGGGGAGTGGCCGGCTAGGGCAGTGTCGGCGGAGAGGGGCGCTGCCTCGGGGACGGGCGCGCGGGGACTGTCGGCGAAGGGGGTCGGGCGGCCGGGACTAGGGCTCCAGCGAAGGGCGCCTCGGGAAGGAGGCTGGCGGGAAGGGCGCCGGCGTTGGGGTCGGCGGGAGCTCGGCCGCGCGGGGAGGGCGGAGGTGTGCCGGGGAGGTCGCGGCCTAAGGATGCCGCAGGGAGCTCGGGTCCGGGAGGAACTCGGAAGAGGAGGGGAGTTGGGGAAGAGGAGAAATGGGTTTGGTGTTCTCTGGTGAAGAGTGGTGCAGAGTTGGTTTGGGGAATTTGTTCTTAAGTGAAGAAGAAGGGGAAGGAAGTGTTCTGTAGAGGAAGTTGTTCTGAGTATGGGAGTTATAAGGAAAAGAAGTGGAGAATGGGTTTATGGTTGTGAGAAGTTGTGGGAAGAGAAGTAGGGAGAGAGTGAAAACGTGGGAGGAAGAGAGAGAGATCTGGTCCACTTGGACCAGATCCAAAATACTATTTTTTTTTTATAATCGGATTTAATTGAAAGGGAGAAAGGGTTCAGGTCTGGGTTCGGGCTCGGGTCTGGGTTCGCATCCAAAAATCCATGTTAATAATTTTCGAAATTAATTTTAGGCTTAATTGCACTTTGCTACCCTCAACTATTCCGCTTTTTCAACTTGATACCATAAACTTTTTTTCGTAACAAATTGGTACCTCAACTATTATTTTTTTTCAACTTGATACCTAATTTTTCAAAAATTCCGAAAATGCCCTTCCCTCTTCCTTCCCTCCACCCCCTTTCCCACTCCGGTCACCCCTCCTGCTAGCTCTGGCCGCCCCACCCCCCTCCCCCTGCTAGCTCCGCCCCCCCCCCCCCCGCCCCCCACCCCCCCTGCTACCTTCGGCCACCCCCTGCCCCGCCTCCCGCCCCGCCCTCCCTCCCCAGCCCCCCTCCTCCCGTGCTGCCGCGGCCTAGGGGAGAGGCGGGGGCGGGCGGGCGGCCGGAGTGAGCAGGGGGGGGGGGGGCGGAGGGGGGGGGAGGGCGGAGCTAGCAGGGGGGGCGGAGTGAGCAGGGGGGGCGGCCGGAGCGTGCAGGGGGGGAGGGTTAGGGGTAGGGGTAGGGGCATTTTAGTCCAAAATAACATCTGGGTACCAAATTGTTACAAAAAATAGTTTAGGGTACAAAGTTGAAAAATGGTAATAGTTGAGGGTAGCAAAGTGCAATTAAGCCTTAATTTTAACTTTCAAAAATGATACTAATAATTATAATATTAACATAAATATTAATCTACAAAAATTGGGTTTCACACATTCCTTTGTATTTTTCATGGGAATGGAAAAGTAGGATTCTTGTCACATTTCCTTTCCGTTGTTTGGTTGGTGTAGGAAAGGAAAGCAAAAATATAGCAATGTTCCAATAATATCCTTACATCCTTACATATAAAATAAAAATAACATTATGAAAAATAATATTAATGGTAAAATAAGCAATAACACATGGTTATTTTTGTCATAGCTTTTGTAATAAATGTTGGAAAAGGAGGAGGGAAAATCAATCCCATGGGTCATGAGTGGAACCATATTCCCTCCAATTTTTTTCCTTGTAAGAAAATTGATTCCCAAGTTTGTGGTTACCAAACAAAGAAAAGGAACAACTTTCCTTTCCTACTTCTTTGAATCCGTGAACCAAACGAGGCCTAAATCTAATCCGATCCAGACCTGAGCAACTTCGGGTCAGGTGGGGTCCGGACTAAATTCGGGTCGGGCCGCAGGCTGTTTAATTTTTTTTTAAATTAATATACATCTTAGAATTTTGTATGTAAACTATATTTATATGTATTTCTAACACACAATAAATTGGGTGTAGTAGTGGTCAATTAGAAAAGGTATAGGATATTAGCTGATCTCGGATTAAAAAATTACACGTACCTCCTTTACAAATATATTTTTTAATCTATATATTTAGTTAGATATTAGTCGGATTTTTACCGGGCCTAGGGTCGGACTGGGCCGGTCCGAGGGCTTGAAAAACTAAACCTAGCGGACCCGGTATGGACTACGAGCCTAAAATTCAAACTCAGCCAGAGTTCGCCAATGGGCAAGGAACAGCCCAGCCCAGATTTACTCAGGCCGGGTCCGTGCTAAATTTTGGACCGTCCGGTCCAATACACACCTTAGTGTGCAAGTGGGCACTAAAAATTAGAAGGTTCAAAAAAAATTAATCTCGTATATATATTACTAGCGTAAAAAAAAATATTTTTAGATTTTGACCTCATTATTTTTTCATAAATGATAGTAAAATAACCTCTACTAGAATGGTTATTTTTTATAATATTTATATATGATTCATAGAATATAAAAAAATCACTTATACTAGGATATACATACGTACCCCATACATACCCAATCTCTGTCACAATGTATATCATATTCATCACTAAATATTTCTTTCGGATTCTTGATACATATTCGTTGGGTGCCTATTCCTAGAGAGGTCAATATAAAGATACGTTCTTTATACTACCAGTGTTATTTTTAAATTCAGTACATCCTTGAAAATTAATAGAAAAATTTATGAAATGTCCAAAAATTGTAAAAATTTTATGAAAAATCCACCGCAAAATAACATTTCATCGCGTGTCCAGAATTAACGAAAAATATATAAAGGGGGTTCTAAATGACCTTTTTGTCCTTCGAATTTATTGAAAACACCTTCGAACCCTACTCTTCAAAAAAGACATTTCGATACTTCCTCTTCTTCCATACGCCGCTCAGTTTCGAATTTAGGTTTTCTCCTCCAAAATCTTCAAACCTTATTTCAAAAACTCGTCGAAAAATTGACTTTTCTATTATTTGTTGTCGTCCGAACACCGTACATAAAATACAAATCCAGACCATAAATAAAATACAAATCTATTTTGATCTTATTCAATATTCATCAAATAAAACATGTATAGATAAATATGGATGCACGAGTAGAATTAAGAGTAATGGCGTGATACATTAATCCAGCACCTTAGATGATTAATTTGCTTTCCCCTGATTCCGTGACAGGTGGGCCAAGAGCAAGTGAGCAAGCATTTCTCAATTCTTGCTATAATGTTAATTGAGTAAAAAAAAAAAAAAAACTTGATTGGACCAACCATATGCTCATGAGCTCAATCTGTTAAAACATTGGGCTCAATCTGATAAATAATGCAATATAGGTCCATCATATTCATGTAAATGTGCCAATGTGACCATAGATCAGGGCCGGCCCAAGACAAAATAAATCCTAGATATAGGTTAGGCTGATGGAGTTTTATGAAAAAGTTAGGAAATGACAATCTAAACAAACTCTGTTAGAAATCAAAGCAAATCAATTCCTTCTTTGAAAAATTATAATTTTTAACGATTTTTTGTTGGTATTTGAAAATGTCAAAAAAAATGAATACATAAAAGTTGAAAAAATGAATCTAGATTGGACGGAGGGAATTATGTTTCTCCCTAATTTTATTTTCATTGGCAATCACTTTTTTTTTCTTCTCAATTTTTTTTACACACAAATATATAAAAGTAACGAGTTTTCTTTCAGAATAACATGATTCGGCGAACCAAATGAAGCCAAAGTATATACATAGTAGTGAGCTTCTTTTTCGAAGTTTTTCTATTGATAATTATATTTATTAACTAGAAACTTTTAATATGTTTTGATAAATAATTTTCCTTGGACCATTATTTATTTATTTATTATTATAGTCCACACACATACGCATCTTTACATTTGGGTGGACTCGAATCATGCCGGTCCCGTTTGGTGTACATGTTATTTTCCGCATTACCTACAAGCGCTCTACAATGGACCGTTCATTTTGAAACCTAAAATATGGGAGTTCTGAACTTTAGATATAGCTTAAACGACACGAGGACTAACTTTGCATATTCTAAAAATAATTTTTTTGAAATTTTATTTACATTTAATTGTTGTATACTTCAAATTTAAACAAAAATATAAAGCACAACTGGAAAAAAAAAGTGTTCTTAATGACACTAATAAAATGTTTCTGCACTGCTCCTTAATTTTCTATCATTTTAATTCCAAATATATCCATGCATTAAATATGACATTAATTTATGCATGCATGAAAGGCGTAGTGTATGATGACATTTTATGAGTGCCAACAGTGTTAATACAGGAACAAATTGAAAATTTGAATGTTATAAAATTAAAGAGGAGTCCAGGATGACATTTTATGAGTGTCAATAATGACATCTAAAATTTTTTTTTTTTTAATTCCCAAAAATTTGGGACCAGCTACAGCCCATCCGTGCCCAGGGATAACTCTATCCCCTGGAAGTGTCGTCAATCCGTGAGGAGTATTGGAGTCCTAGGAGCAGTGTCGGACTTTAAAATTTGATGCCTGATGTGAACTCTAAAAGTGGTACCCCAAAGCTTATTGTTCATATTATTATTTTCGCACCAACCAATTATTTTCTAATAGGAGACATGTTTGCGTCTATTAGTGCTATGCAAACAAAAAAAAGATTCACCAAATTGTTTTATTATAGGAGACATGTTTGCTTCTCTAATCTAATTTGCATCCTATCACATTTTCAAATGAATAATCTAGACACGATCTCTATGCAATCAAATAACATTATAATAATTGTTCCACAATAATAATAATTAATGACAAATAAACAATTAATAACAAATATAAAAATATTTTCTTTCTTAGTTTCTCTATTAGTTGATTTCAATCTCTATGCAATCAAATGGCAAGTACATATTTTTTAAATAAATTAGTCAAACACAAATAAAGATAATCAACAACATTTTTTTGTCGAGAATATATTTTTTCAGTAAATTATAATTTATAAGTCCACCGCAATTTTAGACTTTACTTACCTGTGTGTGTTAAAAATAATTATGAGGCTTTACTGATAATGTATGTGACTCCTCAAAATGTAACGTGACAACGGAAATGCATCATTGACACAACAATTAAAAAATAGACCAAAATATGAGTGCATCATTGAAACAACAACTTATGTTATTATAAATAAAAGAAATCAAAGTTTTACATGTGGAAACATGTGGAAAGGGAGGGACTGAATGATTCTTGGCTTCTAAAAAGAATTATCTCACGGTCGACCATAAACAAGACTTTCTTTGTAAAAAAAAAAAATTAAAATCCTAAAAAATAACTCAGTCAACGACCACAAGACTCACTTCTAATATTTGTCTCTTCAAATCCGGACCACAAGAGTAGCTTACAAATCCGGATCATTTTAGTATCATGGTGGACATGATACCATTTGTTTCTTCAATTCAAATCTGATAAGTATAAGTCCACATTATACTTACCACTTGTCTCTTCAGTCAGCATGCATTTTTAGTTGCTATAGTCATAGCAAGCTCTCTAAAATTTTAAACCTTTTTAGTTCGGCTTATATAGACTTTATTTTTATTTTTTATTTTATTTTTTTGGTGCCCTCCAAAATTTTGGGACTGAGACAACTGTCTCATCGGTCTCATATTAAGTCCGGGCCAGCCTAGGAGAGTGATGCTAAGAGTTGGAGAGTATAATAGATACAAATTTATTAATTAAATTATTATACTCCACTTTTGAAAATATTTTAATTTAGAGGTTCCATACATAAATTTAGAAAGGGTAGGATCATAACCAGCTGGTTACTTTTATGTTAAATCAACTGACTATAAAACTACCAGTAAAATTGTCATTGTCAGTACACTTATTAATCAAGCTAAACAACTATCTTATATTAATGATGAGCTCATATATATTTACACTTACTACCACAGGGTGTGGCTCTACTTTAGATAGAAACATAGGCTTAATCTTAACTCAATATGTTTAACTATTTCAAATTTTTAATTTAATATTTTTTTTATACAATTTGATATACTGAAAAAAAAAAGAGAGAGAAATATCTATGTTCAAAAATTGAAACTACTCCCTCCCCACCCGGTTGTCCCCGCCTACGTCCCTTCCACTCCACCAACTGTCCGCCTCCGGCTGCCCCCTCCCGCGCCCCTCTCTCTCTGCCGCATGCCGCCCCTGCTGTTGTTGCTGCCACCATCGTCGAAGAGAGAGGGGCACCGGAGAGAGAGGAGGGACGTGGGTAGTGTAATTTTTTTTAGAGTATGAAATTGAAAATATTCAATAGTTGATTGTATCAACTTGTTGAGTAAAAAATTTAAGATATCAAATTAAAAACAGAAATAGTTGATGATATCAAGTTGCAAATAAGCCAGAAACATATAGAATAGTTGAGACATCCAACTATGGGAGTTCTTTTTGTCAACCAAAATGCTAAGTCTACAATCAAATGAGTTACAATTCATTTACATTTGTCTCCATGACGGTTGACAATTGGCAACACGCTTCTTTCCTACTCCACATGAAAAAAAAGAAAAAAAGAATCCAATTGGCAATTGATGCATAGACAATTGTAAATAAATTATAATTTATTTTATTGTAATTTGTAATTATAGTATTGCTATTTTTTCAACGGGTTCACACTTCACTCTTTCAATTATGGACCAAATAGACTAATTAAATGTGGTTACATACTGGTGAGCACCGAGCCATACGTTAATGTACACGGTCTCTATCATCGATTCATTATTTTGTATATTTATAACGGCCTACATCAAACCAACAAGAAACTTCTTTTTCTAAGATTTTCTCAACAAACAACTACATATATTAATAATAAAAATTTGTGTATATTTTTTTTTAGAAATTGTTGTGGACAGTTTTTTTTGGAACGTATTATTTATTTTGGAGTTCAAAATAAATATTTTTAAAATAGTAGTCCAATAAATAAACAAAGGGATAAAATGTAGCGATCCAAGCTAGCCTATATTATATTGGAATTTACTGTACAATAAAAATTTTAATATAAATTACTAAAAACGATAAAACTTTTTAAAATTTGAGGAAACGATAACATCCGACAAACGTACTGTCGGAAATTGGGGAAGCCCAATTTCCGACAGACGGTCTGTCGGAATTTGGCCATCAACCCAATTCCGACAGACCAACTGTCGGAAATCCAGCCCCCCCCCCCCCCCCCCCCCGGTTCAGTTTGGGTCTGTTTGTTAGTTCGTTCGGTTCAGTTGTTTGGTCAAACCCAAAAACAAAAAAAAGAAAGAAAGACAGAAGAAGTAGGTGGGAAGTAAAGTTTTTGGGGTGTGGGGAGAGTAAAGTGTTCTGTGAAGCCGAGAAGGAGAAGGGGAAGGAGAAGAAGTAAGAAGAAGAAGAAGAAGAAGAAGAAGAGGAGGAAGAAGAAGAAAAATTCAGTGGTAATTTTTTTTTTTTTTCAGATCTTGTATCCTAATGTTCATCCTTTATCATAAACATTAATGTTGATATTTTTCATAATTTTTTAGGACACTAATGAATAATGGTTCATTATTGTAAACACTAATGTTCATTCTTGTAATCTAACACTAATTTTGAACCACTATCAAAATCCTACGAGTTTAATGTTCATTAAGGCATTGTGTGTCATTTTATATATACCACTAATTTTGAACCACTAATAACAACCACTAATGTTCATCCTTGTATTCTAATGTACATAAACACTAATAACAACCACTAATGTACATAAACACTAATGTTCATCCTTGTATTGTAACACTTATTTTGAACCACTAATTGTGTGTCATTTTATATATACCACTAATAACAACACTAATGTTCATTGATATATTAATGTTCTATAGCTCTAATATTCATTGATATCTACAATTAGTGTTCAAAGTTGTGTAATATCAATGAAATTTACGTAAACACTAATTGTGTGTCATAAACACTAATGTTATTTTTAGAAATAATTAATGATACCTACAATTTTTTAGAAAGTAACAACCGCTAATTTTTATTGATTCAATTTTATAGAAAATAACAACCACTAAATATGCATTTTGACAACCATCTTTTTACAGATGGCTACCCAAAACGATGGTCATATACCAGGGGGGCCAACTACAGATTTGATTAAGCAGCAACGCAAGTCGTACATATGTAGTCTGATATTTTCTGGAGAGGTATATATACTTTTAATTGTGTTAGTCAATTTTTATTTTATTTTATATGTTTAGTAATAATATAGTTTATATTTTATATATAGCTATGTGATTATAAAAGGGAAGTGCGGCTTCGAGAACACAATACATGGCGCTATGAGGGCCAACTTGGTTTCTGGAAATTGACTAGTGACCAAGAAGCTTTATTGCACGTATTTGGTTTTCATTACCTTGACCAAATACGTTTTCTACGTCACGATAGAGACTTGATTCTGAGTCTAGTGGAGCGCTGGTGGCCCGGACGAAATACGTTCCAGCTACCTTTTTGAGAAATGTCTATTGTGCTTAAAGATGTTGCAAATATTTTAGGTCTACCTATCACAGGTGAACCTATAATATTTGATGAACAATTTTCTGGTGAGACAGCGATCACGACCTACCTAGGTGTGGAGGCACCAAAATTGAAAGGCAAAGGTCTAGTGTCGTATACATGGCTCCGGCAGAATTTTATGCACATAGATCGTATCGGTGACCAAGAAATATCAGTTGATGAGGAACGGGTAAGTATTACATTTGTGGTTAATATTTGTGCACGTAAATTATATATCAATTTAGTTCAACTAATATAATATTTTTTATATTCTGTTCAGGTCATTGCATGCACTAGAGCCTATTTGCTAGGCCTTATTAATGCTTTTTTTGTTTTCCGACGCATCGGATATGGTAAATTTACGGTTTCTATCATTTCTGAATGATCTGACGGAACCGACGAGTCATGCGTGGGGAGCGTCAATGCTGGCATATCTATATAGTGCTATGTCAGACTTTGTGCAGTTCCATTCGAAGGACAAATTGATGAAAAATTTAAACGAATGTGCTACATTGATTCAGGTAGAAAAATTGTTTGAATTTGGTATATATTTAAATTTTGTTATATATTTAAAATTTGTACACTTATGTTATATATTTTTTAGGTTTGGTCCTACGAGCATTTTTCTATCGGTAGGCCACTTTCCTTGATTAGTAGCGACGCACATGTATCTGCGGCTCGTAGACACTTTTTAATGCTTCCTTTGAAAATATAGCTGGATAGTAATGCTCAATCCTGATATTGCAACAATTACAAGCATAACATACATGTACACATGGAAGAAAAGTATGATACCACTTTAAACATGAACAATAGTTTTCATTTAAACGAACAACATATGTTCTATTTGTTTGACGATCTAATATTTCAAACAAATGACCCACTATCCGTAACATTTTCAGCTGATGGATTTCTTTTGTGATACGAGCCATCGTTTTTAACATCTTTGGACAAAAATTTGTTTCGAGATTTTTAGCTTGTTGTCTGTTTTTGTCCTGAAGTGTTATAATCTTGGCTCGAATACCATCAAGTAGTGTCGTTATTGGTTTATCTCGAAGATTTTTAATCCAATTATTGAAAGATTCGGCAAGATTTGACGTGTTAATATCTAGTCTTGGACAAGGAGAATACGCTGTAATCCAGTGTGAGAAAACACGATTTTCATCATTTACTCCAACGAGCCAATTGTAAACATCAATATTTTCAGCTTTAATCATCTCCAAGCAATTATTTGCATCTGTTTCATTATAACATCTTGCAAGAGAGTCCAAGCTACGTTGAAAATGCTTTGATTTACATACTGATTTCAAATTTGCTTTAAAATGTTGAATACAGAAAAAAAAAAAATGAGGCGATTCCGGAAAAATAGCACGCATGGCATTTATCAATCCTTTCTGTTTATCCGATATAAAAGAAATTGTATTCCAGGCATCAAAAAATCTTTCAAAAGATATTCTTAAACCGTTTAAAAACCAATTCCAAGAATCAGTGTTTTCACTCTCAGCAACAGCATATGCAATAGGATATAGTTGATAGTTAGGATCATGAGCACAAGCAATAAATAAAATACCTCTATATTTAGAGGAAAGAAAAGTAGCATCAATACTAATCACAGGTAAGCATCCCCTTAGAAATCCATCAATGCATGCCTTGAAACAAATAAAAATTCTTTCAAACCTATTATTTTCTGTAATCTTCATAAAACATTGACTACCTGGATTTGTCTCAATAATTCTATGACCATACTCTTCGAGACTACTATATGCATCAATATAACTACCATTTATTTCGGATAGAGCAAGTTCTCTAGCTTTCCAAGCCTTACAATATTTAATATGTATTCGATGTTCCCTAAATATATCTTTTACAACACAAGATGGACTATACGACTGATTATCTCGAATTTTATCAATAATCTGATTTTTAACCCATACAGTGGTAGCTAATGGATGAGAACCAGTTGTAAGTCCACATAAACAAGAATGAATATTTTCTAGCGTTGCAATAGAAAATCTTTCGTCTCTACCTATGGCTTTAGCGTATACCCTCCAATGACAATTTGAACTATTACATTTATATATAATTCCAGTAGCATTATTTAAAGTAGCTGAACAAGTAAAATTACGTCTAATTGCTAGATCACTAATAAAACTTCTAAATTTAGAACGATTCTCAAATTGTTTTCCAATAAATATTTCAGGAGTGCTAAGGCTATCAACAGAATCATCAAATTCAGCATCTAAATTTTCAATTAGATCATCACTATTTTCGTCATCGTTATTAACATCATCTACTACATGTTCTTCTTCAGTAAATGGAATAACTTGATGAGAAGAACTAGGACCAGCGTTAAAAGTATTACAAGCAGGTATATTACTTACATTCATAGATGGGGACGGAGTGACATAGATATTAATATACGGTAATTGTGCATTCACTTGAAGAACAAATTTTCATGCATCTTCACTATCTACATTTATACAATTAGATACGAAAATATGTACTAATATAAATTCGTAGTCGATAGAATATTGATTAATAATTAGATTATGTAAACTAAGAAACGAAATATTTCGATCAACTAAAAGAACTTGGGTTAAACCCCCTTGATACGCTAACCCATTTAGTACACCTCCAAGCGAGCATAGGATTGTCAGATTTTCATCCATGTTGACAACAAGATGAACTTTCTGTAGGAAGAGAGGAGCTTCGACTTTCAACGAAATACTTGACAAACTTCTTACTGAATGGGAGAGGTGCTGTGAAGTGAGTGCTGTGAATTGAATGAGAAAATTGTTGTGAAGTGGTTTGATACTTATAGATGATATATAGCCGTTGGAATTAGAACGTTGGAATTGTAACGTTAGAATCGTAACGTTGCAAATTGTAACGTTACAAACCCAACAAAAAATAACCCACCTCAACCCAACCAAAAAAAACCAACAATCAAGTAACCCAACCCACCCACCATCATATTCAATTAAACCATAAAAAAAAAAACCAAACCCACCCAACCCAACTCACCCACCCAACCCCTTTCTTTCAACCCCAACCCACCCAAACCGTTACTTTATCATTTCAGCCAAATGGTATGTCGGAAATTGAGCTAATGCTCATTTTCCGACATACTGTCTGTCGAAAATTGAGCATGCTCATTTTCCGACATACAGACTGTCGGATTGTATTGTTTTACAAAATTTCTAAAACTTCTATCATCTAAACTAATATTAATTAAATTATTATCGGTACAGTAAATTTTCTGGCTTATATGACATTCATTCCCAAGTCTTTAAAAAGAGTAAAAGATAGGAAAATATGAAAAAAGTTAGACGCGTTCCTTTTGCGTCAACTTTATAAAGGCTACGTATTGAAAAATATGAAAAAGTTGGGATATGACAATCCTAATAAAAGAGTACCAAAAATTATCATATATTCTGCTAGGAAGCCACTTTAGATATTCTGTTATGTGTTTTAGATATTTTATAACTTTATTTTTTTGTTTTTTTTGAATTTGTACGGTGGATTTCAAAACTATAAGTACTTGCTTTCTGTTGACGCGAATTAGATTCCGAATAGCCACGCCTCCCGCAACCTATATAATTTATTTATTTATTTTAAATAAAATAAAGTGTAATATAATGACGGTTTAGATGGCTCATTTTTGAGCCAGCCTCATTATATAGTGGAAGATATTTTAAAGTAGGGATGGTCAGTGTAATTTTTTTTACATAAATTATAAAATTTATGGATGGTCCGTGTGTTTAATTCAAAACACAGAGGATATTAGTGTATTTATATTTAAATTAAGGAACGTCTGCATAATAAATACGAAATATAGGAGGTGTCAGTGTAAATAACTCTTTATTTTTTTCTTGGAAGAAAATAATCTAAAACCTAAAATATTTCAGACCATATATATATATATATATATATATATATATATATATATATATATATATATATAAAAGGTGCACATCAACCAAACAAGAAAGTTGTTCAACAATGTTAATACTTGTGAAATCCAAAGTAAAGAACGATAATGGTTTCTAAAAAAAACATAAAATTTGCTATAACGAAAAAAATTTATAAACAATTGGCTAAAACGAAATATATTTAGAAAATTTGGAACAACAATAGTTTCCGACAAACTGTTTGGCGGAAATTGGATATGTCCAATTTCCGCCAAACTGTCTGGCAGAAATAGGATGGATGTAGGTTTTTATTGGTTTGGTTTTTAGTTTGGTTCTTTGGTTAATTTTAGTTAGTTTGGTTCGGTTTATTTCAATTTGATTATTTTTTTCTTGTATTCATATTATTATAAAAATCATAATATAACTAATAATAAATCATAATAGATATTTCATTTTCTACTTGATCCTTAAAAAAAAAATCTATCTCCATCTTAAAATCTATCTATATTTGAAAATCTATCTCTATCTTAAAGAAATCTATAAAAATAATACTACTATTAGAGAAACTTATCCAAAGCGGGTTCCGAAAGAAATATATCTTAAAGAAATCTATAAATATTGGAAAATTTATGAAATGCCCAAAAACTAAAAAAGTTTCATGAAAAATCCACCGCTAAAAAAACTTTCATCGCCTGCCCAGAATTAGAGAAACTTATCCAAAGCGGGTTCCGAATGACCCTTTTGTCCTTCCTTTTAATTTATTGAAAACACCCACGAAACTGCTCTTAAAAAAACGTTTCGATACTTCATCTTCTTCCATACGCTGCTCACTTTCGAATCTAGGTTTTCTCCTCAAAAATCTCCAAAAATTCGTCCGAAAATTTCGGAAAGACCGAGACAAACGGCAAACGTGCTAAAACGGAGGTTCAAACATCATTTTTTTGCGATTCTAAAATTTTGGAAGGCCGTCTAACAAAAAAATTGTTAATCTCAGGCTCCTCGACGATACGCTCATTTTGCGACAAACGGGACCTCGTTTCGACCTCCCAGTCAAAAGTTATGGCCCTCCAAAGTTTCAGCTGACCATAAAATGCAGGAGAATGGGCATTCTCCGTGTTAAAACACGAAGAATGTTAATTTCGCATGAGGGTGACCATTCTCCGTGTTAGTAACATTCTTCGTCTTAATTTACACGGAGAATGGCCATTCTCTGTGTTAGTAACACGGAGAATGACATTCTCCGTCTTAATTTACACGGAGAATGGCCATTCTCCGTGCTAAATTATACGGAGAATGACCATTCTCCGTCTTAATTTACACGGAGAACCGTGTAATTTAGCACGGAGAATGAACATTCCAGTGTTAAAATGCAGGAGAATGACCACGGAGAATGCCATTCTCCGTGTTAAATAAAACGGAGAATACCATTCTCCGTGTTAAATAAAACGGAGAATGACATTCTCCGTATTTCTAACACAGAGAATGGTCATTCCAGTGTTAAAACGCAGGAGAATGACCAAACACGGAGAATGCATTCTCCGTGTTAAATAAAATGGAGAATGCCATTCTCTGTGTTAAATAAAACGGAGAATGACCATTCTCCGTGTAATTTGGCACGGAGAATGGTCATTCCAGTGTTAAAACGCAGGAGAATAATCATTCTCCGTGTAAATTAACACGGAGAATGGCATTCTCCGTGTTAAATAAAACGAAGAATGCCATTCTCCATGTTAATTTACACGGAGAATGGCATATTTCGTGTTAATTTACACGGAGAATGGTTATTCTCAGTATTAATGACCATTCTCCGTATAATTTAGTACGAAAAATGCCATTCTCCGTGTTATAAAACGGAAAATGTCATTCTCCGTGTTAATTTACACGGAGAATGGCATACTCTGTCACGCCCCGAGTCGACAAACCATTCGTCCCCGGTGTTACTTTGCCGATTCGATCGTCCTCGCTAAGGCGTGATGCCGTACGAGTCTGGAATTGAACTCGTACAAGGCCAGAACGTTACGTTACTTTTCATATTAATACGCCAAGTTGAAACTTCACAAATCACATCAGAATTTAAGACGCAGTATAGGAAGATAGAAATACTTTTCATTCATAGCTTGCAACGAAGTGCAAGTCGTAATTACATTGGATGCCGTTGCGGCTACATTGATTGAAAACAGAAGAAAAATACATTCGACAAGTTGCCTGAACTAACGCTTGCCGTCCCATACATTCGTCCATTTATACATAAGCCGTCGACTTGAATTGGCTTCAAAATACTTCAGCATAGGAAGAGCTTCAAAACGTCTCTTCGTACTTCAGCTCCAGTTTAGTTGAGCGCGCCCGTCGCACCTGGAAAAATTGGGGGAATGGGATTAGCACACTTGCTAAGTGGACGAGACGAACCCACTCGTCTAAACCGACTCTGATTGTTAGGGTAGGCATGCTTTAGAGTTGTCTTTCTATTAAAACTATATGAATTCAGTTCATCGATAGCCATCTTTGCGTAAATAAAGCATACAGTGAACCATAGCAGTTTATCATATTTCTTACCACGGCCGTGCTCGTCCCTGCATGAAAACAGAGATAATATTTATATATAAGACAATAGGTGAGCATGCTACTATCTTATATGCGGTCATTGATGTTACACATCACGTGGGACTATCTCAACGGCATTTCGGCCTGCTCAGTCTAGGTTGCAAGCCTGACTGACGGTCCCGCAATGCATCAGTGCCGAAGCACGATTATTCATTCCCCCTAGGTCGATTCGATTCCGATGCCCCGGATATCGATTCGAGAAAAAATATCAACTTGTGCACAAGCTGTCCATGACCATGCCAATGCGTGAACAGTTTAACATATGCAACAGTTTTGTATAGCTCGGACAGTATTGAACGACATTATCATTTCCCCCAACTTATGCAACGATTCATTTTTTCCCAAGTCGTACTCCCGATTTAGCGTCCCGTAGGCACCAAATTGTCCGAGGCATCATAACCCACGATCGACGTTTCATAATATTTTGCAGCACGTAAAATACTCTATCTTTTTACTAGAACCTTAAACTTTCTGGTTTATGTGATAGACTTGTATTTTCAGAGTGAATTACTCTAAATTGATACATTTTCCCGAGTTCTTGAACTTAGTGGATTGGCATGCAATTAACTTGGCATCGTTCGATTTGAATGAATTCGAGGCAAGGAATAAGTTTGCGGGACAGAGTAGAAAAGAAGGGGCCGAATCACCCACCGATTACTTTGCTTCGTGCAGGTCGTCGAAGCGCTACGCAACGTCAATCCTTAGTTACGCGAGCTCCTGCAATGGCACCAACACTTTGTTAGATTTCCTTCTTTTCCCCTTGCATCGAAATTTGTAATTGCATCCATAAAAACGACGCGAAAGCACTTCAATCAAGCCCAGCGGCAAAGCTCCAAAAAAACCATACAGCGGTCCGGTCCCGTCGAAGGGACTCTTATAGAGAGCTCACTCGCTGAGACGCAGCCCGCTGCATCTAGGACTTATTCCAACAGAAGTCGTTCCATTAGTTGGATCGATTCTCGTAACTTCCGTCCAAATCGATTTGAGTCGATGCCGCAAGGCGTTAACGTTTACCAAGCTTAGCGATCGAGTCAGATGGCTATCTAAGTTTCCGGCCGATCTGACTCGGCGCAAGCATATTATGAAGTTCCGTCGCCTATCGAAAGCGGGGCGCTACATACTCCGTGTTAATTTATACGGAGAATGGTTATTCTCAGTATTAATGACCATCTCCGTATAATTTAGTACGGAGAATGGCATTCTCCGTTCTAAATTACACGGAAAATGCCATTCTCCGTGAGAATGGCATTCTCCGTGTTAATTTACACGGAGAATAGTCATTCAAATATTAAAACACAGGAGAATGGTCATTCTCCGTGTTAGAAACACGGAGAATACCATTCTCCATGTTAGTAACACGGAAAATGACATTCAACACGGAGAATGTCATTCTCCTTGTTAAAATGCAGGAGAATGACTATTCTTTGTGAGATATCGATGGAGAACAATTGACAGAAATCTAATTTTTTTATTTTTTTGTTTTGTGGAAAGAAATTTGACATGAATAAAGATTCAAGAGTTTTCGTTCTTCTTTCAAAACGATGCTAACTCTTATGGAAAAGAAGAAGAATATCTTATCTCCATAATTGACCTAATTGTCGGAAAAGAAGAAGAAGAAGAAGAAGAAGAAGAAGAAGAAGAAGATGATGAGTGATGATCGGAGTTCGACTGAAAAAAAGCACGGTGAACTACGAACGATCTTTGCGATCTCTGCTGAAAATGAGAGCAATGGAATTCAGATCTCTCGTGAAGAAGAAGAAGACGACGAGAATCGCAATCCAAATCTGAGTTTTGTGCGGAGGGGTAGTTATGGTATTAATTTTGTAAATATAGATCATCTAAAAGGAATCTTGGAATATTTAACGTGAAAATACTTAATTCTGGGTATTTCATAAAACTCATCCAGCGGGTGGGTTTTTAATAAAAGTCCATCCCGAAATTGAGTTTCTCAGCAATTTCCAGATTTTTAAATATATATTTGTTCTTAAAGATACATTTATTTTTTAAATATAAATTATTTTTTAGATTTATTTTGAAATATAGATTATTTTTTAGATTTGTTTTTGAAAAAAATCTATTTCTATTTTAAAAAATAAATCAAGAGACAAGACTTGTTTTTTTTTTTCAAAAATAGATAGAATTTTTTTAAAAAATAGATAAGAGTTTTTTAAAAACTAGAGATATATAGTTTTTTTTTCTCTAAATTTTCAGATAGAGTTTGATTTACTTTTTTAAAAATAAATCTAAAAAATAATTTATTTTTTAAAACAAATATATGAAACAACATATAGATCAAATTTAAGATAGAAACGGATTTTAAATATAGATCAGATTCCTTTAAGATAGAGATAGATTTTAAATATAAATAGATTTTAAGATAGAGATAGATTTTCTAAGACAAAATAGAAAAAGAAATATTTATTATGATTTGTTATTAGTTATAACTATAATTTTTGATAAGGATATAAAAAAATAACTAAATCCAAATAACGAAACAAAACAAACTAACAAACACAAAATTTAAAAACAAACCGAACAAGGAAACCCCAATCCGGACCGACAAACGAAAATCCACCCCACCCTATTTCCGTCAGACAGTTTGGTGGAAATTGGATATGTCCAATTTCCGTCAAACTGTCTGTCGAAAACTATTGTTGTTCCAAATTTTCCAAACATATTTAGTTTTAGCCAATTTTTTATAAATTTCTTTCTTTATAGCAAATTTTATGAAAAAGAATTCCTTTCAAGAGCCACTTGACATTATATATCACAAAGAGTCTATTTTTGTTCACCCACCAAAACTAGGATGTTTGTTCACTCTCCAACAAAAATTTGACATGTGTCAAATTCTTTAGTCAAAACCACTTTAAATGTTTACAAAATCACTTCCAAAATGGTTTACGTTGAATGGATTTGACGTGTGACAATTTTTTGTTGGAGGGTGAACAAACACCCTAATTTTTGTGAGTGAACAAAAATGGACTCTAGTACAAAATACAGAATAGATTCACAATAATTCTACTTAATTAATACTGAGTACCTAACCCAATCCTAATATCCAACGACTAATTAATTAATTACTCATATAAATAATACCGGTGTCGGCAGTCCTAGCCATTTCCAAAGTACCACACCGATTCCGTTCCGTTCCGTTTTGTTTTTGTCCTCTTCTGATCCGAAAGAACCGGAACTGTATAAAAGGAAGCAGTGAGAGAAGGAAGGAGGGACCAATCGGAAAATAAGAAGAAGATCGGAGGACCTGATCGTAAAAAGCAAAAAAAAATGGGGAGCTACAAGTGCCTCTTCTTCACGAGGAAGTACCGGTGGAGCGAGGCGGAGCCGGCCCCGGACGTGAGGTCGGCGTTCGAGGAGTTCGCCGGCGAGGGGTCCCACATGGACGCCGTCCAGCTGCGGCGGTTCCTCGCCGAGCGGCAGGCGGAGCGGTCGGCGACGCCGGCCGACGCGGAGCGGATCGTCGAGGAGGTCCGGCGCCAGCACCACCGCCATTACTTGGCCAAGGTCGCCAAACCCCTCCTCTCGCTCGAGGACTTCCACCACTTCCTCTTCTCCGACAAGCTCAACCCGCCAATTGCGTCTCAGGTTTTTATGCGGTTCAACTTTTTTTTTTTTTTTTTCTTCCACTTTTAGTAATTAGCTTGTTTTTGAAAGTTCAGTAGTTCCGTGTACGTGTCCTTGTCACCGTAGATTACAAATTGGTAACAGGAACTTTAGAACAACAGTATTGCAACCAAGTCGCTAACACAGTAGAAAACAAAAGAGAAAACAAAATTCAATTATTTATTCGATATGCTACTTAGAAACCGGCAAGTTCACGGTATTGAACTTCTGGAACGCTCACTTGTCATTTCTGGAAGACTGGACAACATTTCTGAGTCTCTGACTCTTGGACAGAACTTCGGTGCTTCACGGCTCGTACCATATATTTTTCTAATATAAAGGAAAGACAAGCAGCCATAACTACCGGTGAAAGATATTAAAACTATTAGAACCGAAAAATAACTCACTACTAAATGGACGGTTACAACAGTAACTTTTACTAAGTGAGCAGCTACAAAACGACACACGGTTCAAGCGACGCAGAACTGAAATTTCCGTGTGCACTCAAGCCGCACCATCAAAGCGTTATTTTGTGCCCTTCGTCCAAATCCGACTTTTAAAGTCCGAGTTGATAGACCCTTATGCGTCCTAGCTCCTATTATTATTATTTTTAATGAGTGACAAATAAAATTTTAATGGAAAATTTGAACGTTGTCCTCTAATAAAACATCTCACTCTCACAATCACATGAACTACTATAATCCATGTGTACAAGATAATAATAAAAATTCTAAAATTAAAAATTTAAAATAGATACTTGGAATTTGACACATTATGTGGGACCACTTTATGGAGATAAAATTCAACAAACCCCAACATAAACTAGTCCCTACAGTTTCAGTCAAACATTACCTGTACAATATTCACTGACATCAGTCACATTATCTCTTGTTTTTCCCCTCATCATCATATCATTATGTGGGCCAACATGGAGCCGGGCTTGCAAACCCAAATTAGTTTCACCGACATTTATGACCAGTTGTGAAAGTTGCATTTCTCCAGATTAGTTTCATGTTTTATTAGGATAATCATGAAGTACAAGTTTAGTTGATGGCTAGGGACGGAGGTTATTTATAACACGTCTAAAGGCTCATGCAGGTAGGCAGCGGCCCTCCAAATTTTGCCTCTAGTAAGGGTCTAGCCAGTGGCGGATCAAGAGTTACAATTTACTGTGACACAATCATAAAAGGATTCAGAGGCAACGCATCTAAATTTTTTTTCCGGCATAATAATATAATATTATATTAAATAATACTATTTTCATACAGTAAAATATTACATTTCATAGTTGTTCTCTACGAATTTTTATATTTTGAAAGTGTTTAACTACTTTTTCTATGAAGTATATATTTTAAAAAAAACACTAAGCGTTTGTAATTATTTAGTATTTGTTATATTTCAAAGTATGCTTCTAATTTGTAAGTTAATTAGAAAGAATTCATGCATTTGTTGTATATCCAGATAATTATTCTAATTTAGCATACTTTAGAAGCATAAATTTAAAGTATGCAATAGTATGTATGCTTCTATAAATTTCTTCCAATATAAAATCCCAACCAATTAATTTGGAGTGGACATATAACAAATACTAAAATTTGAAAGATCCTTCGTTAAAAAAATGGAAGGAAAAAAAAATTCACAAGGGGCCCAGCCCCCTAGTGAAGTCCTTTTGGATCCGCCATTGAGTCAAGTTATGAGTTATTTGATGAATTATTAACTTATTGGAAAAATTATACTTTTGGTCACTGAATGTTTACAAAACTTAACTTTTAATTGCTCCTTATAAATATTTTTGGTGTCTGAGTGACTAAAACTTAAGTTTTATAAATATTCAGTGACCAAAAGTATAATTTTTCCTTAACTTATTTGATAACTGAAGTTATTCCTGGCAACTGAGTATATGTTATCCTGTATAAATGGTTTAGCTGTGTTGTATGCCTCAGATGGTTTGGTCATGTAGTATGATTCTGACATCAGTATATATATTTTGAGTAGAGAATTTATAAGCAGCTATAGCTTTGCAATTGCTCTCTCTGTTGGTATGCACTAATTTATGCCATACCTTCTATCCCAGGTTCACCAAGACATGACTGCTCCTTTATCCCATTATTACATATACACAGGACACAATTCATACTTGACAGGGAACCAGCTCAGTAGTGACTGCAGTGAGGTCCCAATCATAAAAGCATTACAAAGAGGAATTAGAGTAATTGAACTGGATATGTGGCCAAATTCCAAAAAAGATGATATTGATATCCTTCATGGGAGGTACTGTTTCAATACCCATAACAAGTTAGTTCCAACAAGTCAGCATGTCGTATTATTAGCTTTTATTTTTGTTATTCCACTATTCATGGTTAGCTATGATCAGAATTTTTTAGCGGCTACTTTTAAGTACTGATATTTCAGGAAGTCTGTGAATGCCAACAAAGGTAAATGGAAAATTGCTCTAGTCAGATGGTCAAACAATTTAAAGTGCTTTCTTTTCAATCCTAGGCATGCTATGATTACTTCTTAGGAAAATGTGGATCCCACCACCACTCCCCCCCCCCCCCCCCCCCGCTACATGGGCTCCATCCGATCCCACCACTTCCTCCCCTCCTCCAATTGAAGTCCGACACGTGATAGGTTGTAAGGGGTTGTAAACTTTGGTTGTAGGCATAGCATTGTTGTACTTCTTATGGAGGTAATACTGACTTCATGTTGCATCCATTTTTGCCTTTTCATACACATCTTTAAAGATGTACAAATAATCGGTTCAATATACTCAGAGTTAACAAGTCCAGCTCTCAATTATGAATTCTAACTTTGAAGCAAAATGTAACCAAATAAAACTTAGAAACACTGACCCCTGGCAAATCAAGAATTTAGGCTATGCATGCCTGAATTCTTGACGAAGCACACAACTAGAAGCCAGAAAGTCAAAACTCAAGGCTGATTGGAATAATCCACTAGGTTTTTTTTTTAAAAGAATCCATTGATGAATCCCCTGTTATTGGAGGTCACATATAAGAACCAGCACAATCTGTTCCTGAAGCCATGGGATGGGTTGGGTATATCGTATTTGTACCTTATTTACTATATACTCCAAGCTCATTTAATTAAGGGGTAAGCCGGAAAAATTTTCCCAGGATCTGGGCTGTAGAATGATGGGACAAAAAGGAAGATGTTAAAGATTTAACGAAGGCAATTTCATCCATCCTTGATACAGCCAAACTAGAGCATGTTATGTGCAAAGAGCATGTCTATCATTTGAAGCTACATTTAGCACACATGCAATTTTCTTTTGAAAATGCAAAATCCACTAAATTATGATTGCCTATTTGGCCAATTCCTCTCACATCTCTATTTTGTTCATGGATGTAGTGTTTGGTGCTTGAATCACCAACTATTCCGTGTTCGAATAAATTTATCCCATGTCACTCTTTTAGCGTAATTCTCTAAGACAACTATAAAGCTAGCCATGCTTTATGGAACAAAATGTTAGCAATTAAGAAACATGTCCCAAAAATTAGCGTAGGTGAAACGAGTATACTAAGATGGATGAGTGTCAATACACTAAAAGATAGAATAAGAAATGATTGTATCTGTGAGAAGTTGGAGATGGTTCCAATTGAGGACTAAACGAGAGAAAATCGTCTTTAGATGGTTTTGACACGTGCAACACAGACCAACAGATGCACATGTAAACACCGGTAATGAGGAGCGATAAGATAGTAGTTAAGAGGATCCGCTAGAACTAGCGGTAGGCCGAAATGAGCATGGATTGAAGATGCAAAGAAGTATAGGATTTTGTTAGTGTTACAGAGGATATGACCCTTAATAGAGCTGAATGGAAAGAAATGGAAAAAAAATGTATTCAAACAACTGACCCCAAAATTTTGGAATAAAGGTTGTGTTGTTGTTGCTATTGTTGTTGGCATTCTTTATAGGGTGAAGTCGCGTTGGCAGCTAATCATTCATAGCCTGAATTAAGGTTCTTATATAACCATTTGCAAATGTGTCTTCCATTGATGTGTGGAGTCATGGAGAACTGATACCAAAAGCATAACAATCAGAGACCTGATACAAAGAATAATGTGACACTCCTAAAAGTTTTCTCGTCAAACTCATTTACATGTAACAAGTGTGTAGATTCCAGAAACTAGAAGTAGCATTTAATCAGATTTATCTCCCTCATGCTGTAAGGCTTGGATCTTTGACAAGTTGTATAGAATTATCTTGTTTTTTAGAATTTCTAATTTCATGGATAATGTTCTGACAGGAACTTCTGAAGGATCATCTTGATCCTTGACATCTTCCTCTTACTGTTAATGAAGTCTGCTATCACATTCAAATAAACTAATAGGGTAGTTACTGACCTTAAATTTGGATAGGTGGTGAAAAAGATGTTGCAGCATAAATCTCAGATGAAATGTCAAACAATCATCCCGAGAAGAAATATGCTGATCACTAAGAACTTGGTTAAAAGGACACGACATGAATTTGATAGATTAATTTAGCTTAACTATACAACATCTCCATGATATTACATGTCAGTAATCATGGGAAACTACCCCCAGTATTCGCTCTTCATCCCCACTTTCCTTTTTATGATTCACTAGCAAATATTGCAAAATTTCTTCCTCTCTACTTCCTCTTCTTTAGTCATCAGTAGTTATAAGACAGCTGACAGCCAACTAAAGGGTCAACTAGCAAAGTAAAACTGCTATTGTGATTGTATGTATCCTTACTTAAAAGTGCGACTTTATAGATTATTTTGCCTAACCTGGTTTTTGTCTGCACTCAAGGACGCTGACGACCCCAGTGACACTCATCAAGTGCCTTACATCTATCAAGAAATATGCATTTTGTGCATCTTCATATCCTCTTGTGATAACTCTAGAGGACCACCTCACACCAGATCTTCAGGCAAAAGTGGCTCAGGTGAAACTATTTTCAATGCTAATGTACTAGTCAACTTTTCTCTGAAGTCTCCATCTTTTTTTTACTGTCAAGTATACTTTTTTAGATGGTCATTCAAACGTTTGAAGACATGCTCTACTATCCCAAATCAGAATATCTTGAAGAATTCCCTTCTCCAGAAGATCTAAAATATAGGATCATACTTTCTACCAAACCACCAAAAGAGTACCTTGAATCCAAAAGTTCCACGGGTAAGGAAGATGAGTCCCAGAAGGGAAAAGACTCATCTGATGAAGAGACCTGGAAACGAGAGGTCACAGATTTAAAAACATTGCTCGAGTTAAATGAGGTACATCATTAAACCAAATTTATTAGACCTTTTTGCTGACTATTTGACATATTAGCTTCCAAACTGTTTCTAAAAATACTATTGATTATCATCTGAATGAATGTGATCAGAATGAAAATGATGGGGATGGGGAAGATACTACTGATGAAGACGATGACAATGATGACATTAACCTGAGACAGAACTCAGAACCTGAGTACAAGAACCTCATAACAATTGCGGCTGGGAAACCTAAGGGTGGACTGAAAAAAGTGCTAGCGGTGGATCCTGATAAAGTGAGACGTCTTAGTTTAAGTGAACAAGAGCTTGTGAAGGCTGCAGCATCTCATGGGGCAGACCTGATAAGGTAATTTATTCTTCTGAGACCGTCATGTTTTAGAGATTTTAGGCAACTCGGATGAGTTCTCTTTTGCATGAATTAATTGAAGAAGTTCATTTCTTACCAATAAAATTTGGAACCATTTAGACACCATCCTTTTTGTGTAAAAGAAAAAAAAATTGATATACCATTATTTTCAGGCTCATGATTTGAGGTAGTGTAGAGAGTAGTATACCTGACCATAATTTTTATTTTGATTCATCTCAAACAAAAGCTTATGAAGTCTTTGATCTTTGAACATTGGATCTAGGTTCACTCAGAAGAACTTGCTAAGGATATACCCAAAGGGTAATCGCATTAACTCATCTAATTACAAGCCATTCATCGGTTGGATGCATGGTGCTCAGATGGTTGCATTTAATATGCAGGTTAGCTTCCACCCGTGACAAGCAAATCCCTTGTTTTTTTATTACTTCCTGTATATTTTTATTTATTTATACGCAATATTAACTTTCAATAGCATACGATACAAAATTCACTATAAACTTGGCGTAAAGGATGGTAGACAAATAATTTTTGTAAGCCATACCACGTAAGCTACTACAATGCGTTAACTTGGTGACAAGTATAATCGGAACTTCATGAGTTCAAATTGAGAAACTACCTACCCAATGTGAACATTTTTGGTTCTAATTCCATTCATTGTTTTCACAATAAGAGGTATCATCTTCATAGAAACCCTGCTATGAAGATGATACCTCTTATTGTGAAAACAATGAATGAATGCTAACCTATATGAAGAGAAGAACCGCTAACTGAACCTTAACACTCCGCCACAAATTGGTACAGGCCTTGTAGAGGGACAATCTTCAGTTCTCATTTTTCAGGTTTTATGTTCTTGTTTCTGGTATGTTCTCCTTGGTTCTTGAATTCAGCAGTCCACAATGTTCCAATCTTCTTTTCAGTTTGTTTTACTATGATGTATAGATCTCCCGGAATTTCCTTCAAACTTGTGTGAAGAGTCGTCTCTCTCTGTACTACACTTTTTTTATAGCTGGACTGTGTACAATTAGAGTTCCTTGTAGGTAGATGATATTCTTGAGGGTATGAGAATATGATTGGTGAATAATGCACAGATAATACTCTGGATAACAATAGTTATGCAGCAATACCGAGTTTACATAACTAGAATGATCTGTCGATATCGAAATTGCAAATACAAAACATGTTATTATTTCAAATCTTGGTTATAAGTCTTGAAGTAGTGTCAACTGTACGATACAAGTAACTGATACATATGCATGAAAATTGGTTAATGACGATGCTTGGACATATAAAGTGATGTGTTTGCTAAGTTGATTTGAAGTTCTGTTACAATGGGACAACCTGTGTAACTTCTGCCTTGAGATACTTAATCCGTAAAAGGAGGTTTTAATGATGAAATTGCTCCTCGATTTTCTGCAGTAGTTCATTGGAAGATAGTTTATGCTTTTCATGACCTGATCGCAGCAGTCATTGATCAGACTGATACTTTCGTATAGTGTCAGCTTTGCAGGTCTACAGTTAACAGAGTATGAGACTATTTGGTTTTGTCAATGACTAAGCTTCATGTTTTCTAATGTTATGGGATTCATAATAAACATATTGTTCCCTTCATATGTTTTCTGAACGAGTGACTTCGAAAATGTCTACTTTGCTTGTGTGTCCTTATTTTTGAAGGACTTCAATGGGTCCTACTCAGCGCTTATGATCAAACTTGCTTCTTTGCTGTCGACAGGGGCATGGAAAATCCCTATGGTTGATGCAGGGCCTTTATAGAGCCAATGGAGGATGTGGCTATGTAAAGAAACCTGATTTTTTGCTACAAGCTGGTCCACATGGTGAGGTGTTTGATCCTAAAGCAAGTTTGCCGGTGAAGAAAACCTTACAGGTGCATCGGTTGTCACCGAAGCTTACTCGTTACGGTCGTCCTTTTATTTTCTTATAATTCTGCAATCACAGTTGTCTCACTTTTTGTACTTTGAACAGGTTAAGGTCTACATGGGAGACGGATGGCGCATGGATTTTAGTAAGACCCACTTTGATTCATATTCCCCTCCAGACTTCTATACAAGGGTAATATTAACTGATAAAATTCGGCACCACTGATTTATTACCTATTTATTTAGGGTTATGGCATTTGTGCATGTTACAGTCATCTATCATAATAACAATTCAAATGTACATGTAGAATTTACATGACTTGTGGCAATACCAATAAATCCTTGGGAATGTATACAGGTAGGAATTGCTGGAGTGCCAGCTGATACCACAATGAAGAAAACCAGGACGGTATCGGATAACTGGACACCAGTCTGGAACGAAGAGTTCTCATTCCCGTTGACTGTTCCTGAATTGGCTCTACTTCGTATCGAGGTGCTCGAGTATGATAGGTCTGACAAGGATGACTTTGGGGGGCAGACGTGCCTGCCGGTTAGTGAACTGAGGCCAGGAATCCGTGCAGTACGGCTTTATGACCGCAAAGGTGTGGAGTATAGGTCCGTAAGGCTCCTTGTGCAGTTCAAGTTATTGTGAGATTGATCTTCGCCAAGCGTTTTCCTTGTAAATATATAGTCAGTTACATGATGTACTTTCTGCATCTCTCGTTAGACTTTTATTTAGCTGTTTCAGAAGTGGTATTTGAGAAAAGCTGATGGACTAAATCCCAAGAGAACAAAAATGAAGAGCTTACATGTATCAATATGTTTTGCAGGTCATCCTGCCTTTCATAATGATTATAACACAGTTAAATATATAACTATGAGAATTATCTTCACGTTGTTGTTTATTTTACAGATTGGTTATACATAAATCTGAGAATGAATTGAGCTCTTGTTCGAACTGATACAAACTGTCGAGGGAGGGAAAATAAGCAAAGTGGGGTTAAATGAGGGAGAGTTAAGTGAGGGGGAGTAGAGTCAATACATAGAAAAAAATTTGGATTGGAGGGAGAGTTAAGTGAGGGAGAGTAGAGTCAATACATAGAACCTTTTTTGGATTGGAGGAAGAGTTAAAGTGAGGGGGAGTAGAGTCAATACATAGAACCTTTTTTGGATTGGAGGTTTTAATAAGTGGGGGTGTTTAATAACTCTTGCTTGGATTGGAGGTTTTGAGTGAAAGGGGGATTAAAAAAAATGATAGTTATCAAAATAATTTTATTACATGTAATAAAATTAAATTTGATTGAAATTTTAATTAGAACTGATCAAAATATCTTCACAAAGTAGAAAGCTATGGAGCAACATGTTGAAAGCAAAAAAAATGGAGAAAAAAGTAATAATATTTTATAGGACAAATAAGGAATAATTATAACTTTTTAAACAAAATCCCTCAATCCTCCTCGTTAATCCTCCGATTTTGGGGTTAAAAAATGGATAAAAGTGGGTTAAAAATAAACTCTCAATTAATCCTCTATAACTCTCTCTCCTAAACCTCCACCCTCAAAGTATGGTTTTATTTGTCCCTCGCTTAACTTTTCCTTAACTCTCTTAACCCTCAATCCAAGCAGAGCCTAATGTCTCGTTTGGTTCGCGGAAAGGAAAGGAAAGGATTCAATTCTTTGCTCTTTTCGTTCCTTTGGAAAATTGTGATTTCCATCAAAAAAATAAAAACCGTTCTGAAAGACCATGAATATAGTCAGAATACATATTTAAGCATGGATAGTTTAATCCTAAATTTTTGTAATAAATGAAGGATATTGGAAGAGAATGAATTATTAAGGTAGGTGGGGAGAATTATTTTCCTCCTATTTTCTTTTTCTTTGGAAATCATTTTCTCCTTGACTTTGACATCCTAGGGCTTGTTTGTTTACTATGAATTGGAATTCCTCGGACAACTGAGATTAAAATATGGTGGGACCTATACCTTTTAATCTCACTCTTTCAATTCAAATTCAAGTGATGTAACATATGATAGTTCCATAGTATGAAATCACCCAGATGGTTTTGGAGCATTTCTATATAGAGGAGTGATCTAGAACCACCTGGATGATTTCATATTATGGATCCGATACACGATTTGACAACCTTGGTCTCAGTATCTTGCCAACCAAACCAAATCAAACACATGACGTGGAATTGTAGTTTCATGATTCTCATTTCAACAAATTCCGTCAATTCATTAAATTCTAGTTCACATACCCAAAAGCAGATTTGCACGTGAACTGAACTGAAGGTAAATGTACAAAATGGCATTCATAGAAAAGTTGCATTGAACCTTAGTTTGGGCAACTTCAATGTTATGCCCTTGGGGAAGGGGAGTACTCTTCTAGAAATCCAGGGTACAGTAAATTAACAGGGTTTATTCTCCCAAAAAAAAAGAAGAAAAAAAGAAAAGAAATGAAGCTACATTAATTTTTGCATATAAATGATACATACTGAACGCCAGTGAACTTTCTGTTAATCCTCGATGACGAAGACAACACCATCCTCCTTCACAAAATCATGTGTTGTGTGATCCACCACCTGCAAGAAGAAATGTTTACAGAATCAGAGAGTACTTAAAAAAAAATAACAACCTTATCGTAGCAAAGCTGATTTTTTTTTAACCTGTCATGGAGTGAATGCTTACCACAAATCACTACCTTAATTTATGTGGAATTGAAAATAAATGAAGAAATATATGCCGCATACCCAGAAATCAATAGGTTAATATTCATATATACAGCTCAAGCAAGCACATGCAAATTTCCAAAAACATAAGAACCTAAAGAATGCTGGTAGTCTGGAAAAAAAAGTGTTCACTAAAATTTTGTGCAGTCACTTGGTCTCTTTTGTAAGAAAGATAATGGGAAGATGAAAGTCTGGCAACTGTCAACCATAAGCATTAGTCTGTTCAGCTCGCAGGAAGCACTGATCAAGAGGGCATCTAGGTAAAAAGGTTGAATTGTACACTATCTTTATCTATTAGCATATGAAAACTTTTTATCTCAGGAACTACTAAAATCAAATATTGTACCAATGTAATTCCATTTTGTCTTGCGATTATCCAAATTAATCTTCTGCTTAGCAGTTCAGACAACATGAACTTCACCATTACAGTTGCAAGTTTTCAAAAAAAAAAAACTAATATCTGTGACTATATTCCTATCATCTACACAAAGCAGATACGAGATATATAAACATCCAAACTGTTTTCAACCCTAAGGTAGTTAGGAGCATTAGCTCTATTCTGATGCCTGAACCAGCGAAGGCCAGATCCTATAAGATGGCGTGCATGCCATGTCCTTTGAGTTAGAGAAGCATATCATCTTCTCTGGTTCAACAATGATTACACTAATGTGTTGGAAAAGGGTATGGACTCAAAGATAATGCACACTTAATGGCGAAGCAACAATGGGAACATATAGGCATCAAAAGACTGAATGGTCCACACACATCTTCCAAATATGGGATCTCAATGGAAGACATGGCACGCCTATCACTCGAGGAGTACACTTCCAAAAAGTTTGGCAATCAATTAAAGATTAATTTCACTTGGATCATCTTGGATCACTCTATCAGAATTGAAGGTGCAAACGGTCGGATCAGGTCGTTTGGTAACTCTCCCTAAAATCCAGATGTGCTGTCTAGCCTATACTGGGTAAATAATTTGAAACTAGATGATTCCTTACTCAACCAAGACAGAGTTGAGTTCCATGAGAGATTTGCTAATATGTGTTTTCTTTCAGGAATTATTCACCTTTGATAAAAAAAAGAGTTAGGTTTGGGTGGCACAGCACAAAGAAATACTCATTGGTGCAGGAGTCGGGATGAATATTAGCTTGATTCTTGTGCAGCCACCTGGCTAGGTTCAACCTGAACTTTTATCGGTTCCTATAATCCAATAGGTAAAGATGGATGCAAATGAAGTTCAATCTGTAACTCACCCTGAACCGATTGGGCATTGTGTGGCACTGCAAATTGTTCACTCACCCATAACACAGACAAGCCTTATAATCTACCAAGTGAATAATATTTTGCCCCTAACGGGGAAACATAGGTTAAGCTTTTAGTAAATGAAGGGATTTCCTTATGTATAACAGCGACAACAACAATAACAATCAGCATCAACAAAAGATTGCATGACTTGGTCACCTTCCAAGATTGAAGTACCCAATATGCAATGACATCTTATTCTGAATTATTGTTCAGAATAACCTAAATGCAATGACAACTTGTTCCAAATTATTGTTCAACAAGGTTAAAGGGTTTTATTGAATAACATGAAAAGAAATAAATAGATTCACTAAAAGGAAGAAATACTGACATTGGTGTTGCTCAGCTCTAGATTGTAGAAATCCATAGCCTTCGACTTGAACAAGGGTCCAGCATGCCAAGTCCCTTTGTTAAGCTTCAGAAACTTTGCTCCTGCTATCCTAAAAATGCGGACATCATCTGGATGAGGCGGCGTGTAATAATGCCCAGACGCTGACAGTACCGCTCTATTGTCTTTGTTATCATTGCTGGTTTTGCTCTCATCCAATATGGAAGCCTTGGCAACACCAAGAAACCACTCTTCACCACCAACACAACCAAGGCACTGGGTTACACTCGCATGATGAGTGATCCTCCTAAACTTAAGTTCGCGGTCTTGCAGGTGCATGATATAGAATCTGCCATGTGATTAATAATATGGGATGGTGAATATGCTCAAAGACAATCTCATTGAATATTAAAGTATTTGGCATGGACAAAGATACATCCCAACACGGTAAGGACATGATGACAAAGACAACACCTATTTTGGTGTGTCCTAGACTCCTAGTGTATTTTGTAGTGTCCTAGTTGTGTCTAATATGTGTCTGGCACGACACTGTCCACACTTTCGGAGTGTCCGTGCTTCCTAGGGTATCACAAAAGTATTTAGGAGACAAAACATAATATAATTATTGTCTACGATGCATGGACACTAGGAAGCATGGCCGTGTGGAGTCCGGCACTTACTGGTCACGGCAGACACTCCAATATACACAAGAACAATAAAAATAGTTGTGTCGTGTCCGTGTTTCCCCGTGCTCATATTGTGTTACTGCATCATAGGTTGCACACAGGACGTGTCTGACACAACATGACGCACTAAGGACATGGCAACACGGACATGAGACTTCGTTTTGGTGTTGCCTAGTGTATCTTAGCTCTAGGTTCATTTTCCTTGGACATTTTGAAAGCTGATTTTGAAATCATATTTCTTGACAGAAATTAATTTGAAGATCTTTTCGTGCCCTTTTCAATCCATACAGTAAGTCCCTGTATATATATATCTTATGATGCTGACCTTTATTTTGTTGATTAGCAATGGGATCAAGGAACAATGCCAGAATGGCTCAAATGTTTGAAGCTCCGCAGAAGCAGCTGGATGTGCTTCA
The DNA here is from genome assembly GCA_029216955.1 of Iris pallida. Classification (NCBI taxonomy): domain Eukaryota; kingdom Viridiplantae; phylum Streptophyta; class Magnoliopsida; order Asparagales; family Iridaceae; genus Iris; species Iris pallida. Next base: position 4,335,867 of record JANAVB010006599.1, read on the forward strand.
GCAACTTGTTCAAGATGTTGTTGCAAACACTGTTGCTGCAAACACCATTGATGAAACCCCCTGCTGCAAACACCTAGTTTCATCCCCAGCAACGGAATTTCGCAAGATGAAACCGCCAAAATTTGATGGCTCAGAAGACCCTTCCAAGGCGGAAGACTGGCTCAGAGAATTGGAGGATATATTCGAGGCATTCAGCATTCAATTATCGAAGAGGGTGGCCTGTGCAACACTACAACTATGCGAAAATGCGTACTATTGGAGGCAATCACGAAAGAGGATTCTTGGAGGCACCAACAACCCAATAAAGATCACGTTTCCACGTCACATTTCTGGAGCAGTACATCCCCTTGCCATTTGTCACGGAAGGAAGACGAGTTCCCTCGAACTCAAACAGGAAAACATGACGGTGCAATAATAGGAGACTCAATTCATGAAGCTATATGGTTTGCTTCTCCGGTACTGCTAAACAAGGAGGCTTGAACCCGTAGGTTCAAGAAAGGACTGCGACATGGCCTACAGAAGGATGTCTCTCACCGGTTCAAGACGTACCATGAAGTGTTTGACCAAGCCCTGTCGATGGAAGCCTACTATGGCACGAATCTTCAAGGATCTGAATGGAACTACCACAACAATGACAACAACAAATGATCTAACATTGTGAAAAAGGAACAATTCACCGAAGCAACAACATACTACAACAAATCAAGGGCCAAAACGCTACTACTATGGTTGCTCCAGCCACAACGTGGAAGACTGTCTCGACACAATGAAAGTATGCTACAATTGTAGCCGTCCAGGTCACCTTACTAGATATTGTTGGAATAAGAGAGATGACCATATGACCTAAGGGAGCGGCCGAGGAAGATACCAGGCATGCACCGACTGAGAACCCAGCACCGTCTCATGGCGATCGTCGTAGTGAGCAACCAAGGACTCAAGGACGTTTTTACGATTTGACTCAACTAGAGACTAATACGGGATGATGGTAAGTCTGTTCTTTAAGTTTTGAGGACGGAACTTTTTATTAGGGGTAGATAATGTAATGTCCGAGATCCTAGCTTTGAATTTATGCTTTGTTGGGTTTGGCTTTGGTTTCTTTTGGGGTTAGCTTTCGTTCATTTCCAGCAATAATTGCTTTATTAGGTTCAGTTTGATTCAAAAAAGAAGAAGATATATTTCATTAGATTTGATGGTTTGGCTCTTGAGATTGAGTTGATTTAGGACTTGCATAGTCTTGGTGATTAGACATCGACATATATTCCAAATATACACAATAAACAGAAAAGAAAAGAAAAAAGAAAAAAATCGGTGCCATGTCTGTGGTTTCCCGTGCTAATATCGTGCGACTGCACCGTAGGTCACACACGGAACGTGTCCGACACGACACGACACGACACGCTGCGTATCCGGCGAGACGGACGTGGCACTTAGTTCTGTGTCGCCTAGTATATTGGTGTGTCCGCGTCGTGACGGCACGTGTTTCGGTGTGTCCATTCCATACGCGTCCGGCACGGACACGGCGCGGACTATTTGGTAGCCGTACCTGGGGACGCCACGTTGGAGGTCGAGCTGGGCGTCGTCGGGGCCGAACTCCGCGCCGTCGGCGGAGGCCGAGACGACCTGGCCGAACTCGGCGAAGGTGACAGGAGTTGCGTCGATGGGCTTCAGTCTTATGGACTTGGGGGGACTGCTACTCTCAATTAGTGATGACGGAGACGATGATGAATCCATCTGGAACCCCAACATAGAAAGAAAGAAAGAACGAGAAAATTAAAAACACAATTTTTATTTAGCTAGGGTGTGGGAGGAGAATTGAATTTTTAGGGTTTTGCATAGATCACCTTTGCGCGAAGGAAGGAAGATGGGCGGAATCGGAGAATAGGGCTGCTGAGAGCTACGAGCATTTCAGATTATACGATTCATGTGGCTGTAGCAGTGACCACCGCCACTGCTACAGATTTATTAAACCGATCATTTATAAATTATTTAAAAAAAAATCATTTATAAAGTGTTTTTTAAAAAAATTGCTTAGTATTTTTTTGGGTTATTTAGTTAGGATTTAGCGAACATTAATTTAGAGACCTAAACTCTAACATCCGTCAACTTCTAGATCCAAATCTTAACATCCATGTACATGTGAGACCCTAAAACTAAATATCCCTAGTTTTTTTAAGTAACTGATTTTTTCTTTTCCGGCGAAAGAACCTCGTAAAACCAGTGCAATATAATTTTTATTGTCTTTGTAAACATCCCAAATCGAAAATATTTTATATTTTTCTTCCAATTATAAATATACCTACTACAAATAATATCCCATCATATTTCTTCTTACTCTATTTGTTTATCTTGAGTTCCTATCTAAATTTGCTTGAAAAAAAAATGAAGACGGTATTGTAAAATTAAATTAACAACACAAGTATATCTTATATGAAAAAAAAAGTCCTTCTAATAGGTAGAAATTAAAATTTCAAAATATTAACAAGAAGTATTATTACTAGCTTTATTAAAAATTAAAAAAATATACTTATTATGAATGTCATACTCACGTAAAGTTTTTAAGATGGCATCGCCGGTTGCAGCTCCAGTATAGGGATATTCCAATGATTTCAAAAAATTAAAAAGCTTTATCTCTGCTCTAGTATTAGATCTAAAAACTTTTGTAAAACAAGGATTTAGTTTAATACTTCCGTAGTCATAATATTACTCACTCTCACAAAATGTAAAAAGTTGTTCCGCACAAATAATATATTTTTGTTAAGTTTGTATTGTTACAAGGAGACAAACAAGTAAATGATCCTCATGATGATCCTTGAGCATCGACACTCAACTGCGTTCGCCTAGCATCAATTGTGTCACTATGACAACATATTTCATAGTATCTTTTTAAGTTCTTGTGCCTTTTTTTTTACTTCTTTTTTTTTGTATTTATTATATTGTGCAACTCTAGGTATTGATTTCTGAGTTGGCATCTAAGATTTTCTCTCACTGATCATTTGTGACATATAATTTAGTAAAATAATTTTAATAAATTGATCTTAATCTACTTAGAATAGAACTATTTTTTGAAGGTGAAATCTATGTATGTGGTTGTTTGTTTTCTGCATTATTAACATGACAATTACTGTTATAAACATTGTAATAATAAACTGAAATACTATCAAATTGTTTGTTAGAACAAGCAGGCATGTACTATTTTTTTAAAGTTGTAATTATAAGTCTAAACAGTTTAAACTATCAAATTAACTACTTATATAATATAATTTAAAAAATAGTTCATTTTGATTCCTTCAAAGCTGGATGTAGAATTATTGTTGTTTGGTGGTGGTCGATCAAGTTGAAGCCTCCAAATTCTGATTTTTCGAACTCTTATAAAAAAAAATTGCACTTGACTCCAGAAAGTTACTAATTCACTTAATAGAAGATAAGATTAATTGAAAGTATCCGAAAGGGGAAAGAAATTTTGTTGTGGTAAATTTGGATAAATTAATCCATATATATAGATTTTTTTTTTGGATATCAAATGACCAAAAATATTTTTGGAATATAGCTGTTAGAAGGATATTTTGATATTTTTTAACAAAAGGATAAAAAAAAATTTATTAACACTGGACGATTAAGTATTTTGGTAAAAAAAAAAAAAAATGGGATCCAATCCTATTCCCCCCAAAAAAAAATAAAACACAAAAGTAGAGGTAACAAAACTACAACAAATAGGATCCAAACATCCAAGAAAAATAACTCCATGCCATACTCCAATTTCAAGTTTCAAAAGTTGCAACTATTCAAGCCTGGAAACTCTAAGCAAAAATCCAGTTCCATTTTGATTCCAGCCTTATTTTTCTAACCAAACGAAAGTCTAGTTTTTTTTTTTTTCTTGCTTCTTTTGTCATGATTAGTTTTTCTTGTACATAATATTGGTGTTGGCAGTTCCCAATTGACTGAGTATTGAATTCCCAAGAAATAACCATGTAAGAAACTATTTGCATCAACTGATACTCTTCTGGAATGGATAACCAAATGAAAATATCAGGCAACCACCAAAGCTCTCAATTCTTCTACCAATGGGTAGTTTCATCTATCAAATGCTTACAACTATGATTGTCCACGAAACTATTACAATTATATATGAATTTGGTTACACGCAAATCTGAGTTGATTATACATAGATACACTTTTCCAAGCGTTTAACTAAACAGCACCAGATGCATGTTTTGAACAGGTGGATCTGGTTCCTAGTTAATCTCAAGCAATACTATGGGAAGCACCCAAAAAAATGTTCTAATGTATAATCAACCTTCTTCCTATGGGAAACACTCCAGGAATAGCACACAGTATCTCTTGTGGTGCATCCGCGGCCAAGTCTTCTGAATACCATCATAAATTACTTAAAAAGCCGAATCTGAAGGAGGGATCCCATGCTTTTGAAACCACTCTGGCATGCGAAACCTTTCATATAGAACAGGCCTCACGTCCTTCTGGAACGATAGAAGCTTAAGGAGTGGAAGAAGAACCCTCAGAAGCTACAGGTTCAAAAAATGGAAAGAAGGTAAGTTCAGAATTAAAATTAACCCAGCACCAGATTGGGTTAAGCAACTATTTTTTTTATGGTATTTTGATTCAATCGTCACCTGCTCATCGTAAGGTTGTCCCGCAGAAAAAGGAATGCACGGTATTCCATTTGAGGGTTGCAGCAAGAAACTAAACGGGTTGTTATCAACAATAACAATTCGGCATAAATCTTCTGATATGCAAGAAAGATCCTTGACATGCTCCCTGTATTCTCTGGTTATAGAATCAAATAATAAGTGGCTTAAGTTTTGGCTAGAATTAGTCAACATTCTCTTGAGATGCAAACAAATATAAACAGATCAAACTATTAAATAAAGTGCTTCTGAAGAAAACAAGAGTTAGATGGCAAGAGTATATGGAGTATTGAAGTGTAATAAAATGTTTAAAGACCGAAGGGGAACATTTTTTAGTCTGCAACAGTGGAAAGATTCTGTCATGTGTTCAAACTTTTTACATGCATCTGAAGCACCAACTTGGGCAAAGAGGTTCATTCTCATAAATTAAAAAGGCTAATTCTAAAGGCACTCCAAAACTTACTTGGGGCTAGTCCTTACTACATGACAGCCTAATTTGGTTGAACTTTTATTCAGGACATCCCGAATTTTACTTGAGGCTAGCCCAACCCCCAAGTTTTCATTGCCGGAGTCAGAGGCGCGGACGTCGGCAGGACGCGTACACCGACGGGGGCGCATGGGGGAGGACGCCCGCGGGGACGCGGGCCCACGGTCGAGCTCTGGTAGGAGGAGGAGGAGGAGAAGGCAGAGGAGAAGGAGGAGGAGGGAGGAGGAGGACGAGGAAGAGGCGGAGGATGCAGGGGAGGAGGAGAAGGAGGAGGAGGAGGGGACGAGCGAATGAGAGGAGGAGGTGGCCAGGGATCGGGAGGAGGAGGACTGTCAAACATTTGATAGTCCTAATTTTTTAGGACTGTCAAATTATTTGACAGTCCTGAAAAAATTGGGCTAGCCTGAAGCAATTTTTTGGGTGGCAAACTTGTAAATCATTTTGGAAAAAGTTGGGCTAGCCCCAAGCAAAAGTTGGAGTGCCTTTAGAAAAAGCCATTAAAAAGAGAAAAATATTGGTTTCCTGTGTTCCATACTTCAATTACTCGTGCAGACTTCACGATTTGAACTTAAAATGAAGTAGGCTCCCCACATCAAGATCTCGTGGCATTGAACCGTTAACACTACCATGGTGAATGTACAAAAAGTCAAATAAGAGGAAAGATCGTCTCTAATAAACATCCAACGTAATAAGTATGGGTTCCATAATATCATCAGGATGGAAGAAGAAAAATAATTTTCCTTTAAAAACATATATTCACCAAACAGTCCCAAGCAAGCTATATCAGCTTTGCTTTTGCACAATCTGAAGGCTAAGGGTTAGCAATCAAACTTTATTATCCTGGTATACATAGATTAGAATATTAGTTACAAAGTTATCTTCTCCTAGATATTGATTAATAATAGCCACGAGCATGGCAACCGTAAATAAAAATATGGGCTTTTGCATATAAGTCCATTAAATCTGCTATAGTTACATAGGTCTTCTAAATAATCTAAATTCTAAACCTTGTTATTACTTAGTTGCTTACAAGTTCTCTAAATCACATAAAAATGGAGTTATGAGTCCCCCTCCATCTCCTTCAGTCAAAATTTAACCTAACCCTCTTGTTAACTGTTTAATAAGCCAATATTATCCTCATCTTCCTTTGTATATTTTGTAAATTTTGAATATTTTTGTTTTATGCTCCATAATGGGATTTTTTTTCTTACAAAAAAATATTTTGGAGAAGGGTTTTTCCAAATTTTGAGAGTTGGGTTTATGCTTACAGACGGAAGTTTAGAGAATGGTTCTTCCAAATTAAAGAGGTGGGTCTACTGCAACATTATGATTATGAGCCAAATTCTTTTGAGTTTTATGTGTCTCAGTTTCTTCTCTTGACCTATTATCGTCAATATAATACCAAAAAAGAAAATGTGAGCTTTTCTTTTATCTTTAAGTACTCTTTTTGGTTTGATTAATCGTTGGAGGGCAAAACTAGGTTAAAATGGTCAAAAGGGAGAAGAACGAGGAAGATAAGGGCAACACGATTAAAAATCGAAGTTCTGTTACTATTGAAGGAATATTCCTTTTTGGAATGAGCTAAGATGACTCCATTTTTTTATGATTTGAAGACTTTTAAACAATTAACAAGATTTATGGGGCTCATGTAAAAATATAGTAGATTTAAGGTACTTATATGCAATAAACCCTAAAAAAAATACACAATCAACACAGAGATATACCAGTCCCTCTTGAAATACTATTTAATTCATAACCTATGGTTACAAATATTCTTATTCTTATTTTGATTTTATTTATTTTTAATTTTAAAAACCAAGAAGTTGATGGGTATACAAATTTCATACTCATTATTTTAGTTTCTCTTTGTATTACAATGACGTTTAAAAATAAGCAAGACTTCTTACTAGGTTGATTTCATTTTAATGTCTAAATTCAAGGATAATGAGCAAAATACTGGACCGCTGAGAAATACTGAACACATTTCAACAGTTCTACTTTTATTAGGTTGAGAAATACAAAATGTGCAAGTACAGCCTACAGCTTGTCAGTACATGAATTATTTCAAACATTAGGAAGTTGAATGTCAATGTTAATGGATAGTTAAAAGACACATCAGATCAAATCAAAACTGATAAATGGCAACACTACATGCCCGTAATTTAGAATCTCATAGACAAAACACATTGTAATGTATGCAGCTACCAGTATGTAACTATGTATATCTTACGTGCTAACTGTTGCAGGACGGTAAAGACGAAGACTGAATCTATTTTCAGCATCTATTCTGTCAACAAGAGGCCTAGCATAACCTGAAACAGCATATGGAAAGACAATGAGAAAGGGAAAAGATATCCGGTGGGCTAGAGTCCAGAAAGGAACAAACTATGAGGTATTATACCTTCAAGGCCAGCAGTGAAGAGAACAAGATCTGCAAATTCACTAGTCTTCTGCAAGAACTCATGCAAACCAGGACGCTCAAATACAGTAACATGATTCACCTTTTGTCTTCCTTCGACCTCCTTCAGCCAGGCAATTTAATTTGAGTATTTTGTTACAATATTCTAAACAATACAGAACAGATGATTATAAAAAAATAATGTCAAAGAGAACCCACCTTGTCTATAGATATGCATTCCAGATCAAAACACTTTAGACCTGCTTCAATTGCCTGAGTGCGAACTACACTAGGCAGGCTAGATGTCTCATATGCACATACTAATGTTTCATCCAAGTCCAGCACCACCTGCAGCATTTAGCCAAGTTGGATCTACTGAAGCTAATCATATTGACGTTACTATTGAAAATTGTTCCAATCATCGAAAAGAGTCAAAACAAAGGTCCCTCCTAAGCCTTGCGGTTAATGAGCTGCAGGAATTTCTGAGCAACTAAGACTGAATAGTAACTATTCTGGAATGCCGTGAACTATGTCTACCTCAGCAGCAGCAATAGCAGCAACAAAAGGAAAACATAAAACCTAAAGACTTTGAATCTTGGAAACATGTACAAGTGTTTAAGCCTTTAAGGTCCAAGTTAAAATGAGAAATGAAACGGTAAAAACTACTACGGCAAACATAACATCGTTCGGGCATGTTAGATTAGTTAGAGTTACTACACTTGCTACTTAACCAGCTAATTTGTCTACCTCAATCTGGTAGAGCCCCTGAATAGGCATAATTGAAAATTAAAAAAAAGATTAGCTTACTTTCTAGCTAAATGCATAGTATTACATTTTAAAATGTAAAAGAACATGATATTGGCATACTGTATAACAACTAGACATAGTTTACTCATGCTCAACTTCAAGATTCATTTATATTCAGTTCTCATATTTAAGTTAATGGGCTAATCATAGAAAAAAGAAAATTGGTATACGTACTTCTTCTTTGGTCCAAAAGGCAATGTCATACTGAAATATCGTATAATCAACAGTACTACTCCAAGTCCAATTTTTCTTCATTTTCAACTTATCAAAATTAATGGGCCATCTAACGATATAAATCACATATTTCTTTCTTATTCTGAGCAAGAACATTGAAATAGCCCAATAACATAACAAATAGGATATAACCTCAAGATTATATCTCAAATCTCCTTAGCATTATCCATTTTGTTCCACAGCATGCCGAAGGGGGGGGGGGGGGGGGGACACACAACTTTAATTAGAAATGGATGTTCTTGATATTTTCTATAATCGTCATCGTCAAATCAATATCCCATCAGAATAGGGTCGGCAATGGAACATAGAATGCTCCATAAAATAATTGACAAAGTTCTATAACCTGTTGTCAATCTGAGATCGCCCTGCCATAAAACCTAAAAGTTCAGTTAAGGTATAGTTTGACCTACCTTTTAAGTTTGGTAGCTTAAGCTCGTGCAACCAAGGACCACCCTCAAAGTTCCTATGGACTAGAAAAATAGTCTGAAGAGGTCACATGGTAGGGAGTTTCATTTGTCTCTATGGCAGGTTTTGCCATCCATCTCTTTATTTGTTTCTGACTTTCTAAATCTATAAATAGTTCTAGTGTCTCAGTTGTGTGTTTCTTTTGGAGTTTAGAGTATGCTTATTGTGCTACATGCACTGGTCAATCAACTGAAATGTCAGTGAAACATCCTGTACTAAGTTAAGTGGCACATGTAGACTCGTGGAGCACATCTTGGATCTTGTCCATTCATAACTCCTATCAGTAAATGGTTGTTTCACCGAGATCGTAGTTGATTTTTTATCCTCTCAAGTATTCCTTACTGGCAAAAAAAACCAAAAATTAGTAGGGTTCTTCCTCAAGTATCTCTATGATACCGCATTTGGTGGTCTTTGAGACAACCAAACCAGATACATAACCGGCTGGAAATGCAGCATGTTTATGTAAAATGAATACAATTACTGTTCTTTAAGCTATATAATTTATGAGCTTCAATCAATTACAACATGGGGAGCTGTAGATATTACATCATTTTCTTCAAAATTCTGTCATAAACAAATAAAGTCGAGAGAGAAATTCCGTCATTTCAAAATTAATGAGGAAAAAAGAGTTCCGATTATGCTTTTTCACTTCCCCCTCTATGCATAATCAGCAATTAAGTTTTTTTACATCGCACATAATTTTAACAACACTTACTCGGACTTGTTCTCTCTTTATTGTCCAAAGGAAGCACACATTCCTAAAATCATTGTCGTGTCTCTGGCACATTGTATCGGACACGTTTGGATTTGGATCAAGAACATCAAATTGATTCAAAAAAAAAATTGTACTTAAAAATAGGAAGAAACATGTTTCGATAAAAAAAATCAAATTCTTATCATCTCCAAATTCACCATGAAGAAAGAACCCAATCTCAAACAATATGCTTTTCACCTCTTCCCTCCTCCAAGTACAATCAGCAAGGAAGATTTCAGTATCAATATGCTTTTTCACTTCTTCCCTCCTCCAAGTACAAACATCAACGGAGATTTCAGTATCCTGTATAATGGTAACAAAACTCACTCTGACATGATGTTTCCTACTTGACCAAGACTGGAATTATGAAGCATATCAGCAGAGTATATAGATCTCTATCGATTGAATTCTTACAGAATAAATCTACGGGTTCTCCAAAATCTTGAAAACCAAGGGATAAGACTCCATTCAATCAGCACTAGCATCGTGCGCCCTTGCTTCTTACTTTATCCTCTGCGTAGTACTTGTCGATCGAATTGAATATAATGTGCATTATAATACTGCACGTAGTTATTTGATTTGCCCTATCTTTGCCAGGGATCGACATCCAGGAAGAATCGAACCCAGAGAGAACCACAGCTAAGCTAAGAGCAGAGACAGGTCAAATGCATCACTCCATTCCATTCTGATTGTATCTGTCTGCCTTTTCCAAGTAATTGCTTGGCTTTCATTTTTGTTATTGTTGTTGTTTTGTATGTTCCATCTTATAATAACAATTTATCACATCCCTCTGGAATCATTCGTCTTGAACCATCCTCCTTCAGTTCTATCCCAAAAAAAAAAATTAAAAAAATCGCCTTGCCAGTCTTGACGCATAATGAACAATTGATCTAGGTATCAAAATCGATCACAACAAAAATCTAACTTCAATTATTAAAGTAACCTGTTTTGACCAAGAAACCCCAAATCTTATCCAAAATAAACAAAATCCTAACCATCAACTCAACTCATCCATGTGAATCATGTCCCAATTCTAAATTTCTATACCAAACCTGTCACTTCCCCCCCAGCTCTAAAATCTCCAACCAACTAAAAACAGCAAACTTTCGTCACAAATGAATCCGAAAAAAACACCGATCTAGCCAATCGAGTGATCTAACTTACAGACGTTGAAAGTTCCGTGTCCTAAACCTATGGGCGTCCCCGTGTCCGTATCGCGCATGTGTCCGTGTAATATGGACTCACCTTGAGTCTTCCGATTGCTTCTGCTGGAGGTGGCGAAGGAGGAGGAGGGGAGTCTGTGGGGAGCTCCGCCGGGAGCGGCTTGAAGGCGACGCCGTCGGCGACGGAGGCGGCGGTGGAGGAGAGGAAGGGCGGGTGGCGGATTCCGACGAAGGAGAGGAGCTGGTTCCACGAGGGGGTCCCCCTCAGGATCTGGATCAGGATCTGGAACAAGAACCCCAGCCACCCCACGACCGTCCTCCAAGCCCTAGCCGCCGCCGGCCTGTTCTTGTATGTCGGTGGCGCGAACAGTTCCGCCGGCGCCAGCTCCGACATGGAGGCGACAATGGGGGACACGTGGGGTGAGGTGATTGGCTGGATGAGGAGGAGGAGGAAGAAGAGGAGGGGGGAGGAGGAGGAGAATGAAGACGAGAGAGGGAGAGGAAAGTAATCATGGCGGAGAGACGGGGGTTGCTGGGGCCCACATGCTTTCGGTCTTCCTGTAGCTGCTTGGTCAAGGTGTGCTGGGCGACAAAGTCCAGGGCTAAGCCCGGATCAGGCTGGGTTTCCTATACCACAACCCGGCCCAATCCCGGTATAATAGGCTCCACGTGTTCGTGACTGTTGGCGGGAGTGTGTTTTACCAAAATGTCCCCTTCTAATTTTTTTTTTATAAACTAAAATTAATCCATCCAACTTTATTAAAATTTAATAGTTTCACTCAAATCTTGTGACCACCACCACTAAGCTACAACAATTATACACCCGATTCTAGAAAAAAATCAAGTTGAAATTTAATTATTGAATTCTTTATATTATATAATATAGGCTAGTTTGTTACTAAATATCATCAATTATCTCAATTTTGCAACTTGATACCTAAAGTATCATATTATACAATTATTATTAGACGACTTAAATCCTACAAAAGTTGACAACAAAATATTCCTCCATTGGCTTAAAACAAAAAACAAATGAGTTTATAAAAAAAAAACTAAAATTTTCGCGCTTGTAAGTAAGGTAATGAAGAAGAAAATACGGAGGAGAGAGTTTTTTTTTTGTCCCATACGCTTTAATTGCTGTTCCTGTTAAGGGCATTCTTGTATCCAAATCTTCATGTAAGTTTATGTGTTTTTTTGGTCCCATATGTTTCTGCTCCACCGAATATCTCTGTTACCTCAAATTCTTTAAAATAATATTATTTTATGTTAAATGTCTCATATTTATACCATCTTCTCTAATAATTATTGAATTTTTTTTGCCGGAGTTTGCTTCTTTAATTGTTTAATTGTGATATTTTGAACGTAATTATTTAAATATTTGATTTTCTTTTTAAGTTTTTCTATTACATATTGATCAAAATCAAGTGAAACATTCTATTTTTTGCAATAAGATCGAACGTTCATTGATTTTGGTTGTGGTTTAGTGAAAAATCAAGAAATAGTTTAATTTTAGTTGATTTTTTTTTATCATCATGACGGATAAATAAACTTCTTTTGATGGAAAGTTTATTTATTTTAGTTGTAATTCTCTTTTGAATCCCACGATATAATTCAAAATTTTTTTATTTTTTCAAATTTTCTATATTTTAGTCATTAATTTTACAAGGATTAGAGGTTTTGTAAACTGATTTTGTTTGACGAAACTCAAATATTTGAAATTGTGTTTATTGTTTTCATGTAATAATTTAGTTTACATGCTTCAGTTCATTGTGCTCAAATTGTGGTATAGTTGTGGTTTCTAGCTTTTTCCTATAAATTTTTAAAAAAATATTTTTCATCAATTATATGGTTAATATATCAATATCATTATATTACGTAGGATTTTTATTTTTTTGAGATGCTCGACGATACGCACGAGACTTTGTGCATGCTACATTGCATGCCTATTGGACCCATTGCCTCCAACTCTCACCAAATAAATAGAAAGAATAATACGTCCCCGTGGCTCGATCAACTGATTTTTCGCTACCCAGCTAGAATATTACATCTATCATCGGTAACCACAAGAGCACTCGAGTTCCGTAATTTTAGTTAGTAAATAATGTATTAAAATAATATCTAAGGCACTTAATTACTTGTGTCAACTAGTACTTAGTTGATAAAATTAGTTTACAATACTAATTATTAGTGTTTAATAATGATATTAATTGCTAGACGAATTATTTAATTATCCTATTATTATAAATACACTATCGTTCTTCACTATCCTACTCTTTTATCCCAACCAAAAGGACAAGAAATTGCAACCCCAAATCCTCCTACCAAACAGGTCCTAAATCTCAGTGTTACTTACACCGTCCGTCAGATGATCTGATCTAGCAATCAACGGCTAGATTTCCTTGATTCCAAATCCGGCAAACTCGAAGCAAAGAAAGAAACATAAATAAAGCTATTTATTCATTTCCTCCCCCTATCTTTATTTTTTCCTTCTTTTCCTTTCATAGCTACTATTCCAAAAAGCTCTGTTCTTTCTTCTTCTTCTTCTCCAAAATTCCTCAAATCTGTCGATCGAGATCGATCAATCGCTCGATCTCCAGATCTATCTCCAATGGAGATGCCATCGATCTCCTCCGCGCCCCGAACCGTCGAGGAGATCTTCAAGGACTACAGCGGCCGGAGATCCGGCATCGTCCGCGCTCTCACTCACGGTCAGTCGACGAACTCTCCTCTCTCTCTCTCGATCTATGATGCGCGGACACGAATTCGACACAACACAATCGACACGGACACGGGACGTCATCGGTGTCTCCGCACGTGTCCGACACGAGAAGGAACCGTTTTTTTTTTTTTTTTGCGACGTCCGCGCCTCCTAGATCTCGATATACGCTGCGCGGACATGAATTCGACGCGACACGATAGGGATACGGCACATGTTTCGGTGCACGTCAAATATGTGTCCGACACGGCGCCAAATATTGGAGCGCCCGTGCTTCCCTCGATCTCACGGATTGCTTTGTTTTCTTCTTCTTTGTTTCAGATGTGGAGGAGTTCTACGGCCTCTGCGATCCTGGTGAGTTTCATGCTTCTTTTCCCATTAATTTAGGGTTTTTGATAGGGATTTTTGGAGGATTTAGGGTTTAATATTTTGATTTATGTAGAGAAGGAGAATCTCTGCCTCTATGGCCATCCAAACAGTTCTTGGGAAGTGACGCTGCCGGCGGAGGAGGTGCCTCCGGAGCTGCCGGAGCCGGCGTTGGGGATCAACTTTGCGAGGGATGGGATGCACCGCAGGGACTGGCTCTCGCTCGTCGCAGTCCACAGCGACTCCTGGCTCCTGTCGGTCGCGTTCTATCTTGGAGCCAGGTTCAATGGGAATGAGAGGTAATGCTTGATGCTTATCAGTGTTTCTGTCTTGGTTGGGGTTTTGACTCTAGGCTTTTAGCCTATGTTGCACGGACGCGGATAGAAAACTGGATATGGACGCAGCGATACAGACATGAAACATTGATTTTGTGTCCTAGTGTATTTTGGAATGTCTATGTTGTGCCCGCTACTATTTGACACGAGCTCAGCACAAATTTTCAGAGCATAAACGTGTGATGTTTTCTGATTCAGGAGTTTCTTTTCTTCTAACATTGAACTTTTAGTTATGTCTGATTTGATATGTATCTACTAGAGTTGACTTTGGCCATGAGAACTCCACATGTAATTTCACACATTAAGCATTTGGTTGAGGATGCAAAATCCTAACTTTTGATTGTAATGATGGAAAGTCCTTAGTTTAGTTTTGGAGGCTTCCTGCTGGATTGTCTCAGGAATTAGTTAGTTTAGGAGGTTTAGGGTTCAAGATTAAAGTTGTAATTTCCATGAGATCTATGATCATGTGGGTTGAAACTTGAAAGATGTAACTTTATGTTGATGTTTGGATGAACATGACTTGGAAAGTTTACGGATGCGATCATATGAAATTAGACAAATATATAAATGGTGCAATTTTGTGGATGTGATCATGTGACATTAGACTAATATATAAATGATGTTTGATTTATCATCCATGCTGATGCCTCTACATGGGCGAGAATTCCTAATCAGATAGGTAATTCAGTCTTTGTGCACGGCTGTTAATGCAAAACTTAATTTCGACTATAGGAATGAAAACTCTGAGTTTTGTTAGGATTTCGGAAGATTTTGGGTGGCGTTTCCTGTGCTTAAAGAAAGTGTTCTGTTTTAATATATAGGAAGGGGGATGGAGAATGATATAATTTATTATTGTTAATCATACAGATCATTTAAGTTTCACATGCAGTATTATCTTTGGGAAATGGATTTTGGATTACTTGGAGTTACTATGAGGATTTTGACAACCGTTACTTAGTGTACATACTCCCAGAGTCCCAGCTGGCTGGAGTTCCCCTTCGTAAGAAAGCGGTTATGCAAATTTTAGTGCTTGTATTAGGCAGTGAAGTTCCTTTTCCCAGTCTATTTCCCTTTTGGACAATTTGGTATATAGTGTATGTCACCAAAATTCATGTCCCTATTTAAATTTCAATGAAATCAACATTGAGAACATTATTTTGTTTAGCGAGGGATTTAAATGTTGTCTTATTTACTCTTTGTATTCATTTACTCAGATAGATTCTTATGAATATATTAGGGATAACATTTATTACGAATAACTAGAAGATGTACAGAATGGATTGAAACTGTTGGGAAGTGCCTTCCCGTTTTAGTCATGCTCGTAGAGTAATGTCACAATTTGTATAAAAACATCACACGATAAAATGTTTAGCCTTTGGTGCTTAAGTAATCAGGGATCCTGGTTCCCTTTTTACTGTAGTTTTGTCTGTTTAATTGCATTTATTTTTAAATTTATTTTACCAAGGTGATTACTTTTAGACATGCTTGTTGTACTTATAGTTGGTCATTATTTGACAACGTATCGCAGCAAACCTGAAGGATAATTTTACCAGAGTTTCGTATGTATTTTGTAAGGGATTAAGTGGATTAACTTAATGTGGATTATTCCATTACTGGTTATTCATTCAAAGCTGTTTTGTCCTAAAAAATTGGCTGTAATTTTATGGAGTGAAGGGTGCAGTACCTCATGGTATATTGGAAAATTTGTAGGATGTGGGTGGGAGAGAGTTTGCCTCCCAAGGTTTAACGCTTAAGTGTTATTCATGCCCTTAAAAACTTTAGTACTTACAAGAAGAAGAAATAAATGCCCTATCCGTCAAATTTGTGGAACATCCTCACATCTAATAAAGTTACTACATACTTGCTAAACTGAGTTTCTGTCATGATGATGACATCATTGGTCACGAGTCAAATGATTTTCAAGGATAAAAATTTGGTGTATTTAGATACTTCAGTTTTCATTTGAGGTGTGAGAGCATTCTTTTAGATTTCATATACTCTATGTGTCAGTTGTGTCTACACCTTTTGGGGAGTGGAGCTGCAAATTCTTACAAATGATTTCCTACATATTCTATAATCATGTTGGATTGCTACAAATTGTTTGGATTATGGAAGTACATATGTGACATTTCAAATCAGCATAACAAATTTTCACGACCAATACCTATTGCTATGTTAAAAATCAAGAGTTTTAGCACATTCCTTTTAGATTTCGTGTGCAATGTTGCAAAAATCGGCTAGTCAGCCGACTAGTCGGCCGCCTAGTCGCTAGTCGGCCGACGGCGACTCGTTTTTGTGCTGGTCGGCGGAAAAAATCGGAGGAGCTTCGAGGCGGTCCTAGTCGGCCGTCTAGGCGGACCTAGTCGGCCAGGCGGGCCTAGTCGGCCGACTCCCAGTTCAAGGAGAAGAAGAGAAAAAAAGCAGCAGAAGGAGAAGAAGAAAAAGAAAAAACCCTAAACTTACTTGATAGCCGCTGAAGTCCGCCGTCCACCGCCCACCTCCGTCGACGTCCACGACATGCCCACCTCCGCCGCGCCACCGACGTCTGCAGGTAAAAAAAAAATTCTGATGCTTCTTCTCTTTTCTTTCTTCATCTTCTCCTTCTTCTTCATGCCGCTGATGTTGCTGCTGTTTCCTTTCTTCTTTATTTTTTTGCGTTTTTTTTTAGCTGCTGCTTTTTTTTTTGATGCTTCCTCTTTTTTGCTTTGCCAAGAGAAAGCTTTGCTTTCACTTTCCTTATCAACCGCCAAGAAAAAGCTTTTGTTTCTTCTGTGCACAGTTGCACAACAGTGAACATTTGATATGTTCCCACTTCTCATTGTCTTTTTTGCTTGTGTTTTGTGCATAGCAGCAGCAATTTTGATTCTTCTGTGCACTTGTAAGTCTTTTTTGCTTGTGCTTGTGCTTGTGCTTTGTGCACTTTTGTCTTTTTTGCTTCTGTACAGTGAACATTCAATAATAATAATACCAGCCCCACAACACAGTGAACATGGCATATATCATATTTATTATATATCTATTACTAATACCAGCAGCACACACACGACATATATATATATATATATATATATATATATATATATATATATATATATAAAATTAAAAACTCAAAACGATTAATCCGACTAGTCCCCGATTAATCCGATTAATCCCTAGTCCTCACGAACCGACTAGCGTCCGACTAGCGTCCGACTAGCGATTTTTACAACCTTGTTCGTGTGTCATATTGTCAATGTGTCATTTCGATTAAATTAGTTATTTAAGGCTATTAACTTTAGGATCATGTTATTAATTTAATGCCTAATAATGTGAATTTCCTAACTTACGAAATTCTCGGAATTTTTGCATCCTCCCCTCTCTCTGTGTGTGTGTGTGTGTGTGTGTGTGTGTGTGTGTGTTGAGGTGGTGAATTTTGGTTTAGGAGTTTGGGGTTCAAAATTCTTTGTTTGGTAGAGTAGAGGGTTATTGAACCAACAGTTTGGCAGACTTTGTATGGGTTTTCACCTTCTAACATCTGACTTTATCTTTAAAGTAACCTGCTTGGACAGCCATGTTTGTGCTTTTATCGCAAGTAGAATCAGAGAACTCAAAGTCTTAAATGTTTATCCTCATTTGAAGACGTGCAAAGTGATTTCACCTCTAGCTGGAAGGTTGAGTAGTTTTGTACATAAGCATGGGAGAAGAAGGGACTAATCTGTGATTTTGAGATGATGGCTTTGACGTGCTTGATTGTGTGACAATTTTAGATGTTGTAACGTTTTGCTTTAGGATGTGGTCTTCGCTACTCTAGCTGGAAATTTAGTTGTTTTGCACATAAGCATGGAAGAAGAGTACCCAATCATAAAGAAGGGGGACAATGTTCTGTGATTTGAGATGATGGCTTTGGAAATCATTGATTATTTTATAGTTGTTTTGGTTGAAGGTGTGGTCTTCACTACACCTCTAGCTGGAAGGTTTAGTAGTTTTGCACATAAGCATGGAAGAAGAGTACCCAATCATAAAGAAGGGGGGACAATGATCCGTGGTTTTGAGATGATGGCTTTGATACGATTGATTGTGTAACTGATTGTGTGACAGCTGTTTTGCTTGAGGGTGTGGTCTTCACTACACCTCTATCTGGAAGGTTTATTAGTTTTGCACATAAGCATGGAAGAAGAGTTACCCAGTCATGATTCATAATGAAGGGGGACAATGATCTGTGATTTTGAGATGATGGCTTTGATATGATTGATTGTGTGACAGTTATAATTTTTCAAGCTTTTCTTCAGTCTGTGGTCTTCCACATGTGATAATATGATGATAATCGTAAGGTATTAGAAAGGAGAAGATGTTAGTGATTTGTTTATTATTGAAGGAATTAGAAAGAATAATATTTAATTTTACGTATCACTAAAGAAACATTTTGTGGTGTGAGAGCATTCGGATGGGATCTTGTTTGTGTGAAAATGCAACCTCTTAGAGCAATGGTAAAGACTAAAGCGGCACTTTTTATAAAGACTTATTGGAAGTTCTTATCATTTTGAATGCAATGGTTAGTGGTTACAGAATGTTATCATATTTTACTTGGTACGAACAATATGTTTACTATTGTTGTGGTTTCTGTAAACTTTTTTTTTAATGTTATGATGTGTATGTCTCCATGTTGTAACAAAATTCTATTTTCTAAAATAATCGATGTATCCTGGGTTTCTGTAAGTGCAATGTTGCATATTGCTTATGGATTCTTCGATGCACTTATGGGTATATGGCCCCAATTGTAAGCTGCAAAGAGCAAAACTTGTTGGAGGTTAAAAGAAACAGTATTTTGACTTTTTATTTCTAATTCCAGCTTGTGGGACTTCTATGACTGAATTTTTATGTACCTTGGGTTTCATGGATTAGGCCAAACGTATAGTGGTCCCAAAGTTGTTTGGGAACATCATTTGTGAAAAACATGTGTTGGCAACATTAAGAATGTTCACTTATTGGCTTTGGTAGTTGCACGTTTTTGGATTTTGGAACCCAGTAACCATGAGAGGGAAAAGAAATACATATAAATATTTTTTTTAACAAAAGATAAAATTGATGGGTTCATTGGGTTTCAGTAATTTCAACTCTAAGTTGCACGAACATGGATAGGACACGACATGGCGACACGGACACGACACCTATTTTGGTGTCTCCTATTGTATTTTGGAATGTATGTGGCGTGTTCTGATCTGCATCCGACACGACACAATCCGGATTTTTGGAGTGTCCGTGCTTCCCAGTTTGAACTCTAATAAAAGTGAGACTTGTGGTTGAGAAATGCTCAGGTATCAAGTGGCTAGTCCTCCAATTCTAAGGCCTGATAAAACTCAATCATGAGGTTTCCTGTTGTTAAAGCTATCTTAGTCCTTAATGGATTATTTTCTTTCTTTCTTTATAGTTTCATTTCTTTTGTAATTTACGACAAGGCTGTTATTTGCGCCTCTTTGTTATGCATTAAATTCATTTGGTTAATGAAGTTTAGGACTCGCACCTTTTGAGACTCCCTTCATGTCAAGTTCAAATGTTTGACAGATATTTCACATGTTTAGGCATTTATATATCAGAGTATGCAATTTTTTCCCCTGGTGGATATAGTTAGAGTGATACCTTGACAAACGAATATGATCTACAAGCTTTTTTATGTTAAGCATTTAGTAGGCTGATTTCACTTAAATACCCCGAACGTTTTTGAAGTTGATACTCTAAACTATTTTTTCCCCACTTGAATACAATTATCGCTCTTTTTGAAGTTGGCCCTTACAAAAAGGCCAAATACCCTCATTAGAATAACTAATATTTCCTTTTAGCCCCTTCCCCGTCCGCCCTCCTCATGCTGTTGCTGTCATTTTTGTGCAGCACCAGCTGAGTGCCGGGGCAATCAGGTGAAAGTAGCCTATTAGTAATTCATTCTCTTCTTCCTATTTGCATTTTACCATTGCATGTTGATTAGAACATGGTTCATTTCTGTTGATTTTGTGGAACATCCCAACACGTTATTTGAATATTAATGTAGAACTAATTATGACCTTCAATACACCGGGGATAACACTAAGTCTGCAACCGACCATCTGGTTGCCAGGTCCCCGCTAATATTTCCTTTTAACCCCCATTTTATGGATAGACTATTTCAGAGAATGATTATCCTCCAGGATGCAAGTTCCTAGTCTTACCACTGTACTAAACGACACTCTTAAACCAAGTGTATGACTATACAGTAAATATTTGCGTTGGCTGTTCAACACAATGATGCTAGGCAATTTTGCAACAACGTGTAATAGGCAATTTTGCAAGCCACACATAAATTGGTAAAGCCAACTCTAAATTTAGCCCATTGTTAGCAAAATAGAAATAATTGGCAAAGATTACCTCTAGTCCTTTTTCTTGAGGACCTATGCTAGTGCTCATAGACTCCTCGGTGTTGGGCATGATATTTTCTTTTGTTAATGCCCATTAGGGTGACTTACTCTGTCATACACAGAATTTTCTTTCAGCTCATTGTTTCTTCGTATGTGTACAAAAGAAGTTACCCTGGCTTACTAATCAGAGTCCATTAACTAATTTTCTTACTATTGTGTTTATTCCTACCAATTAGTGCCCTTCATCACTATGTGGTCGTAAATGCCCATAAGTTTGTTCCTTACATTGTTCCATAGATGTGTGACTGTTGTTAATCTTGTCGTCTCCTTCATCTGTATATAGGGAATTTGAAAACTTAGCTTGGTAAGTTCATTCCCTTGTCTAATATGGGAAAATTCTTCCAAATACAGTTTGCCTCCTCAAACTACTACACCCTCCCAAATCCAAGCAACCTCTTAACCATTGCTCCAAGTTTCTTTTCCGCTAAAAAGTCTCAGACTGAGACAATTGGACCTTCATTAGGTGTTGGCACTGTCACATATTAGGTTGAAAATCGGATTATAAGCTGATCATAAGTTTCTTGTCATTTTACATGGTGCATTCTCTTGACTATCTGCTCAAAACCTGACCTTGTTTTAACAGTTAAAATTTTGAACAGTTAAATTTTTTGACGGAGATGGTGGATTTGTTAAGCTGGGGCTAGGAGAGGCCTCAAGCAGTTGAGTTAGTATCCGAGGAGCTGAAGGGAAATACCTGACACTGCTTGGATGGAATAAGTAATGTGAAATTACAAAAGCCTTTGGCTGGCTATGTATGTCTTCCATGTAGCAAAATGTGGCGAAGGTTGTTGAAGTACCTGTGCTTAATTGTCATGGGTTTCAAAGTATTTGAAAGCTTCATGTACTGACCTTTATAAATTATGATTCCTTTCATTATTATACAGAAGTAGCATCCTGGTCATCCATGATGTCATAGTTATTATTCCGTCCACAGCATGGTTATATAACTTATCAATTTGTTTACATCTTCGACCATAATTTGCAGTGTATGGTAGTAATAGGGAGCTGTTCGCGGGCGGGGCTTCTCCCACCGTTTTCTTAAAAAATAGGGAGCGTTAAGGCCAATTCTTGAGGATTTATATGTGGAATCTGAAGTCTGAATTGAGTTGACAATGATTCAGAATATGTATCAAGAATTGGTGGATTATATTAGCATGAGTGCGGAACAGGACTATCATCTGTACTGTTCATTTGCTACTTCGGCAAAGTTTTACTATTGATGTATATTAAATAGAAGAATATAAGAACTAATAAGGTTTTTTCCAAGATTCAAGAGGTTTTCAATTAGTTATTGCCATACTTTTTGAGGGAATTTCAGATCACAAACTACAGGCTAGTGATTTTTTACTATGAAATATTTACAATTATAATGAACTTTTTCGCGGAGAAGTAGAAGAAATATTATTGTTTATCCGTTCGGAGTGCTTACAGAGGATCATGTTCTCTCTGCTGTATATGGAAATCTTCCCAGATGTGTTGATGATCACAAACAAGACGATCTTGTTTCCTGTGAAAGATTTAATTTGAAGACCATTGTCATTATTGATGTGGATATGCTTGATTGTACTGGAGAAAGTGGAAATTCAAAACTAAAATTGGAGGCATGGCTGATTTGTTGTTATCTTGGTGCGAGCAGGATGCGAAACTAGCCACTGTTATTTTTAGTTTACTAATGCCACTGCCCCATTTCACAGATTGATTCACTTAATGTGTGTTCTGGTTCCAACCAAGAGGACTAATAGTACCCAATTATGCTGATGGGATATGGATGGCTTGAGTTTATTCTAGGGAAGTTAGAGGTGGCATCAATAGACAAGATGATAGAAAATCATCTTTGGTGGTTTGGACGTGTGCAACGTAGAATAATAGATGCTCAAAGAATGAGCGTAAGATAATAGTTAAAGGAGCTCCTAGGACTAGAGATAGGCCTAAACGAGCATGGATTGAGGTTTTAAAGAAGGATATGATTTTTGTTAGTGTTACAGAGGGCATGACTCTTAACGGAGCTGAATGTAAGAGAATGATTCGAGCCGACCCCAAAATTTTGGGATAAAGGCTTATTTATTTTCAAGTTCCATTAATGTACTTTGGGTGAGTTATGAATGTAATTTGGTTGGATTCTATAGGTATAAAGTCGACCATACGATACTTGACTTGCCATATGCATATACGGGAAGTAAATTAATTAAATGTTGCATAGAAATTCCACACAAATAGGCAAAATTAAATATCTAAGATATAAAACATAAATAAAGCAAGTTGCTGCAAAATGTAAGGTGTCTGATTTATACAACCCACCCTATCATAATATCAATTTTCCAATGTAACTTGTACGTCCTTTTTCACAGTGTGCAGGGCTTTAGAAATAATTATCACTCTAATTTTCTGTTAGTTTTCATAACTTTAAAGTACTACTGTCTAAATACCACCACCGCTGTGATACGAAATGAAGAATGGTTGTATCTTTTTAACTCCAATCTTTTGGTCCTGTGCTACTTTCCTCCCTCATTATTTTCATTCGGCCAGAAGTCTGCACCTGCCCTTTCATCTCCAGAAACATTGTAGTTATCTGCCTTCTTGATCAAGCTTCTTCGCTTCCAAGGTGGTTTCCGTTTGTCCTTTCGTCTTCCTCTTTTCTACTTTTTCCCTACTCCACTTTTTCACCTAGCTTCCAAGTTCAAACTTGACAGAACCGATAATTTTTTGCACAGGATGTTGATCTCTAATTTGTCTTCAATTTCCTTGTTCAACCTGCCAGAACCTTATGAAAGTCGCATAACAATTAGCCTGGTCTCTTCCCAAGATCAGATGGTTTAACCTTGTTGGGGCATGGGAAGGGTTAGGGTGGGGCCTGTTCAATGTTGGACAAGCCATTTCATCAGTAGAGGCTAGTGAGCTTTGTATAAATTGCACTGGGTTTGGCTTGACCATTAACCATATCTGACCCCAATATTTGTCCTAATAAGTCATGGATACACGCCTATGTGGTAGACTACAAGGGTTACCTCTTCAAACAGCTCCTTTTAGGCTCATCAAACTCTCTCTGCACATGAAGCCTTGAGACCCCAATTAGAGAGGGATGGGAGATAGGAAGAGAGTCTACTTTATAGTAGAAAATGTTAAACATCCAACCCTTCTAGTTGATTACTGGAAGCAGGGTGTTGTAGTGCATGCCAACAGTTTTCTTGGATCGGGTACAACAAAGGCCTTGAGGTTCATGTGGCAGAGGAGGGGAAGCATATAATGCAGGATGGCATATGATGCTGTTGGACTTGAGGTGGTGGTGTGCATGTGGAGAAGAGTAGAAGCAGATCTGGAGAGGAGGCGAGGTATATCAGAAAAGAGGGTTTTGGACGAAGAAAAAAGCAAAAGCCCCTTTCATAAAAGAAGGCATCCAGTGCCATTGGGCTTCCGCTTACATTCTTGGGATGGTCAAGATATACACAGCCTTACCCCCATATATATGGACATGTTTGTTTCCATGACTCGAACCTGCATCCTCCAGGATGCAAACAACAAACTGGCGCCGCCCTCAAAAGCTCCTTTCATATACTTATTATATAAGTTAGCAAGTCTAGCTAGAAACTACCAGACTAAGAAACCTTCACAAATTATTTTGCACCAACTTAAATGTGTGACTGCAACCAATGGAGGTCAAGGGGATTGCTCCAGAATCTTCGGTATCAGATCTTTTACAGTTCTAGAGAGTAGGATATGTGCCTATTGTTATGTTTTTCTTTAAGACTATACTGTTGTACTATTTTAACATTGTGGATCGACTGATTTTTAGTTCTGATTTAATGCTAGGTGCAAATTTCCCCACGGTAGTCTCAGACTCTCATGATAACCTGTTAGATGTCACTCTCTAGTCTACTTTTCAATACCCATTTACAGTAACACCTCTTGTATGATATGCTTGTAAATTCCACTGGTAAGGAATTCTGAAACTTCGATTATGCAGTTCAAGGCACATGTTGCTATGGACCAACATTCTCCTAACTTAGAGCGTCCATTATTTATTATTCGTGCCTCCATATTTGGTTAATACTTAATAGAGCTTGTGTAATGTCTGATGCGACTCATCTTGAAAAGGGGAGGGCAGCTGTTGGGTAGGCAGTGATTGAGCCTTAAACGCCCAACCATAGGAGTAATGATCTTGAATTAAGGACAAATAGAGTCCAACGAAATTTAGGAGTAAAAGTTCTTTAGGATATTCTTGTAATCAGTATTTATTAGACAAGGTGTTTTATTAAACGAGTTACCAAGGCTCACCTTATTTGGCTTCATAGCCTATTCCAAGCAATTCTAAATAAAGAAAGATAATTCAGGATAAAATAAAATCCTACTCGATTTCCATAAAGATGTATTTTAATCTTTACTCATACTATGGTTTCAAATATGAACTATAATTTCTGGGCCAATTTTGCAGGCCTAAACAACAAAGTTAGATTTGCTGTGTTCAAACAACATATCAAACTTATAGCTCTTGCTATTTAGTAGAAAAGTAGAAATAAGTCTCTTGGAGTCAGTTAAATCTGAACCAGTTTTTATTGGCATCAAACCACTCTATATCTCATCTACAAGTGCCTGATATTGGAATTCCTATTTATTAATGTTTACAAATACGCTACCTACGCAAATCTGCCAAATTTCTTCTGCATAAAGCTGAGAAGGGTCTGAAATTGCTCTGTATCTCGCATTTGCTTATCTATTCTTGTGATATCATTATTTGCAAGACACTTTCATTCTACGGAATGTCAACTTATTCCTAGAAGAGGGATGCTCCTCTGTCCATCTACATAGACTTTCTAACCTCAGCAATGTACGTGCTACCAGGCTACCTTATTTGTATCAACGGATGCTTTTATTGTTTAGTATATAAACGATGACATCCTCACCTGCTTTTACTGGAATAATATTCTGGCACCCTGTTAGGAGTTAGGACGCAAAGAACCAAGTTAAATATCTCTGAAAACAATAAGACTCTGATTGGAGGGTAGTATAGCCTTGTTCACTTTATAAACTTGCTTCTTATAGTCAATTAGTCATACTCTTAGTAAAAGTCCATTCATCATACTATTGTAGGTGATCTCTTGATTCTGCGAAAGATTTCTTATCCAAAGACCGATAGTTACTTTTTGTCTCCTACAGCTTTTGTTCCATCTTTCTCAGTATTCAATCAGGTAAATCTTTGGAAATAGAAACTATGTTTTTGATATCAGATGCTTGTGTTCATGCTTGTTATGTTGCAATGCGTTAATTGATATTCAGCTAGAAATCTTAGACTTCTTTCTCCAAAATGCCTGACACGAGTATATAGCTCGTATATGTTTGTTTGTATACATACAATTTATCAATCTTATACGAGGAATTTTATATGTAGTGTTAAACTGTGAACCGAGAACCAACATTGATTTGTTTTCTGTCAAAAGAGAAAGTAAGACGCTAGTCAGTTGCAGTTATGGATATCTTTGACATACCAGAGTTAGCTGCCATTACGGTTTTCAATTAATAATTTTATGTCTGTGAAAATGCTTACTCTCCTCGTACCCCATGTAAATAAGTTTGTATCTTTTTTAGGATCTGCTCGACTTCAAAGCCATGATTAGTAAAATATAGTTGGGAGGATAATTCTGTTGTATTTTTCAGGAAGCGTTTATTCAGCTTGATCAATGAACTGCCCACTGTTTTTGAAGTGGTTTCAGAAAGGAAACAGGGACGTGAAAAGTCTGGCATGGACAGCGGAAGCAAATCTAAAATGTCAACAAAGGTGCGGTTACATATCTATTTTTCCATTCTTTTTTTTTTCCTGCACAAATTGGAGTAATAAAACCTTTATTTTCAGCGATCAAGCGAGGGACATGTAAAACACAACTCGAAACCAGTTGATGAGGGGTATGGTGCTGAGGACGACGAACACAGTGAGACACTTTGCGGGACTTGCGGTGGCAACTACAACTCGAATGAGTTCTGGATTGGGTGCGACATATGCGAGAGGTGGTTCCATGGTAAATGTGTGAAGATAACCCCTGCTAAAGCCGAGAGCATAAAGCAATACAAGTGCCCCAACTGCAGCTCAAAGAAAGGAAGGCAGTAACCTAATACACACCATTTCCTCCTCTGGTTCTACTTCCCTGACAGTTTAACCTTTTGGGACTGTGTTATCGTTCAAAAATATATATTAGGTGTCGGAAGTTTTCTTTCGTAGTCTTTTTTTTTTGTTGTTGTTTACATACAAGACATTATAATGCAGGAAATATGCGGTCAAGTTGCATTCTTGTGACCGTTCCTGTAACCAATTTCACCTTTGAATTCTGAACATTTCTGATGTTTGGAAGGAAACTTGAAGCTCAAGCTACAAGAGAAACAACATCAGATGTATGTTTCTAAATTAACCTCTGTATTTTCGTTCTAGTTGGGTTTTTTTTTTTCTTCCCGGTTATCACAATGAAAAATGTCCAGCTATCCTCTTATATGGGTGCTGATAGGTTGTAGACTGAACTCTACTAATCTTATGGAGATCACTTGAGGATGCCTGAGCTTATAGGCCCGGGGACTGTGATGTAGAATAATGTAAGCGGAAAGGTTCACAAGTCGGACACTAAAAACTTGTAGTCAAAGAAATGAAGGTTCACAAGTCGGACACTAAAAACTTGTACTCAAAGAAATGACTGCTTGCAAACAGGTTCACGACACATCCTCTCTCTCTGTTATTATAATACTGCTTGGAAACATTTCAAAAAAAGTTGTCTAAGTCGTATATATATTCTATTAATTAATTAAAAAATAAAATTTTTCTAACTACAATGTATGTCTCTCCTCAAGTTGTTAAATAATAATAATAATTCTAAATCCTTTTAATTACCCGAGTATATAACAAATCCTACAATATTTTTAATATCAAAATTATATTTAAACTAAAAATACGATATTATCAACTAAACACATATTGAAAATTCTAAAAAGTATCTATAACAATTGAAATATATTCAAATTATATTAAAAATATTTAGATGTAATTTTATCTAATTTTCTAATAATATTATAGATTTTTTTTGGTATGTGCAAGTGAACATAATCTAGGAAGCATGCAAAAGAAGAAAAAAAAAATCTAGGAAGCACACATGATAGGACATGATACAGTATATGTAAAAGTTTTAGGATACAAATACGGCATATATATATACACACACACACATATATATGATTTATTTATTTTATATATATATATATATATATATATATATATATGATTTATTTATTATTATTTTTTTGCATGGGTGATTTAGTTGAAGGCAACTCAGGCATAGGAGGGAGGAGAAGAGGTGTCCTATTGCTCACAAAATGGAATCAGTCAATTTAGGGTTAAGGTGGATTGCATAAATGAGTAGCCTGTTGTTTTTGTTTTTTTATTATAACCCATACACGCCTACACGTCACGTTTCTATGGTTGGAGGACTCGAACTCTGCTAGTCATGTCTGATATCTGTGCTGCTTTCTAGGACTGCAAATGAGCCAAGCCGTTCGCGAGCTGCTCGAAGCTCGGCTCGACAAAAGCTCGTCCGAGCTCGGTTCGTTTAGTAAACAAGCTGAGCTTAAGCTTCATTTTCGAGCTCGTTTAATAAACGAGCCAAGCTCAAGCTTAGAAGTACTCGGCTCGTTTGAGCTCGCGAGCTCGTTTATGAGCTTGTGAGCTGGCTCGTTTAGGAGCTTGTTTAGAAGCTCGTTTGTTCTTTGTTAAATTCTAATTTTATATATGTTTGTATAACAATATGGTTGTGTGCATTATATATTTATATGTTCTTAATAATTGATATTAAGGAACTTTTTAAATTTAATTTTTATAAATAAATTGTTAGTATTACATGTACTTGATTTAAACCTAACTAGCTTGAAATCGAGGTTGTTAAGCTTGAAATATAGCTTAATGAGCTTGAAATATAGTTGAGCGAGCTTGAAATCAAGCTTATCGAGCTTGATTTTGAGCTTATCAGACTTGTTTATCAAGCTTGAATCAAGCTCACTTATCAACCTAAGCTCGAGCTCAAACCAAGCCAAGCTCAAGCTTAATATAAACAAAGCTCGAGCCAAGCTCAAACTCTAAAGTAAAAAATTGACAACCTAGAGCTCGATTAATTTTAGTCAAGCCAAGCTCAAGCTTACAAAAGCTTGGCTCGTTTGCAGTCCTATGTAACTACATAAACTACGAGCACGGGACGTATATTGGGGTTTCTTTTAATAACTATTTCTTACTTAAACAATTATATACCTTCTACTTGGATACTTCATTTTGAATGGTATTGAATTAGATCGTATAATTAATTAGAATTAGAGCATATAAATAATTAGAATTAGTTAGAACTAAAATTTAAATTAATCAGTTTTTAACTATTTCTTAATTAAGAAATCATAGACCTTCTACTAGACTACTTATTTTGAATCATTTTGAAACATCCTTATAATAAGTAGAGACTGGAGATGTTTTCTTTCGCAATGAATCATGATAACATAAGTTATGTTCGGTGAAAGATTTTAAATGATTGAATATATTCGATCCTCATAGTTGCTACTTTGATGTTCATCCTTACATTTAAAGGTTATCGTCTGTCATTTTTATCCAACCAAAAATTACTTTAGAGTGGTTTGTTGAACATTTTAACTAGTTTTAACCACTTGTCCGACACATGGCAATATTTGAATGGCAGAATGAATATTCCCACGAGTTTTGGTGTGTAAAAAAAAATTCTTTTATTTACAACTCTAGAAAAAAGTTTGTAAGCTCACTCGTAGAATAGAACTCAAAATAATTGAACAAAAGGGTCAAAAAAATTGCTTGAAGGTTAATTGCAGGTGCATCAATACAGTAGAAACTCTATAAATTAATACTCGATTATTTAATAAACTCTCTAAGATAATATTTTTGGCCGGTCCCGACTCAGGGATAGGGTGCTAAATTAATAATTCGCTAAAATTATAAGATAATACATTTTTGATAATTTCTTCAGACCCCATATAAAATATAAATTAATAATTCCTTATATATAGCATATTACATGAATGATTTATGAAGGTTTCTTGAAAAATGACTCAATTGTCTTTTGTTTTTTGTTGAAATCAATTTTTCCTTGAATCTCGTCTCTAATTTTCCTTAGTATGGTAAGAACTTCTGGTGTTGTTTTCTCATAGCTCAACAAGAAATTGTTCAATGTGATTGCCGCTTTAATAGCTTCGTTTCGCGAAGGGGGCTCCATTGTAGAACTTTCATCATCTTCTTCATCGATATCATCTTTATTAATTTCAATAACGCTTTCAATAATTTCTTCATCAGTCAACAACTGTGCAACTACATTTTCTTCTGGGTGAGTCAGAACATCTTCGACATCCATTGCATTGCGATAACCCAACTCTTTTAATTAATATATAAATTAATAATTATTAATTTATCGATTAATTAATAACTCTTTTAATTAATAAATTTTGGTGGTCCCAAGTGTATTATTTTATAGAGTTTCTACTGTATATCAGTAGACGACATAACAACATACATCAATCATCATATCAAAAGCCTTCCGAGATTATTTATTTAGTTCCACTCGGACCTATTTGATCTAACTAATATAAGGTGACTCGAAACGGTTCAAAACTGAACCGTCTAAACTGTTTGTAAATATTTCATTAATTATTTTTTAAATAATTAACTAATTATTTATCTATTTAATATGATTTAATTATAACTAAAGATATCTTTAACTCAAGTGGTTAAGATAAAAGATATTTTTTGTTTGTTTGAGTTCAATTCCTACAGACGATAATATTTCTAATAAATTTATATTTATTTAATTTTTTAACAATTTTTTACGTGCTCACATACAAGTTAGTAGTTTGATCTTGTACTTCTTACCATTTTTAAGAACAAGCTTAGTCAAAGGATAGTGATGGATAACAGAAAGATGAATAAAAAAGAAATAATTGATGGATAATTGGGGAAATACTCAACCGGAAAAGTTGGGAACCACTGAGTGCATTCTCGCACTCTTTCTTAATTAAGGCCAGTTTCAAACTACTACACTACCTCCAAACAAGACAATTGGCTCCTTTTAATAGACCTCGAAAATATTCAAATGATCAATTATGCTCTTGTGTTAACGTGTTTCATATGCTTGGTATCATATACGCACAATTATAATTGTCATCGACGCATATGATTGAAGGCCCTTTACACAGAGACATACACAAATACAAATACAAATAAATACTTTACATGGTATGCAGGGCCGGCCCTGGGATAAGCCGAACAAGACGTCGGGTTTGGACAACCCCCCCGCTTGGGGCAACCCCTAGGCTCAGCATGATCCCATAAGAGGTCGGGATCACGGCTATCCTCCAGAATCGGCCCCCATAAAGGATTAAGAGGCAACCAAAACTATATCTGAATATGACAATCCAATCCCGTGGGCCGGCCCCGATGGTATGTGCACTAAGGACAAGGTGACACAATTATGGCATCGGTATTGGTGTGTAATTATATATTTGAGAGGATGTGGTTTGTGCCTGACGTACAAGTGTCAGAGATGTGTCCGACACGATCAGTGGCGGAGCTAGCCCCTAAAATTAGGGAGGGCTAAACTTTAGGTATAGTTTAAGCGACACGAAAACACTAACATCCACCGCTTAAAATATCAATTTCTTAGAATTTATTTATTATTTAGTTGTTGTATATTTCAAATTTAAAAAAAAAAAAAACACAACTAGAGGAACATGCATTAAGAAAAAAAGCTCAATTTTTTTCTTCTTCAAAATATTGGGGTGGGCTACAGCGCCCCCCTTGCCCAGGGGTAGCTACGCCCCTGGACACGATGCATGCCCACATTGCTGTAGGTTGTGTTTCCTTGCCTACAACCCAGCTAGCAATGTCGCGCGGAGGAGCTCCTGACACCTGACATGCCTGCAGGTTATTCATAAAAGACTTCTAACAAGTATCAACATGTTAATTAGTGCCGACGCACAATTTTCGATGGAAAACTGAAATATCGTAACAATTGTACAAACAATCGTTATTACGTAACACTTCACAGAAGGTACGTAGAAAAATCCCACAAGTGCTACCCTTCACAGAAGGTGCACAGAACGTAACACTTCACAGAAGGTACGTAAGAGAGATTCCACAAGTGCTATCCTTCACAGAAGGTGCACAAACATAATTCTGATAATATCAACGCAAACACTTCACCGAAGGTGCGTTAATAGAATCCTGACAGAACCAACAAAGAAGAAGACTGGCGAAGATGAAATAACTCCTGCTGGGGTGAATGAACACCGTTGCTCAAAGCTTTATTCGTCCCACACGAGCACGAACAGCTTCCAGGAACCAGCAAGTTCACGAAGAACTTCTGGAACGCTCGTAAGTCAATATTTGAGACTTGAACGGGCTTCCTGGACTTAACAGACTCCCTCAACTCTCTTCTTGGTGCTTCTTTCAAAGGAGGCCAAGGGGCTCTATTTATAGAGTGGAGTTGAGACTTCACCTCTTCTCCTATCCGATGTGGGACTAAAATACCAATACTCAAAAATAGAGTTTGATATTTTAGATCATCCCACAATCAGCATAGAAGTGTGCCAGTCCACGCCTACCCCCCGAACACTCCCGTGCATGCACGAGACATCCTGGAGTCCGTGTCCGAGTCCAAGTCCGCACAACAAAAATTAACTTGCATCTTTGTTAGATTTAATCCTTCTTCCTTCTAGGAAAATACTTTCACATGGCACAAACTTGTGCCCCACTACACCTCATGTGCACACCTCAACACAAGCAATGCATTATATTGAGATACTCACCATTTGGTGTAGCCGATGTGGGACTATCTTTTCTAGTCCAAAGGCAGAAACACCAATAATCCCCCACATATCTCAATATATGGGTTGAGCGTTCCCCACAGTTACTGCCCATCATGTATTAGGAGAGATGTCGCTACGACTTGAATCTTCCCGTATAGGTTAAATAACAGCATGATACTAGAATGGACTAAGCCTTGAATTCTGCACCATAACTGCAATTCTTCCTACTCACATAATGACATCAACTGTGCTTCTGGCTGCACATTGAAGGCCTTGTGCCAGCCTGGTTTCAGTGTATAATTTTTGGGCGTCTACAAGTTTACCCTCAAGAGACGGCCTGATATCTCTGTCCATACACTATAGGTGAGTTCTTTATAAAGAGTCATGGCATGAAGCATTGCGCTTCTTTGCGGTGCTACGCCGCTATGACATGGCTTAAAGCCGAGGCTTTACCCCACCTGGGTACCTCATCGTAGTGTCATACTACTGTAGCATGAGGTCACAGGCCTCTTTGTAGTGCCAAACTACCCAACATGAAGCCTTGCGCTTCCGTGCGGTGTTACGCCGCTATGACATGGCTCGCAAAGCTGAGGCTTTACCCTACCTGGTACCTCTTCGTGGTGTCATGCCACTGTAACATGAGGACATCGTCCTCTTTGTAGTGCTGTCTACCTCTCTTTATTACGATTATCATACAATATTAGGCTACCTGCCTATTTACGGTGCTACTCCGTTGTGACTTGGCTTGCAAAGCTGAGGCATTACCTCTACCTGGGAACCTCATGGTGGAGTCACCCCACTATAGCATGGAGTTACACTCCTTGTAGTGCTGCGCTACCGTGCTTCCTGTAAAGCACTCCAGGCATTCACTCTGCCTGAGAACTCATTAAGGCATTTAAGCCAACCTTCCCACAGGATCCGTTTTCCGCAGAAAACAACAGTAGACAACAGTGGTTGTAGGTCCGTAACCTCTCCATGTCACATAGGACAAGTACCCACCGTTCCTGATATTCTTCTGGTTAATAGTCCTCCCTTGAACCAAAAGCTAGATGCCTAGTAGATTTCTCTTTGAACTAATAGCATAAAACTTTATGGTAGAAATATAATAACACAATATCAGAATGCCTTCAAGCCCATTTTACAAGCTGTGTCATCGACCAGCTGGCGCTTGAGGCCCTTGGTGAACGGATCCGCCAGGTTCTCCTGACTCCGAACATCAATCACTGCAATAACACCTCTCTTGATAAGATCGTGTACTGCTCTGTGCTTCAACCGCACCGTTCTCTTCTTTCCGTTGAAGAGTTCATTTGATGCCACTGCTGCCGCCGCCTGGTTGTCACAGTATATCGGTATTGCCGGTATCTGAGCCCCAACCACCGGAAGATCATACATGAGCTCTCGAAGCCACTCTGCTTCATCTGCAGCAGCATCCAATGCAAAGAATTCAGATTCCATGGAGGAGCGAGATAACATAGTCTGCTTCTTCGACTTCCACGATATAGCAGCTCCGTCCATGGCGAATACGAATCCACTTGTGAAATACTCGCTCTCCATATCTGAACACCAGCTAGCATCACTGAAGCCTTCCACTACTGACGGATCTCCGCTGTAGAAAAGTGCATATGTCTGAGTTTTCTTGAGATATCTCATAACACGCTTCACAGCTTTTCAGTGCTCAACACCTGGATTGCTAGTGAACCGACTCAGCATTCCCACTGCAAAAGCTATGTCAGGCCTTGTGGCAGTAGTAGCGTACATCAAGCTTCCGATGACGCTAGCGTACTCCAACTGCCTGACGCTTTCCCTCGAATTTGGCTCCAGCTTCTGATCACTCCGGTACGGTGTATCAATAAAAGAAAGATCTTGATACCCGTAGTGAGTGAGCATCTTCTCAATATAATGAGATTGTGACAGCGCTATTCCAGTGCCTGTCCGGATGATCTTGAGCCCTAAGATTACGTCGGCATCCCCCAAGTCCTTCATACTGAACTTGGTCGAGAGAAATTTCTTTGTCTCTGTGACGCAGCTTAAATCCGTACCTAGGATTAGCATGTCGTCCACGTAAAGACATACGATTACTCCTCTTCCGTCAGCAAACTTCGTATAGACACACTTGTCTGTTTCACTGACCCTGTAGCCATTTGACCTTATTACTTTGTCAAACTTCTCATGCCACATTTTGGGAGCTTGTTTCAAACCATACAGAGACTTCATCAACTTGCAGACTTTGTCTTCCAGACCTCTGACGACAAAACATTCTGGTTATTGCATGTAGATCTCTTCGGTCAGCTCGCCATTAAGGAATGCCGTTTTCACATCCATCTGATGTATCACCAGCTTGTGTATTACTGCTAGAGCAATTAACAATCTGATGGTTGTCATCCGAGCTACTGGAGCATAAGTGTCAAAGTAGTCGATCCCCTGCTTCTGAGCAAACCCCTTGGCCACTAGCCTGGCCTTGAACTTGTCAATGGTTCCATCTGCTTTCATCTTCTTCTTGAAGATCCATTTGCATCCGATGGGTCTTGCTCCTTCTGGCAGGTCAACCAATACCCATGTGTTGTTGGAGGTGATTGAGTCAATCTCGTTGTCTATCGTCTCCTTCCAGAATACAGCATCTCTGGTCTTCATCGCCTCATCATAGGTAAGCGGATCTGCTTCCACATGATAGGTGACGAAGTCATCTCCGAAGTCTTTCGGCCTCCTCGTTCGCTTAGTTGACGGCTCAGCGAGTTCTGGTTCAGCTGGTGTCTCCTTGACGACAGCTTCATCTTGGACTACTGGTTCATTAAAGACTTCTGTCTGCTTTGTACCCTCATCATTCTCCGGAAGATCCACGAGAACAATATTTTTGTGTTTTGCAAACTTGTCTTCAAATTATTCAGCATCGCGAGATTCGATGATATGGTTTGACTCGATATCAAGGAATCTCCGAGCATCACTCTTCTCGGCATACCCCAAGAAGATCGCCTTCGTAGTCCTTGTCCCCAGCTTCTGAATCTTCAGATCCGGGAGCTTCACATAAGCCAGACACCCCCACACTCGAATGACATTCAAGTTAGGTTTGACTTTGAACCAGAGTTCATGAGGAGTTATGTCGGAAGTTGCATATGGCACTCTGTTCAGAATGAACGTTGCCGTTAGTGCAGCTTCTCCCCAGTAACACTTTGGAAGACCCGCAGTCAACAGCATGGAGTTCATCATCTCTGTCAACGTTCTGTTCTTCCTTTCTGCTACTCCGTTGGATTGAGGAGAGTACGGAGCCGTTGTCTCATTGATGATTCCATGTTCTTTGCAGAATGATAAGAATTCACGAGACCGATACTCTCCGCCTCGATCACTCCTTAACCTCTTGAGTTGTTGTCCAGTTTGTCGCTCAGCCTCGGCCCTGAACTCCTTGAACTTCTTGAATGCTTCGTCTTTAGACTTGAGCAAGTAGACGAAAGCATACTTTGAGAAGTCATCGATGAAAGTAATGAAATACTTCATCCCGGCCTTTGTAGAGAATTGTTTGAAGTCACAGATATCTGAGTGAACCAACTCCAGAAGATCTGTGCTTCGATGGACCCTGTGAAAGGGTTTCCTTGTGATCTTCGTCTGAGCACATACATCGCATTTCTCTACCTTACCCCCACACTTGGAGATAAGTCCTAGACTAGACATTCCGTTAATCCTTTTACAATGAACATGTCCTAGCCTATTATGCCACAACTCAAAAGAATAATCAGAAAAAGTGATTGCATTTATATTATCATGCTGGGTTACAACAAGCTGAATCTTGTACATTCCTTCAGTTTGGAAAGCTTTTCCGAAGAATGTACCCTTCTTGGACATCACCAAATGGCCAGCATTGATGTCCATCCTCAAGCCTGCGTTGCAGAGCAGACTTCCAGAGATCAGGTTCTTAGAAATTACTGGAACATGCTTCACACCTTGAAGCGTCAGAGTGTTCCCCGATGTGAGTTTCAGCTCCACCGTCCCGATCCCCAGTACTTCAGCTTGTGCCTGGTTTGCCATTATGACCTTCTCTGAAGTTGGCTCATAAGAGACGAACCAGTCTTTGTCTGAACAAACATGGCAGGTCGCACCAGTGTCTATCCACCAGTCCAAGTCAGCCCCCACAGTTGCAACCTGTGCTATCATGGCAACTAGATTAGTAATCATAGAAACCTTACTAGGCTCACCTTGTTCTTTGGGCTTGGACTTGCATTCGGATTTGTAGTGGCCCTTCTTGCCACAATTGAAGCAAGTCACATGGGACTTGGACTTCTGCTGCTTGAAAGCAGGACCCTTCACTTTCAGATTCGTGAAGTCCTTCTTTTTGCGATGAGAAGCAGCCTGCTTCCCCTGGTACTCTCTGGTTTGGGCCAGATTTGCCTTCGCCAGTTGTTTGGACAGAGTATCCATCTTCTGTTGAGAGCACATCTCGTCCTCAACATGGATCTCTTACAAGAAATCTTCTAAGCTAATTTCCATCTTCTTTCGATGCATCCTTGCATAGAAGTTGCTCCATTCTGTAGGAAGTTTCGCGACGATCCCTCCAACGACAAACTTGTCGACGAGGGGCATGTTCTCGTCTTCTAGTTTCTGACGCAACTTCAGAAACTCCTTCACTTGGGGCAGCATCGCCTTATCGTCTTCGAAGGTCCACTTGTGGTATTTTTCTACCATGAAGATCTTGGACCGGTTCTCGTCATCTTCATAGAGCTTTCCCAAGGAGTCCCATATCTCTTTGGCAGATGTCTTCTTGGAGTAGGACTCTGCCAGAGAGTCTTCCATGGAATTGAGTATCAGTAGTTTGCATATACTGTTTTCTCTCTTCCACTTCGCTTGCTTGGTCGTAGCAGCGGCCACAGCCGCAGCAGATCCAGTGGTTGGAACGATCGGTTCTTCTTCTGACAGCACGTGATCAACATTCACGAGTTAAAGATTTAAAGTGACATTTCGTCTCCATATCTGGAAGTGTTCGCCATCGAATTTCTCTAACTTGTTAAAGCCGGTATCGATGAGCGAAGCACGAGAATTATCCATCTTCTCAATAAAGCTTCGAGTTTGTTAGTGCCGAGGCACAATTTTCGATGAAAAACTGAAATATCGTAACAATTGTACAAACAATCGTTATTACGTAACACTTCACAGAAGGTACGTAGAAAAATCCCACAAGTGCTACCCTTCACAGAAGGTGCACAGAACGTAACACTTCACAGAAGGTACGTAAGAGAGATTCCACAAGTGCTATCCTTCACAGAAGGTGCACAAACAGAATTCTAATAATATCAACGCAAACACTTCACCGAAGGTGTGTTAATAGAATCCTGACAGAACCAACAAAGAAGATGACTGGCGAAGATGAAATAACTCCTGCTGGGGTGAATGAACCACCGTTGCTCAAAGCTTTATTCGCCCCACACGAGCACGAACAGCTTCCAGGAACCAGCAAGTTCACGAAGAACTTCTGGAACGCTCGTAAGTCAATATTTGAGACTTGAACGGGCTTCCTGGACTGAACAGACTCCCTCAACTCTCTTATTGGTGCTTCTTTCAAAGGAGGCCAAGGGGCTCTATTTATAAAGTGGAGTTGAGACTTCACCTCTTCTCCTATCCGATGTGGGACTAAAATACCCATACTCAAAAATAGAGTTTGATATTTTAGATCATCCCACAATCAGCATAGAAGTGTGCCATCCATGCCTACCCTCCGAACACTCTCGTGCATGCACGAGACATCCTGGAGTCCGTGTCCGAGTCCGAGTCTGCACAACAAAAATTAACTTGCATCTTTGTTGGATTTAATCCTTCTTCCTTCTAGGAAAATACTTCCACATGGCACAAACTTGTGCCCCACTACATCTCATGTGCACACCTCAACACAAGCAATACATTATATTGAGATACTCACCATTTGGTGTAGCCGATGTGGGACTATCTTTTCTAGTCCAAAGGCAGAAACACCAACACAACACACTATATATGCACGATAGTTCTACACAGATCGCAGGATGAACCACGTCTGAAACTGAGGGCCACGTGTTCGGTTCTGATTGACCGAATTTTATTTGCCCACGTTAGTGGGAGGTGCTGACGTCATTGGTTTTTTTTTTTCCAGCCAATGGGGGTGGGGTTGAGGGTGACACGTGGCAGCTCGATTTCAGTCGCCGTCTCCAACCCTCGTTTCATTTTGGACTTTTCCATATATGCAATGGTAAACGGGATAGGACTGACGAATCACAGTTGGAATATTGCTGAACTAGGTCAATATTAAGTAGACTATAGGCATTTGATTCACGTATATATTGTTTCTATAAATCTTGATCCAGGGCCATTTCTGAACATGTGTAAGTTGTAAGATCGCATATGGCCTAAAAAACTGAAAAAACACTTTTTTTTTTGAATGGTTAAAAATAATAATAATTTTGTAGTATTTGTACAAACTTTAAAATGTCAGAAACGGC
Organism: Iris pallida; assembly: GCA_029216955.1. Taxonomy (NCBI): domain Eukaryota; kingdom Viridiplantae; phylum Streptophyta; class Magnoliopsida; order Asparagales; family Iridaceae; genus Iris; species Iris pallida. Next base: position 4,374,947 of record JANAVB010006599.1, read on the forward strand.
GGTGTCTTGATCTTTAACAAACTTAGCTAGACCATAGAGTGATTATGCAAAGCCTCTTAATTTCAATATGCTATAAAAATTGATTACAATTAGACTTCAACCGGAGATGATTTCTTTGACATGAATAGTTCTTTTAGCTAGAGCACCATTAGAACCAGATTTCGGTTTAATGCATGGTTGATGAACGATTATGGTAACGTGTACGAGAAGCAGCCACTACTACAAAAAAAGAGTCGTTAATAATGACGAATCACTAGTAAAAAATCGTTAATAATGACGACTACGACTAAATATGTTAATTGAGAATTTTTCTCTGGCCATACTTTCAACGAAGATTTTCTCTCAAATAGCTTGTGGTATATCCAAATTGACATATTGTGTCTCCTCCTAGCTATTAATTAGATTGAATATAAACCATTCACATGCAGTTGCTACTTTCACTTCAAACACACTTGGTGAGAGAAATTAAACCACATTATTATCCAAGAATCTTCATGTTGCAATATGATTTGGAAATACTTGTGTAGCTAGTATGTGGAGACTTAATTTAGTTGCACCATTGATTTCGAAGACTCTTGAATTATATTTTTCAACTCAACAATCTCATAGTGGACACAATTAATGTTAAGACTTAATTACCAAATTAATGGTTTATTTTCTTCTCTGATACCATCACGATGAAGATAAACACAAGGGTAAACAATGATAGTGATGGATAACAAAAAGGGAAATTTTTTTTTATGGAATTACTTTATATAGGAGGGACTACTATTTGGACCGTCTGGCCGCCAGTGACCTGCAGCCTACGTTGTGGCTCTCCATTGGCCGAAATTTACGGAGGTGGGATCTTGAAGGATGCCGGAGCAAATAGGAGGAAAAGGAGCACGTGGTTTGCGGGCCATTGCATTTTTATATATAGAAGGTTGAAAATCACTCACTAATTAAATAGAAATAAAGTCACTTTGAAAATGCTATTATAAACCTTCCTTGGCTCTCCCTCCCCAATAGAACCATCATGGGCTCTTTGAAATAGACCTCCAATATCACTCATATGAATTTCATAGATAGGTGAAAGTTTGCGGGAGAGGCCGACGTAGAAATTTAGAAGAAAAATGGTCAAAAGAATGTCTAAAAATAAAATTACATACTCCAAAACATTTAATGTGTCTGCCTCTAGTTTGCATCATACTACTTACAAGTATAAACATTTAATGCATATCTAGATATGTATAAAATGCAAGTGGTTGAAATAATAACTTAGTGTGTTCCATTTTTTTTAGTCCTTGTGACAGAAAACTTTATAGCACATGTCGATTTTATTTATTTTTATTGCAAAAATGGTAAATATTGGGAGGGAAAAAAAAAGTGATTTCACTTTCAATTGACCAAAACGAAGTCGAAAATGACAAACACACTATTTCAAACAACAATAAAAATAATTATCATAATATCACACAAGTTTTCCGTGACATACGTTGCTCATGAAAACATATGCTTCTCGTTTCATAAGCTTTGTGTCACATGCATCCTTCCCATTTCAGAATTAATTTCTAATTTAGGATCAATATTTTTTCTGCTGGAATGTGATTGTGTGCGTATTTTAGACATGGTCCGATGGATGATGTTAATTTCTGTCTCATTAATTTTGAAAGCTAATAATCCATTCCCCATAATTTCTATCATACAATTATGTATGTTAGTATGTTTTTAAAATCTTTTTTTTTTTTTTGGGTAAATAGCTCAAACTCCATTAATAATCTTTCACACTGAAATCTCCTCAAACTATCATAGAATCTTAATAAATGAAAAGGCTAAAAGTCAATGTGTGATACATCAAATACTTCAAAATTGGAAAAGAAGATGAAAGGAAGTTTGATAATTTTCATTAACCTTGTGTTTGAACTATAACCTTAGGGTTCAGATTCTCTCTCGTAGTGGAGATAAGCATGTAATATAGGGGAAGGATTTGATTTGATGCCATTTTTGGAAGGATTTTTTTTTATTATTGTATGGCAGTTTTGATTTTTTGGCCATATAAATCTATCTTAACCTCATCCATCAATCTCACAAGTAAATTCACTTGTGTAAATTTTTCTTCTTTATGATATTGTCGAAAAAATAGTTTAGACATTTAATATAGGCTAAATTGTAACTTGATACCCTCAACTATCACAGTTTTTCGATTTAATACCCTCAACTTTTATACGTACCAACTTGATACCCTGAATTTTTTTTGGGACCAAATTGTCCCTTCTCTTCTCCCTCCAACCCCCCATCTCTCTCCGGCTGCGGGTGGCCGGCGGGCGGGGGACACGTGTGATCGGACGGCGGGCGCAGGGACGCGCGAGGGCGCATGGGGCAGCGTGTGTGTGTGTGGGCCGGGGGGGGGGGGGGAGGGCGACGAGATAGGAGGCCGCGCGCGGAGATGCAGGGTGAGGCGCGGGGGTAGGAGGGTCGTCAGGGCGAGGCGCGGGGGGTAGGAGGGTCGTCGGGGCCATGGGGAGGGGATGGGGGAATGGCTGCCGGAGGGAGAGGGGGGGGGGGGTAGTAGCAGCTAGGGAGGGGGGGCCGGGGCCGGGTTGAGGGGAGGGGGGAGGTGGGGGGGAGGGGGGGTGGAGGTATGGCCGCCGGGGGGGGGGGGGGGGGGGGGGGAGGTAGAATACAGTATTAAGTTAGTACCTATCAAAGTTGAGGGTATCAAGTTGAAAAACTGTGATAGTTGAGGGTATCAAGTTGTAATTTAGCCTTAAATATATATGAATTAAAATTTTGTTATATGTATGTTTATATTTTAATTTGAATTTATTATAGATATTTTATATATTTATTATAAATATATGTGTAGTTAGTTAGATAATATTATCAGATAGTTAAGCTTAGGGGCGGCGCTTGTCCAGGATAGATTAGACGACGGCGTAGGCCCCGAAGGCTAAAGGAACACCAATATGGATGTATCAAGAATAGAATAAGGATGTACTGTGAGCCACTTTTAACTTTAAATGGTTGTAGTGTAATGGTTATTATGTTAGACTTATATACTAAATAAGTTCAAATCTTTGTCGCAATAATTTTTTTTAATATTTACTTTTCTTTTAGTTTTTTTTTTCCACATGATGTATGAGCCCATTTTGGGAGTTCGTCTAGACCCCCTTAAGTTAGCATTTATATTTTTTAATTTTAGTTGTGAAGGCTGATTTAAATTATTTTTTAATTTCTATTAAAAGTTATTTTTTGTTTTTTTTTAATTAATTGAGGATATAGATGTGATTTAGATGGCTTATTTTTGAGCTGTTTTGAAGTGTCTATAGACTATAATAACAGTGGTCACTATTTATATCCATGCAAAAATTATTGTACAGCTAAACCTCACTATATATACAAACAAAAGAGATTTAAAAGAACTGTACAAACAAAAGAGATTTAAAATGCTCTTGAAGAAACATCTCCTAAAGAGAAAGTTCTTGACGATCCGGAAGATGTTATGAACCAAAAAATTCAATTTCTCAAAGTATATCGTTCCGGTCGATGTTATACCTCAGATCCTAGAAGAGATTGAGAAAGAGGTATCGGTACGGTACCCAAAAAATCTATATTTTATGCATAGTCAAGAGAAATTTGGAATAAAAAAAATGTCATAGATGACATTATCAAATAAAAATAAAATGGTGATGAAATAAATGATGACACTAAACCACGAATAATCATGCGATATCTCTCGCACACCATGGTATGTTTAGTATTTGAGTACAAAACCTAAAAGAAATAAATCCGGTAGGTTTAAATGAAAAAGAGAGATCCAAAAGTATTGAGCAATGTTAGCTCAAGAATTCTCGAAATAATAATGAATAGAATATAAATAAATATTCTCCGATCATGATAACCTAGACGATAAGATATACATGAAATCCCCGAAGGGTTTAAATTTTCAGGTATATCCTTGAAGGATTTAATAATGACCATGCTATCTCCGAAGGATTTGCAAATGAACCATATATGGACTAAAATCATCCAGAAGAATGTGATAGGTTCATTGAGTATACGTCTAGGAAAGATAATAACTATACAATCATATTTATGAAAAAAAATCTCTGAACGGATTCGATCGACAAAACGACCGTCTATGTACATGAAAGTACATCCAGAAGAGAAGATCTAGTGAAAATTGCTGAGAAACCCAATTTCGGGGTGGGCTTTTATGAAATGCCCACCCGCTGGATAAGTTTTATGAAATATCCAGAATTAAGTATTTTCACGTTAAATATTCCAAGATTTCCTTTTAGATGCCACCCGCTAGAAACTGCTATTTTTATAATACCGAAACTACCCCTCCGCGCGAATTGGTCATCTATATGTATTTGAATTCAAAAAACTCAGATCTGGATTACGATTTTCGTCTTCTTCTTCTTCACGGGAAATCTGAATTCCATTGCTCTCATATTCAGCAGAGATCGCAAAGATCGTTCGTAGTTCGGTGTGTTTTTCTTCAGTCGAACTCAGATCATCGCTCGTCATCATCATCACCATCATCATCATCTTCATCGTGGAGACATTTGAACTCAGATCTTCAATTGTGGAGAGAAGATCTTTCTTCTTCTTTTCCATAAGAATTATCATCGCTTTGAAAGAAGAACGAAACTCTTTATTCCTGAAAAAACTAAATTACACGTTTTAACACTGGAAATGACCATTCTCCGTCTTAATTAGGACGGAGAATGACATTCTCCGTCTTAGTTAGGACGGAGAATGCCATTCTCCGTTTTATTTAGGACGAAGAATGCCATTCTCCGTCCTAATTAACACGGAGAATGACATTCTCCGTTTCCGTCTTAATTAGGACCGAGAATGTCATTCTCCGTCTTAATTAGGACGGAGAATGGCCATTCTCCGTCTTAATTAGGACGGAGAATGGCATTCTCCGTCCTAATTAACACGGAGAATGGCATTCTCCGTGTTTCTAACACGGAGAATGGTCATTCTCCTGCGTTTTAACACTAGAATGACCATTCTCCGTGATAAATTACACGGAGAATGGCATTCTCCGTCCTAATTAAGACGGAGAATGGTCATTCTCCGTTTAATTTAGCACGGACAATGGCCATTCTCCGTCTTAATTAGGACGGAGAATGCCATTCTCCGTTTTATTTAACACGGAGAATGACATTCTCCGTTTCATTTAACACGGAGAATGGCATTCTCCGTGTTTCTAACACGGAGAATGGTCATTCTCCTGCATTTTAACACTGGAATGACCATTCTCCGTGTAAATTAAGACGGAGAATGTCATTCTTCGTCCTAATTAAGACGGAGAATGGTCATTCTCCGTGTAAATTAAGACGGAGAATACCATTCTCCTGCATTTTATGGTTAGCTGAAACTTTGGAGGGCCATAACTTTTGACTGGGAGGTCGAAACGAGGTCCCGTTTGTCGCAAAATGAGCGTATCGTCGAGGAGACTGAAAGTAACAGCTTCACGGTTAGACGGCCTTCCGAAATTTTAGATTCGCAAAAAAATGATGTTTGGACCTCCGTTTTAGCACTTTTGTCGTTCGTCCCGGTCTTTCAGAAATTTTTCGACGAGTTTTTGAAGATTTTTGAGGAGAAAACCTAGATTCGAAAGTTAGCAGCGTATGTAAGAAGATGGAGTATTGAAACGTTTTTTTAAGAGCAGTTTTGTGGGTGTTTCCAATAAATTAAAAGGAAGGGCAAAAGGGTCATTTGGAACCCGCTTTGGATAAGTTTCTCTAATACTGGGCACGCGATGAAAGTTTTTTTAGCGGTGGGTTTTACATAAAACTTTTTTAGTTTTTGGGCATTTCATAAATCTTCTCGAAGATCTAATCTCCTAAAGAGATTGAAAATACCTCCCGAATAGAAGATCTCTAGAAACTCTAGAAAATATTTAATTTGATAGTATCTTCTGAAGATATTTTAATTGATAGTATCTCCTGCAGAGATTTGAAATATCTCATGAGAAGATTGAAAGTACCTCTTAAAGAGATGATCTCCTGAAGAGATAATCTCTTGAAGAGATAGAAAATGTGACAATATATCCGGAAGAGATTGGTATCTCCGGAAGAGATTGAAATCTCCTGAAGAGATCTACTACAATCTCCTGAAGAGAGAATATTAAACTCCCGAGAAATCTTCTGAAGAGATATAATATGAGTAGTTATCATTTACTCAATAAACTATAATGGCCAGGTCAATGGGATCCTTTACGATCAAAAGAATGAAAGAACATGTTCTGGATCCTGAAGTACCATATTTAAATAATATAATATTCCTTATTGTATATGCATCTACATTGGACACTTGAATGACATCATTCTTGCTTTAATTTATGTTTCGATATAATAAGATATACAATATTTAGTTAATCCTCCTTAAGAGGATATCACAAATAAGATATATATTTCTAAACAATATTGCAGATATTTTGGAGATAAATAGAGCAAAATACTACGACAATCTATCCAAATCTTTCTTACAATTAATGGAGCAAATAAGAGAACTTGCAGGACTGATTTTAACGGTTCGACAAATCAGAGGGAATTACGAGTTTTCGGGGATCACAAATAAAGCTTGCAACCTCTGCATAAGGATATGAGTATAAATGTATAGACAAATAAAGTATTGTGTGAGATGTAATATTTAAATTGTATTGGGGGTTAATTTTTTATTTTGAATTGATGTAACAACAATAATGTAAATTTTTTTTTGAGGGGGGGCATCGTGTAGATGCAAACATCCTGAAGATGCTAATGGTGACATCTTGAAGCATGTCTTTGCGCATTGTACTCTATTTTTTTCATTGAGATTTTTTTCCACCTCATTTTTCCTTCGAAAGGCTTTTAACGAGGCAGTGTAAGTTGTACCCACTTGGATTCCTGAAGAATCCACTTGAATTCCTGAATATAATTTTTTTTAATGAGACAATAATTAAAGTGTGTATCTAAGGAGGAGTGTTGTGATTTGGATAAGTCCAAATATGGATGCCCTTATCCATACCCACAACCACCTTTATCACATTTCCTTTTTTATATAGTATCAATAAAAAAAGCTAAGTACACATTCTTTATTACTATCAATTTCGTCTCTTTTTCTTCTATTTTTACAACAAGGTAAATTTGAGTCAATAATATGGTTGGAGATGCTCTAATTATCAACCACAAACACATAAAACGGATGCAGTAGACTATAATAACAGTGGTCACTATTTATATCCATGCAAAAATTAATGTACAGCTAAACCCAACTATATATACATACAGAAACATTCAAAGAAACTGTCCAAAAACGTTATAAATAGCTCTCGCTTGTTGATGTTTATCCTTCTCATTTAATTCCTCCCAAAGAAATTTTCTTTTGCACTCGCTTCATAAATATTAGGGTTGAAGGAAGTAGAACTCTATTACTAGCTATCATCATCCATGGACCTCCCTCTAGAATGGCCGGAGCCGATCGTCGCCGTCCAATCCCTGTCCGAGAGCGGCGCTGCCATCATCCCGGAGAGGTACGTGAAGCCCCCTTCCGAGCGCCCGGCGGCCGCAGGGCTCGTCGAACAGGGCTCGAAGAACATCCCCGTCATCGACATTGCGGGCCTGGTCGGCGGCCCGAGGGAGTGCGGAGCCGCCATGCAGGCCGTGTCGGACGCGTGCAGGGAGTGGGGCTTCTTCCAAGTGGTGAACCACGGCGTGAGCTCCGACGTCGTGGAGAGGATGAGGGAGGCGTGGAAGGAGTTCTTCGCGCTCCCCATGGAGGAGAAGAAGAAGCTCGCCAACAATCCCAAGACCTACGAGGGGTACGGCAGCCGACTCGGCGTCGACAAGGACACGGCTCTCGACTGGTGCGACTACTACTACCTCCAGGTCCTCCCGGAGAGAGCTAGGAACTACGAGAAATGGCCTACGCTCCCCACTTATTGCAGGTTCGTATTTTTTTCTGGCTCTGATACCATGTTAAAGTTTTTTTTTTTTATTTACTTCTCTTCAGCTTAATCTTGAATAACGTACATATAATTAGTTCATTAACTATATAAATTTTTACGAAATTTTGAACTGATATGTATTGTCTAAAAGTCTAAAAGATGGAGCCAATGACTGCAACTATTAATAGCGAAAATTTTGATCCAATATTTAGTTATTAATTAATACATATAAAAAAGGACTTGCTACATCATGTGTGCTTTGTGACCGACAATATGACCATCGGATCACGTGACAGTCTTCCATTATATGTGGAGGAGGACAATAGTTGATTGGAACGACGGTCACAGACCGCGAGAAAATATCATATTTTTTTAAGAAATACTGATCGAGTTCCTATAACATTATAAAATTATTTTGAAGGGAAACAATCGAAGAATATAGCCGGGCGATGGAGAAGCTATGCGAGACGCTGTTGGCGGTCCTGTCGACGGGCCTAGGGTTCGACGAAGGGTTCTTGAAGAGGGCGCTCGGGGGGCCGCAGGGGTGCGGCGCCGGCGTCAGGGTGAACTTCTACCCGAAGTGCCCGCAGCCGGACCTCGCGCTCGGCCTGTCCCCGCACTCCGACCCCGGCAGCCTCACGGTGCTCCTCTCCGACGAGCACGTCAGGGGCCTCCAGGTCCGCAGGGGCGAGGCGTGGCTCACCGTCGATCCTCTTCCGAACGCCTTCGTCATCAACGTTGCCGATCAGATTCAGGTATTTAGTTCATTCTTGAATTCTCTTCTGAGCTTTTTTTTATTTTGAATTTTTCTTCTTTTGTGTCCTGAAAATATTTATCATGCATGCATGGTAAGAGCCTGCTTCTTTTTTAGTTCACGTGTATGAAAAAAATAGGTTTTCTTTGAGTGATGCAAGGATGAATAGTTGGACCAGGACTTGGTCCAGGGAACGGGGTTTCAACTTTCACGTGCTTCTCATGCCAAAATTTTCATTTTTTATGCACTTTGACAAACCTAATTGGGGCTATTAGGCACATCCCCTTCTCAAAAGGAAAATTGTGGGAGATGTCATCCATCAAAAAAAAAAAAAAAAAATTTAGGTCAATCACATCCACCTTTTATTATTATATACAAACTATATATGGATTTTATTTATTTTTATTTTTTATTTTTGATTGGGAAACAACATCCATATATTAGGTTTCAGGTCTATAAAATGAGTGAACCTAACCACCTACTTCACCTAATAATATCTCCATCAAGAAAAACGATCATCACCTAGCTCCAAATCAAGAAATAAATACAGTGACCCCCCATGTTTAATGAGTATTACATGAACTATCATATTTCGAGAAAATCATTAGACCACCTCTCCCCTTGATAAATTTTATAAAATATAGGGATGATCAGTGTTATAAGTTTCTACAGAAAATATAAACTACATTAATGGTAAGTTTACTACCAATCCTTTATAACTTGAAAAATGCTAACTTGTCCGCAGGCGGGTTGGCCCGCCCGCCTGCATGGTCGAATCCCATTGGCCCCCCTATTTGCATGGATCCCACACAGGTTGACCTGCCAATAGGGCAGCGCTACATGGCGGCGGACTGGCTCGCCTGCGGGCAATGTAGCATTACTCTTACAACTTTCCTATAACCCACTCCCCCCTAGTAACATGGTCCCCCACTCGGCCCCACCTCTCCTCTAATGGAGGCCGGCCACATGACGGATTGTAACCCCTTGGTTGTACTTGTAGAGAGTTGTAGGCATAGCATTGCTCTATAAACTATATGGGTGGTATGTATAATTAATTTTAAAGTAGTAGTAGTTTATGTAATAAGTGTAAAATATAGGAATAGTTAACGTAATTTATCCTTAAGTTAAATATTGAACGACAATCTGTGTTAGAACTAATAGCATAAAAATATGGTAATTCTGAAGAAGGATTACTGGATTTTACTCTCTGATCAACTAAAGAGCAGGACCAACACTAGTATCGAAAGACAATTCTTACGGAACAGAAAGAACAATCAACGAAAAAAAAAACATGATTAATAATCGATGATAGTATATCTCAATAATCAAGTTGTTTAACTGATTAGTGAAAAATCAAGTTGTGTAGCTGATCAAGTTAAATAAGAAAGTTTATGTATTTAATTTTTTTGGTAAAACTTATTGAATAGTTAACTTAGAGTGTGTTTGGTTACAAACAAGTTCAGTGAAATGAAAAAAGAGATTTAATAAGAGTCTCTCTCTTAAACAATATACGTATTCAAAATGAGAATTTACAATTTTTCATATCGACTCATTTTGCGGAGCCAAACATGCTCTTAGTGCACCAATTGAACTGTTTCTACTCCGACTTGTGGGCGCATACATTTTTTGAAATTCCACTCACACACGCAATTGGGGGGCTCGAACCTTGCCGGCCCTTCCGGATGTCCGCTCTAATACCACTAGGCTAGAGAGCTCGGACTAAATGTTATATATATCCAACATGGAAAATCGAACTCAACCAAACAAGAAAAGACAGATTATACTTAACTCAAACGACTCATATGGTCTTTTTTTTTATAAATGTTTTGCTTCATCATGAAAACTCACGCGAAATGAGGGTCACAAGTATGTATCTTGCATTCTCTGTGGTCATGCATATTAATCAGGGCCGGCTCGGGGGGATGGGTTGTCCTAGTCGGAGCTAATATTGGTTGCCTCTACCCCCTTGACTCCAAAAAGACAAGATATCGTATTCGGAAGTGTTTGTCCCTGAAATTGATGGTGGGTGGGATTGGCAGCAACGTCGAAGTCTCCGATTCTGACGACGACGTGGAGCTCGAAATCAAGAGTTGCTGTTCTGACTCTTGAGCTACTTGAGACCTTCCCAGTATTAACTGAAAATATGGACATGGAAGATTGCCAGTTTCAACTGACAAGAAGGAGTTTGGGTAGACCGCAAAGGCTCTCTATTGGCGGAGAACTGAACTAGAAACCTGGGGGGTTGCCCTAAACATGGGGGTTGTCCAAATCCGATGGCTTGTCTAGGCTTACCCCAGGACCCGGCCCTGGCATTAATCATTTTCATCACGCAAATCACGACCACCGTGTCGACGCATGCACCTCTGCGTCTTCGTAGAATTTCGATTACTTCTTGCTTCTTGGTCAGTACTGATGTTGCTTCCATTGATTGTGACGTCGACGCAGATCGATCAACCCATGGCATATGTTATTCCGTCAACTACAACAGTAGTCTAGGATGCACGTACGTACGTACGAAAGCTCCAAAATAAAATGTGAACCGCCCTTCTGTATCGGACACGTATGGGACACACAATAGACTGACATATATATATGTGTGTGTTGGTGATGATCAGGTGATAAGCAACGGGATATACAAGAGCGTGGAGCACCGAGTGATCGTGAACACGAGGGAGGAGCGGCTGTCCGTAGCCTTCTTCTACAACCCCGACAACGAGGCGGCGGTCGGACCGGCGGAGGAGCTCGTGACGCCGAGCAATCCCGCTCTCTATCCACATACAACGTTCAAGGAGTACCGGCTCTACGTCAGGAAGAAGGGACCCAGAGGCAAATCGCAGCTCGAATCACTCAAGAAGCTCAATTAATTAATTAACTATATATCTATGTAATAAAATCTTAACATCCATTCTGTACAAAAATAAAAATGGTATGTATGTATGCAAAACCTCTGATATGAATAAATAAATAAATTCTGCTTGTAGAAAATATATATTAAGATTTTGGTGTTTGCAACGCATGCATGCTGTTGTTGTGAAGTAAGTTTTTCTCACATGTTGAGTTCTTACTCTTTTCCTGTTAATGCTACTAACATATATTAATTTACATTTATGTTTATGTGGAGAAAGTTCTGTAACTTAATTTTCTATAAACGAAACAACATATCAAAATTGAAAACTAGGAAGCCATTTTACTAATTTTCGAATTTTCATGCCACTTTCTGGTAGCCAACAGGTCATACAAGAAACAAACTATTGCGATATACTTTTATTTCCCATTTTCTCATCAACCTATCTAATTATCAATTAAAGATGAATGAGTGAGGAATCAACTTACAATTTGAAAGAATGGAGAGAAAAAAAAAAACATAATTAAACACGCATGAAACTAACTGCCAATGTTATTCTCATTCAAGCAAGAATAGTAGCTCGACATAAAGACTCTTACATTCTCTCAGGGGGTTTGGATGGTCTACATGCATCGTTTCATTCCCAAAAGCAATGATTAATCAATCACGCTATGTATGGACACTCTCTTTGACAACTCAAAACCCAGCCTTAAAGATTTTAGCAATACCCACAAAACAAGAGAAATCCCAAAACCACCGGCCTTATGGATCTCTAAAATCTAAATACTGATCCACTGGCTGAAGCTAGTCCCGAACAACCTTTGGTACATCCCAATGTTTTAAAAACTGGACCGATGATCGAACCAATTTTTTTTGGTATAGGTCGGACCGTGGTTCAACCGGAGTTTAACCGAGGTTCAAATAGATTTGGTTTAGTTTGGTTCAAATAGATAAAATATCCATATTTACTTCTTGGTTTAGTTTGGTTTGTTCATAAGTATGTTGGTTTGGTTTAATCTTATAACTATAAGGTCGATCAAAACCAAAACAAGAATCAAATGGTCCAAATTTTAAATATAAAAAAAAAATTCTTAAAAAAAAAATCAAAATTGATCGGTTCAATTGTGAACCGGTTCGACCAGTTGAACCCGATTTTCACAAAAAATCGACGATTCTTTAAAAGATCCGGTTTTAACCGAACCGGACCGATTTTTTGATATAAACCGGTCGGATCCAGTCTGACCGCCGGTCCAGTCCGATTTTTACAACATTGGTACATCCTTTTGTTTTAGACTTAACATGCTCGTCTGGGGAAGCTGCCAAGAGACTTGTCGGGACTAGCTAATATATAGTTACCTGGTCATAATCACCAAAATCCAACTTAAAATCGGAATAAAATTTTCTCAATTCATGCAAATCTCCATCTTTTGTACATCCTTTTGCGTTAAACTTAACCCGCTCGTCTGGAAAAAGCTTTGTTACCAAGATAGCCAGATTGTCCCAAAAAACTGTTATAAAGCTCCAAAGCTAACAAGGATGCATCCAGTTATTAGGAATTGAAGCCAAGTACTTTCCATAAAGGCAATCAACAAGAGTCTTAGAAAAGTAAATTTATTTACCATCAAACGGAACCAGATCAGAAGTCCAAACACGTTGGGCTTTGCGACAATCTGTGAGGACATGACACCTTGTTTCCGAAGTTAAACCTCATCTTTCACAAATATAAGGGATAAAGGGAGTGCCATATTTTGAGAGGAACTCAACTTCCTTGTGTGAAGTTTGTAATGCATAGCTAAAGAGAGCACTACTTTTGCCCTCTTTGGACATTTAATTATCCAATGCAATTTCCAATTAAAAGAGGTAGGAGGGACATATAGCTCACTAGTGTTGGATTGTATCTCGTTTCCAGTTGAGTGTGATATCATGAGAGAGAGAGAGATAGAGATAATTGGAATTGTTTCAGGTCTTACATGAATATTTTTGAAGGCATAAGGACCCAGTCTGATATCACTTCTCATGGGACAACTCCGGTTCGGATCACACCACGTTTCCAACAAGTGGTATCAGAACACAATGTTATGGTGTTGGTTTGGACGAGTCTAATTGTTTCGAGACAGATTGTGCTAAACATTCATGCATATAGAAACGAGCTATGGTGGAGATTGTTGGATTGTATCTCGTTGAGGGCCAACTCCGATTCGGGTCACAACATGATAATTTAGTCCCATATCGGATATATAATATAAGTAGGATCATGAGATGTAGATAATTGGAATTGGTTCAAGTATTACATGGAAATTAACTTTTAAAGCATATGGGTCGAGTCCAATATCACACCTCATGGACCGACTTCGGTTCAGGTCACACCGCGTTCCCAACAACTAGTAGCCACCCTATAAGGAATTCCATAGTAAATCGATCTTTCACTCAGTATTTCCAAATTTGTTTATCAGGAGTATCTATAAGAGGCAAATGTATCTATAAGAGACAAATGTACGATCGACCTTAATGAGAAGCTTAATTTTATCTGAGTGAACAATTACAATTACCATATTATTATAACACCAATTTCTGTCATGACTGATTAGCTCATCCACACAAAGGAGGTCATTTTCTCCTCTAAATGTTGATATCATGACTGGTCTAGAGGTTCATCACACACTCAATAATCCTTCCATGCTAATGTTGTCCAACTCTAAACCTCTATAAATATTTTTACACAAGTAAAAGAATAGTCTGGTTTGTTGTCCAACTGTAAGATATCACCTTCACTAATACATCTCTCATGAATAACTTGAACCCACAGAAGAATATATATATATATATTTTTGTAACAGTTGCCAACTTGGCCAATAATGCAACATTGTAATATATCTTTCATTAAATCCCAAGACCACCGTATTATTCTGGAGCACAAACCATCTGGTTTGTCATCAGAACCCTGATAATTTTATCACTGTAATCTCAAATACTCGTTGGCAAAAAAATCGTCTGCATGAAAAAAAAATAAGTCCATTAAGAAGAAGACCAAGTAGGTATCCGAATGAACCCAACTCGTCTCTTTAGGCCTCGTTTGGTTCACGAATTCAAGGAAGTAGGAAAGGAAAGTTGTTCCTTTCCTTTGTTTGGTAACCACAAACTTGGGAATCAATTTCCTCACCAGGGAGAAAATTGGAGGGAATATGGTTCCACTCATGACCCATGGGATTGATTTTACCTCCCCCTTTCCCAACATTTATTACAAAAGCTATGACAAAAGTAACCATGTGTTATTGCTTATTTTACCATTAATGTTATTTTTTATAATGTTATTTTTATTTTATATGTAAGGATATTATTGGAACATTGATATATTTTTGTTTTCCTTTCCTACAACAACCAAACAAGGAAAAGGAAATGTGACAGGAATCCTACTTTTCCATTTCCATGGAAAATACAAAGGAATGTATTTCCTTTCCGTGAACCAAACGAGGCCTTAGTGTTTGATATGTCCCCTCCCACGAAACTCCAAATCAATATCGAGCCATTGATGGCGTCCTTTCCCACTCATCAAATTTGCTCCCATTGCCGTCGTGACAAATTTGTTGTTAAGGTCTGTTTTTGACTCATTGCATTGCTCAAATTTAGAAACGTGCAGAATTTGGATCACTTTTTGGGATTTTTTGTATTCATTCCTTTGCAAAAAGATGAAATGATGCCTCCAACATAATCATAATAATGCAGTTGATTAGAAAAGTTGCTATATATATTATTAACAGGCCTATAGATGTTTGAAGATTATAATTGATTAAGGAAGATATATACCTAGAGAAAATTATATATGGAGGAAAATCAAGATAGTAAGAATTATTTGTGTGTAAAATTTCAGGTTTCTAAATTAGCCGATCCTAAAAGTTCGGGATAAAGGCTTCGCCGTTGTTGTAATCTACTAGGCAACAATAAAAGTATGTCCATATAATTAACATGTTTAATTCAAAAACTTTGTGAAAATTTGTAAGTTGTTTGTAAATTATAGTTTACAAAATCTGTCATTAGTTTGATATGCTGACAAAGCGAAGTTTTGTAACTTCTTTGAATAAAAGACCTATATTATGTATGACCTGCTGCAAGCCCCTAATAAATGTGTAACTGTAGCTATGTGCTTCATATTTGGGTTAGTGTTGGATGAAATATGAACTGCTGCAAGCCAAGAGAATTCATGGAATTTGATATGAACTTAATTCAGACAGAACAGTCTTGTGGTGAAGATTATAAGCGATGTTCAATATTTTCTGTGTAATGTCTTATAGGATGATTTGGATGTATGGCGAACTATTGACGAAGTTGAGCGTTTGCTCTGAACATAAATATACTGTGACATCACAAATTTTTATTTTAGTACTTTGTAATTTATTTATCGGGACTTTTTATAGTCTTCGTTGATATAACAATTGAAGATGTCATATCTCACCTTGACTATTAACAAGAAGATGGAGAAACTTTTCACCCTTACTGCTCTAGAGGTGTTAGATGTATAATGAGCGTAGGACTTGAACTTAATTTTGCACTAGGGAACTTTGGGTGGTCAAGAGTGTTATTCAATTTGGATGGGTCTGTATTATTCCCCACAATTAGTTTCCTTGCTGGTATAGTGAGGAGGAAGGATTCCTAGCCTCTTCCTTTCCTGTGGGTCATGGATAACTTTCAAACCTGCCTTACGCAGAGCATTGGTTGGGTATACTCTTATACAAAGACTCCCTTCGAAGAAAGAAGGAAAAGAACTACATGGGACCTTCCTTCGGACGTCTTATCCATCTGCCCGCACTTCATATGGATCAAAATCCAAGCACATTAATGAACTGATAGCATCAAGGGAATGAGGCGACAGAGTCCCAGGGGTCGAAACAGCAGCATGGCTCTCCATCTTCCTTTCCGGAGTGAGGGACTGAGTCTCCATGCCTTCCTTTATTTGGTTAGTAAGAATATGAAAGTTCTCTAATTGAGAGGTACTACCACTCGTGGTTTGCAATATCGGCCGATACCGATCCGATACTGTCGATACCAAACTGTTTGGCAATGTCCCGATCTGATACCGATCGATACCCGATACTGTCCGATACCGACATTTGGGATCTCTTTTTCGGTCAATTCCGCAAAAAAAAAAGGATGAAAAAGACCAATCAACAATGGTGTGAAATCATAGTAAAGATGTAAAAGCATATAAAAGAAGAAAACTTATCTATCGCATGTAAACCATCGCAAAGGTGACTACTATTTCATTCAATTTCAAAACTACTAAGAAACAACACTGTAAATACTTAAAAATTACATAAAACGTATAAACTATATTTTCTAAAATGTTGATAATTTATTAATAATTATTCGTTTTCGATATCAAAAAATTCGATACTCCGATTCGAAACTGTTGATATTGTAGATACCGCCCGATCACGATAGTCATAGAACTTGTCCGATACCGTTACTGTGAGCACTACAAAAATACTGGAAAATAGCGACGGACATATCCGTCGCTATATTGATTTTTTCCGTCTTTTATATAGCGACGGAATAGCGACGAAAAAGACCCGTTACTCCATCAATTGCCGCAAGTCGTTACTCCATCAATTGCCGCAGTCTAAAGTCTTGATAGGTAAGTCTCCCTGTGTCGTTAAGCGCCACCTCTTCCAAATACATGTTCTTATAGTGTGATGCCCTCAACCAATAGGCCATGTGCGAGATTTTGTATGTAGAGTTTCTATGGTCTCTTTATCATTAGTCTCTCTCTAGCTAACAACCCAACACCAGAAATCCCCACCACTCTCTTGAGTCTCTTCTCTGGTGGCCCAATTTGGAATTGCAACAGGACAGAGATTCTCTAGTTAGCTGAGAGAGTACGGCTCAAACCTAAGCCTTGTAATAATAAATATGTTATCTAATGATAGATAAAGGCCGTTGCTTGTCTAGATTACGAACACAATGGATAAGGTTTTTTTTTTTTCTTTCCAAAAGCAACCAAATCAAGAGCATAGGTGTTGCATGGATCATATAGCCTTTTTTAGCTTAGGTAGGCCATGACCAACTGACATTTCCAACATTAGTCAGATTGACTAAGCACTTTAAGGTTTATTATATTTAGCACGTGATTTGCACGTATAATAAAAATAATATTCAGTTACACTCAAATATTTCTTCTAACTCATGTGGTTATGTTGGGAGGTTTTTTTTTTGGGTTCAGCTATATATATATATATATATATATATATATATATATATATATATATATATATATATATATTTTCCAACAAATTTAAATTTTTTTACATAATTTTTTAAAAAAATAAAAAGGACCATGATATAATTACAGCTTAGACGTCTCACTTTTGAGCCGTTTTGAAGTCTCATTATATAGTAGAAGATATATTTAAACTGAACTAAGACTGGTTACCATAAGGAACGGAAGAAAGGAACTGTTTGATTACAATCTACACACATTTTAATCGAGCTATTATTATTATTAATTCGGGAGACCATTCCTAGTCATGTCACTTTATCATGAAAGTCAATCTTCAGTTATCGTCTCGTCTTTCTCAGCTAGATCGATAAAGGCTGATTAAATGACTCATAAGGGAATTACTGTACAAGCGTATTAATATTTTGCAGACCTTGAACTCAGAATCATGCATTTTCAGGAACCTAGCTAGCTAGGATGAGAA
>JANAVB010006599.1:4393177-4469336 GCA_029216955.1 Iris pallida
CCTTGTTGTAGCATATATAGGTAAGGTACTTAAGATATTTATGTGAGAATTTAATTAATGTTTGCTTGGTACGTTTTGATGAATGACACTGATTTGTTATTAATAGAGCTTGTCACATATACTTCTATATCTGTTATTCACATCAAATAAGTTTTATCTTGGCAAAAGGCGGACGCATTAGCATATTTGAGTTGTAGCATAGTTCGCAGTAGAAGAAAGATTGAAGAATGAAAAAAACCAAGATGTCAACACAACAATTGAGTTGTTTGTTGTTGTGTCGAAGACTCATAGCGTACCTATGATTCCTTATTGATATATTGTAACCATTACTATTTATTTGTCGAAGATGTAAATAACATTCATTCATATTAATTATTTCAATCAAAACTATTTGTTGTGGTTGGACTGTGTGTAGGTAAGTATATAAATGAGTTATTTGTATTTACCCTCCCAATTGCTAATCATATTTCTAATTCCCTTCCAATTTTGTTTTAATTAATGTAACCCCCCCAATCCTACAGTAAAGTGCAAACTAATCCTCTTTAGATTTTTTGTTTTTGCATTTGAAGACCCTTTGTTAAAAAAAAAACTTCACATTTTTATTTTTGTTCAATTTGCACCCCTGTCATTAAAAGCCATTAAAATACGTCTAAAAAAAATATGATTTTACCCCTCCCCCCACTCTCTCTCCCTCTCTCTCCGGTGGTGGAGGCTTGTCAAGCGGGACAGACCAAAGGAGAGGGGAGGGTGGCCGGCCAGCGGAGGGAGGAGAGGGCGAGTCGAGCTAGGGGTGAGTATTCGGTTAATTCGGTTCAAACCGAACCGAAAACCGAATTGAACCGAAAATCGAATAAGCAAAACTGAAACCGAACCGAATTGGCCCATAACCGAATCAAATCGAACCGAATTAAATCGGTTCGATTTTCGGTTTATTCATTTTTTCGGTTTATTTGCACATTTTTGTTAATATATAGTACTTAAATATACCTAAATTTATTTAGTATATATATGTAGCATATACATATATATATTTATTTAGTATATACCAATATATACTAAATATATATACCAATACCTATATATATATATATATATATATATATATATATATATATATATATATATATATATATATATATATATTTTTTTTTTTTATATCAATACCTATATATATATATATATATATATATATATATATATATATATATATATATATATATATATATATATATATATATTTTGAAAGAATGTAATTTGGCGAACGCTCCCACTGGGAATCGATCTCCTGACCACCCGGGCCGCATGCATCTCTCTTAACCACTAGGCTAGAGGTCATTTGCTACATATATATATATATATATATATATATATATATATATATATATATATATATATATATATAAATGACCTCTAGCCTAGTGGTTAAAAGAGATGCATCTGGTCCGAGTGGTTAGGAGTTCGAATTCCACTGGGAGCGATTCCAGAAACAATTTACTTGCTTCCAATAGATATATATATATATATATATATTCGGTTTTCGGTTTTCGGTCCGAAACCGAAATCGAAATCGAATAAAAAAATTTAGCATTTTCAAAAACCAAAACCGAACCGAATTTTTTTTAAATCGAACCAAATCTCTTATTCGGTTCGATTTTCGGTCCAAAATCGAATAATGCTCACCCCTAGGTCGAGCATGGCGGCCAGCGGAGGGAGGAGGGGAATTTGGGGGGGGGGGGGGGGGCGTTGGCCAGCGGAGGGAGGAGGGGGGGTTGAGGGGGACCGAATAAGAAAAAATCGAACCGAACCGAGATTCGATTCGGTTTAAAGAAGATTCGGTTCGATTTCGGTTTTGAAAATACTAAATTTTCTTATTCGGTTTCGGATTTCGGTCCAAAACCTAAAACCGAATAAAAAAATTCAGTTTATATATATATATATATATATATATATATATATATATATATATATATATATATATATATATATATTTAAGTACTATATATATTAACAAAAAAGTGCAAATAAACCAAAAATTTGAATAAACTGAATAAACCGAAAATCGAACCGATTTAATTCGGTTCAGTTTGATTCGGTTATGGGCCAATTCGGTTCGGTTTCGATTTTGCTTATTCGTTTTTCGGTTCAATTCAGTTTTTGGTTCGATTTGAACCGAATTAACCGAATGCTCACCCCTAGCTCGACCCGCCCCCTCCTCCCTCCGCTGGCCGGCTACCCTCCCCTCTCCTCTCCTCTCCTCTGGTCGGCCCCGCTTGACAAGCCCCCGCCACCGGAGAGAGAGGGGGGAGAGCGTGGAGGAGGAGTAAAATCGTATTTTTAGACGTATTTTAACGGCTGTTAACGACGGGTACAAAATGAGCAAAAATAAAATTGTGAATTTTTTTAAATAAGGGGTCTCCAAATGCAAAAACGCAAATCTAAGGAGGGTTTTTTTGCACTTTATCCGAAGATTGGGGGGGGGTAATACTAATTAAAATAAAATTGGGGGGGGGGGGGGGGGGGAGTAGAGATACGATTAACAATTGGGGGGGGGGGGGGGGGGTAAATACAAATAACTCTATATAAATACACAAAAGTATCTATTGCAAAGGAAGATTCTTCCATTTAAAAAAGGATAGTGCTATTAACACTCCTAAAATGTCATTTTGCATCCTCTTTAATTTTCTATCATTCAAATTCCAATTTTATTCCTGCATTAAATATGACATTGATTTATACATGCATAGAGGGAGGAGTGCATTTTAGGAGTGCCAATAATGTTAATGCAATGATAAATTTGGAATTTGAATGATAAAAAATTTAAAAGGAGTGCAAGATGACATTTTATGAGTGTTAATAGCACCACCCTTAAAAAATAACAAAAAATAATATACAATATATAAATTATGCCTAAATGTATCAATTCCATATTTTTATAGCTTTTTAAAAGACCATCTTTTTTTTACCCCTATACTCCAATCCGAAACTGCCGGAAGTGTCTAACCCTTGATACTGGTACTTATTTATAGGAAGGAATTGAAACCGATTCCAATACCGATATTTCGTGTTGGAGTGGGTGGGGTTCCCAACCTATGTGAAGAAGACCCCGGAGTGCGACGAGCGCCGTCTGTGTGTCAGAGAACCTCGGGGAGGTGACGAGGCCAGTCGGAGATGACGGAGACACTCGGGAGCTGTCAGAGGAGCTGCTGGAGAGAGGGGGGCATAGTTCGGGCAAGGGAGAGTTCTGGCCGAACTCTGCCTCCCAGTTCCAGAACTGTTCTGTTGCCAGAACACAGAGTTCTGGACGAAACTCTGTGCCAGGACAGAGTTCTGGCCGAACTCTGTGTGTTGGGGCTGAAGCGTTTTTCAGCGTGATTTAATCACTGTTGGATCTTATCCTACGGTCCAGATTTTGCTGCGAATTAGGGAGTTTATACATGGTTATTCCTAACCCTAATCACAACACAACGTTGAAGAACAAGAGAGAGAAAAGAGGCAAGAGTGCCATTGCAACTTTAGAAGAGAAAAAGGAGGATTGAAGGCCAATTTCGAAGGAGGATCGTGTTCGGATAATATCTACTCGTCGTCCTTGTTCTTCGTAGCTTTGTAATCATTATTCTTGCTCCTAAGTGTTGTGGGGTGTAATGCCTGTGGTTCGTATTGCGTATCTTGGTATATGTATACGTAATTTGACTAGTATTGCATGTCTTCCTGCTTGATTTATTCTAGCATTACATTGATTGGTTTATTCTTGGGTTGGTTCGGCTTGGCTTGTTTTGCTTTGGTTCATCATGAACCAAAGGTGAACCCTCCTACCTACCACCACCCTCCTTATTTATAACCCCTTCCCTTTCTCTCTCCTCTTTACTTCCTTCCTTCTTTATTTACTCTCCACCACCAACCAAGAGAACCCTAGCCTAGGCAAGTGCAACTTGCTTCATGAAGGAACCCACCATTTTTATTGTTCTAAACTCTTCTATGCAACCTTCTAATCCACTTTAGTTCTTGTCATTTTATATTTTTTTGTATATTTTCTTGTAGATCTAAGTTTTAGCTATTTTTGGAATTTCATGGTTTTGATCTATCAAACCTTCTTGTTTTCAAGTTTTGATGGTTCCATGTTGTAGAAAATTTGATTCTACCCAATTTTGACTATTGGAAGACCTGATTTCGACTTATTTTGAGTGAGTTATAGTCTTTTTGGTTCATGGGTTCTCATGGCCATTAGAGGCTGATTGGAGAAGATGAGCAGTGCTGTTTTCATGGGTTCTCATGGTCTTTTTGTTTTCCTCGAAATTTCAAAATTATCAAAATAGAGTTTTCAAAACTAGTACATATATATCTGCCATGAAAACTCTACCCACCTTACAGAAATCAAGTAATACAATAGGAAACGAACAAATTCTCTATATAAGAACATTAAAGGGAACAAGGTCTAGCTAAATAAATCAACTCGCAAGGTAACCCAAAACATCGAAAGAATCTCGAAAATCAAATTCTCGCACACACGAAATAACCCCATAAATCAAAACAAGTACAAAATATCGAAAACAATGTCCAAAAACGTAAAATTCCAACTGCATAAAAATTCGCATAAAATCGTAAAATACAGGATATCTGTCTCGAACCGATGACCGTAGTTCCTAATATCCGAAGAATGTGTCATGATCATTCCTTGCCACGCCATCCGGAATGGCTGCAAAAGATTCACCATGACATTATAATCGAGCGGCTGCAACTTTCGTTACCACGCCGTCAAGGTATACTAGGGTCACCCGGTACTCTTGACAAATACCTAGTACGAATCAAATCCATAACCCAAATATCCGAATCACAAAAATTCACAAAATCTCTAACAATGTAATGAGAGTCCTAGAAAACAATCAAAATCCAAAATCCAGGTGAACCGTAACACACATCCAAAAATATCTTCAACAATAACCACAAGATAGCTTTTCTAGGAAAATACTCCAAACCAAGAATCCACATCAAAATATAATGTATAGAAAGTATATCTATAATCGAAATAATATCTGAAACAAATAATCATGAGTGCGGAACTGTCCGGAATCAAGGAAGCCAAATCGATACAAGAATATCCCTCGGATACTCAACAAATGTTAAAATATCCAATCTCAGAGTCCAGAGGAAGTCTTCAGTCCGCAGCAATCCAGCCAACGCTCGAAGAGGACGATAATGAAACTAAGTCAACACGAAGTCAACGCACGAAAGAGAGAACAGAAATCAAACAAGACAAAACACCGGTAGAGAGTACAGAACCCAAGACAGATAATCAAGTAACCCAATGATGGAGATAAGATGACATCTCATCGGATAAAACGATCGACATGACCAACTATAGGATCATATCTATCAAACAAGGATCAGGGGTAGATAACAACAAATGAGACAGGGCAAAGCAAAATATGTCCAGGTAGATATGAGGACAAATTTACAAGTTCAAGGGAGCGAAGGGCAAGTGTAGCAAGTTAGAATCCCAAGGAATAGTGGACTGAGATCAACAATCATGTGATACCCAACAATATCTCAAAACGAGACCTGCATGGGCCACCAATAAAACCTTGTCACGCCCCAGTACCGGAATACGGGGACGGACGTAGGCCAGCTACACCGTATAAGGTATAAAGACGTTATACGGCGATCGTGGCTGTCAATCTTGTTGGGTATCCTAGCATGCAAGCAGTCTATGGCCTAAATCCGATCTTATATCCACAAGCAATAATCAATGAAATAACGACAAGAGAGATAATCATATGAAAAACAGGAAATACTCATATGATAATCAGAGAGTCTACAATAAGAAATAATGTAGACAAGAATACCTTCCCACACAGTTCCCTCATGGTCAGGAACTGAAGCACGTCCTCCAAGTCAAGTCTGGAAGATCCACATGGCCGGTCACAGGCAATCTGGGAACAATCCAGGGTTGGTCAGGCCAACCGTAGCAAGTACCAGAAAGGAAGGCTCAAGGACGGGCGAAGAAAACCAACAGGATATAATATGACAGGAATAGCATCTAAAAACAGTAAATAAGGTAAGGGATCGTGCGGTACCAACGCACGATTACAGAATATAAGGCAGCAATCCAACTACTAATACGTAAGTAACCAACGATCATCACAATCATCCTGACATCCACTAATACTTGCATCGCCAACTGGAACTCGTAGTCCATCATCGGAACGGTAACCCATCCCTACATCAAACAAGAACAAGGGAATGAATCACCACGCCGGGACAACGTTACGTGCCAGCCAGCTTAGCAAGCAACAAGCCATACAATTTAGGTGAATAAGCGGCCACTCAAAAGTCTACGGCTATCTATGTGGAGGTTGGGTTACCCCAACAATGCAATATAGGAATCCTCAGATCGTGCCATATCCCGCAAGGGCTAGCGAGGCCAAATAACGCATAACAGGTAGGTATGCACGGTCCCTCGGAAGGCCACCGTGCTAAGCAGGAGTACATATAGTAGTCGGATACTGCCATATCCGTGGCGGCCAACCCCGACGCGCCAGGACGAGCCTGTGGCGGCCGGTAATGCACGATCTCGGAATTCCGTTCCCTCCCAATGCTTCTACCATTTTTAGTTGCCTAGATTAACCCTACATTTATCCGGAATCACATGCCGTGGTCACATGCTCATCCTCCTAGATGTCGTACCTCAGTACGAGAACACTAAGTAAGAATCAGCCTCGGCACCTATAGTCCCAGTTGTGATCCATCCTTAGTGTTATGCAACAAGCAAGCAAGCAATCCTAACCACGCTAAGACTATAGGCCAACTACCAGATACCCGTGCAGGTAATCATATAATATAGCCAGAATATCAAGATGGCATCGCAATGCCATATAATCATGGAAGTAGCACCTCAAAGTGCCAATAGACAAAGGGCACCGCAGTGCAATGTCAGGGCCAGCACCTCACAGGGTAAGCTGGACTTATAGCACGGATACAGGTAGTCAGGTCTGGGACAAGGACAACTCTGTCAGTCACAAGAAGTCATCTGCCCACATCGTGGCATGGATATCAGGTCAAGTACAACCAGAACCTCTACTATAATAACATCTCAAGCATATATGGGAGCCTACAGCTCCAATCATCAAGTCGGTCTACCTACCGGATCAATCTATCAATAGTCTACCAATCCTCGATGGGATAAATATCATATCAGGAAAATACGATCACTTGGTACTAGGCTAATCACTATAGACAATGCTAGGCCCTCTAGCTCACAAGAATCCTCCGAGTCAATGATCACAGGCTATCAACAACTAAGTCTCCCAACTACCGGGATACAGCAAAGGTACTAGGTTTGGGCGTTTGGGAAGTCGAGTAAAAATCATATATTGATATCCTCGATATTCTATTCGTTCCGCGAGACACTCGCACCAATATCAAAATCCAAGAGTCCTCAAGACATATCTGATCAAATTAGAACATCACCAAGGAACTAGTAACACTATCTAAGAATCCACTTAGTCTACCATAACCACTATCTCAATATCATATCTCCTCATAGTCAATCCTCGAATAAGATCATAATCCCAACACATGGGTCAACACTAATCAACGCCGTCGGAAAATGGCAAGGATTGCGTGAACCACTCTGGATCAGATCCACAACCCTTAAACCAAACAAGGACCAGGGTTGCAGACCTTCACCCGAGTAGAACCGTTCTCCTTACACAATCCGACGGACATGACAGATAATGGGATAACAACTAAACTAGAACACCATCTAAAAAGAAGGGTCACAGGTCAAGAGTCCAATGGGCGATACCGTCGAAAAGGCAAGGATTGCGTGAACCACTCTGGATCAGATCCACAACCCTTAAACCAAACAAGGACCAGGGTTGCAGACCTTCACCCGAGTAGAACCGCTCTCCTTACACAATCCGGCGGACAAGACAGACAAGACGCGAGGCGACTAATCTAGTCAGGAGTCTACCTAGCAGGCAATGAGATCAGGGATGCTATACCAAGAAGAACATGCATAAGTACAGTCCCGCAAACCAAAGGAATGGTTCCGCCCAATCCTTCGAACCAAATTCTCAACCGGGAATTCTGGAAAAATCCGGCAGAGTCTCCTTTGTAATCTGGATGGGAGCACCCTACGAATAGAGGCTAAAACCACTCGGCGCAACCCGCCGTAGAATCGCAGAATCGCAGGCTGAGAACACTAAGTCTCAGCTACCAGCAGCACTAAGATGCGTACTGGGAACAAGTCGATAGCCGAGAACACTAAGTCTCGGCCTCCAGCAGCACTACGATACGTACTGGAAAATCAATCGAACCCGAGACCACTAAGTCCCGGCCTCCAGCAGCGCTACAATGCGTACTGGGCGCCAAGCCAACATGCATAATAATAAAATAACCGCCTCGCAGGGCGCATCACAGCACATGCTCGTAATTCTAACCCAAGCGCAATCACAGCCACAAGAATAGTTCGCCAAGCCGTTACCCGACCGTGAGTCGGACACGGGGCACATAGGGACAATCCGTACAAGTGAGTCGTGCTCGTGTCCTCGGAGGTGTGGATGACCCATCCGAGTCGTCCGATACGGTCTATCCCAGTATCGGACCAAGCTAGTCTAGGTTATCATGGCAGTTCTACTGCTAAGCTACACTACTCATGATTATACAATTTTACAATAAATTAAATACAATAAAATCCAGGAGAGATGGCAAGAGCCGCCGATGAGCAATGGATACTTGCCTAGAGGGCTCGGCTAGGTAAGCAAGTCTTCGGCAGTCGCGATCCAAGCTAGCACGCCAATCGAGATCCTCAGAACACACAATAAACAATCATCAGCACCAAATAATAAAATAATAGAATAATTATAAGAGATGGCAGAAGGCTATACCGTGTGGGTTCCGCAAGCAGTGCAGGGATCTGGCACGGAAACCGAGGTACGCAGATCGATACGGACACGTAAACCGAGACGTGTACGTATATCGAGACACGTACGAGAAACGAGATAACATGAATATCGAGATGGCACGAATATCGAGATGAATGGGAAACACGTGCACGTAAATTGAGACGTGTACGTAGATCGAGAAAATCATGAATATCGGGATGGCACACGAATCAACGCGACACGCAAATCGAGGCGTGTACGCGAATCGAGACGGAGCGAGACTTAAGGAAGCACGCAAATCAATACGGCATACAAGTCGACGTATGCACGCAAATCGATGCGGTGCAGAGTCCAAAGTGATACACAAACCAAGGCGGCACGTAAATTCGTACGTGCACGCAAATCGAGATAGCACAAAGGCCGAGACACATAAACGAGGCAACACGCAAACCAAGGGGCACGGTGCCCGAGGCAGTGCGGGGCTCGAGGCGTCCCGCTGCCCAAGGCAGCGCGTGAACCGAGGGTGCACGAAAACCAAGAAGGCGTAAGCAAACCGAAGCATACGCAGAACGAGGCGCACGCGGACCGAGTAGCGCACTGCTCGAGGCAGCACGTGCACCGAGGCACGTGGCCCGAAGAGCACGCAGCCCGAGGCTGGCTCGCTGCTCGAGCAGCGCGGGGCCCAAGGGCGTCCCGCCGCTCGAGGCGGTGCTGGCCCGGGCGCGGCAACGGCACAGCGGTGGTGCTGGCCGCCGAAGAGAAGAGAAAAGGAAGGGGCGCGGGGGAGATCGGGGCTCACCGGGGTCGGTCGGGCTCCGACGGAGGGGGCAGCAGCAGCAGCGGTGGTGGTGCTGGTGGCGACGGAGGAGGCCGGCCGAGAGGGAGACGGCGACAGCGACGATGATGGTGGTGGCTGCAGTGAGTGGCAGCGGACGCGGCTCCGGGAAGAGGGAGCCGGGGAGGAGGCGGCTATGGCGAAGGGGGGCGGTGCTCGTGAGTGAAGGCGGTGGCGCGGGCGGTGGCAGGCGCCGGGAACAGCGAGAGAGGGAGAGATGGAAGTGGTGGCGGTGGAGACGAGGGCGCCGACGGCGCTCGGGGGGCGGGGGGGGGGGGGGGGCGGAGGAGAAAGAGACAGCGGTGGTGGTGGCCGGAGCTGGCCGGGGAAGAGCGGGAGAGAAGAGAGTGAGCTCGAGAGAGAGAGCTGAGGGAAAAAGAAAAGGGGGAGGGGGCTGGTGCAGTGAGGGGTCGGGAGAGAGAAAAAGAGTGAAGAGAGAGGTGAGGGGGTTAGGTAGGGGGTGTCGGCTGAGTGAAAAGTGAGGGGGAGAGAGAGAGTGAAAGCATGGGTTAGGGTTAGGGTTAGGTAAAGGGGATAATAATAATAATAATAATGATAATAAAATGGTAATAACAATAATGGCAAGAATAATAATGTGAATAAAATTCACCCTCAAGAAAATATCAATAAAATTTTAACAATACCCAAATTTAAAATTCCCAAAAATACAAAATACAGTCGGATACCTATTTCAAAAATAGGGATTTGACAGGATCTGTAGCCTGCCGTCGAGTAGGGCACATTTCCAGCACACTGTCATGTGTTGCACCCTCTAAGTCACCTAAGGGTACATGCGTTTTCTGGACGATGTACCCACATGAATTCAACTCCTAATTTTCGACCTGGATAACCTGGATGGTCTGCAGGACTTGTGGCTGTGGAATAATCTCAATGCATCTTGCTAGTAACTAGGCATGTGATAACCCTAGTTAGTTAAAGTATCAAGCCGTACTTATTGCTTGGCCGTGATTGTTGAATGGGGAATGAATCAGTCTAAGTCTTGTCTTGATCCAGTACCAGATTGTTACATGACCTGATTTTCTTATTTTATCTTGCTGATAAATGGTGGGAAACCAAGTTCCGTTCAGGTGAAGGGTTACAACCCTGGTCCTTGTTTGGTTTACGGGTTGTAACCTGGTTATCTGAATAGTCCCATGGTTCTTTCGTCGTATATCTTCCTGATATGTTTTTCTTATTTCCAGTTCTTACTATTTATTTTACTCTTGTGCTAATTGCTGGTTTTAGTTCCTAAGTGAAGCTTTCTTTGTGGCACTTGCTCTTTCTGGGATCTGACCCAGCTGGTTTTGTATGGCCAGATTTCGGAGCAGCTCCAGAGGATCTACCGACTTTTCAGTCCGATGGTGAACACCAGGCGTAACCAGAGAACGAGTGGATTATTTTTGGCTCTCCCACTTTATTGTAAAAATATTCTTTTGAGGCGTTTAGCCGACGAGCACCTGTTTAGCTCGATTGCACTTTCACTTATTGTCTGCCTACGGGCTGTAACATGATTGACAGATCCTAGGGTTGATCATGTATGACTAAACTCTTGCTACTCTTCACATTTTGTAACGACTAGCTTCATGATCAGCTGAATATGTAATGTTTGGGACGCCTTACTATTGTATATTTGGTGATCTTATATCTTGTAACATTTACTTACTTGCTTGTGATTGAGACACTAGGCTTGTTCATGACCTTAAGAGACTGTTGGCTTGTAGTTAAACCCTCATGTATCTAGACAGCCGTGACCGTATAGCGAGGTGGGTTGTACTTCAATATACGTAGCTGGCTATGTCTGCCCCCGCTCTCCAGTATTCTGGTTCTGGGGCGTGACATGGGGATCCGATTTGGATCGAGAGAAGTTTGTAGAGGGTGTAATCCTTTATTTCATTAGTGAAGCCTTCTCAGGGTTGGACTCCGATCGTCCCGTGGTTTTTTCCGCAAGTGTTTTCCACGTCAAAAATTCTGTGTCTGCGTGGTTTGTTTAGGTGTTTTGGTTCGTACATTGTTTTGCTCGGTTCTCTCGCAGGTACTCTCTAGTTTGAGAAAAAAATTTCTCGTTTCTTTTCCAACATTTCGAACCTTGGTCTAAACAGAAGGTTGAAAGAACTTTGTTTTTAAACCGCTCTTCCTGCACCAATCCTTGATTATCATGCTTACACAATAAATAACTGAAACTTCAACAAAGCAAAGAGATTGATAACATAAGTGAAATGGTTTAACTTTTTCTTAGAAAGGCTTAAAGAAGGCCTATCATGAGCATATAGCTCTACATATAGCAGACAATTAATTCATAATACTTCAAATTATCTGCAAAACAAGTTAACCCATCTTTTCATTGAACCTGGAGCATAAGTTCCAAAACAACAAGTGACTAAATTAAGTTATGTTATATGCACAGGTTTTAGAATAGAGAGGGACTGATTTTCTGTACATCTATTCAAAATCCATTACAGATATTTAAACCTCTCTATCTTCATGTTTCAAATCTCTAGATAAATTTAAACCTCTCTCTATCTTCATGTTTCAAATATTACAAATAATTGTCCGTTTCACCAAACATTACAAATATTTAAACCTCTCTATCTTCATGTTTCAAATCTCTAGATAAATTTGTCATAGCGAAAAAATGATCATCGTCAACGTCTAATTAAGCTTGCCCAATGTTTTAGAAGTTTTACCTAACAGGTATATCTCGTAATGACATATTGTTTCCGAGGAGCATACAAATATATGCTAATCTATCTATGGTGATGATATATATACCAATGTTGATGCTGAAAGGTGCTAGCTAGTACTGGAATTATTGTTTTGATGATATGCTTTGTTTGACATTTGTAACATGATAAATATCTTATTTGAGTTTTATACCATGTGATGGAAATAGACCATTCTTCTTAATTAATCTCATCTCTTGTTTATATATATATAATGAGTGATGTGAGATTTGCTCCTTGATTTGAACAAGGAATCAGCACCAATTCCTGATGCTGACTCAAACCCTTGGTTAACTTCATTATTAGTCATCAATGCTTTCATTTGATAAAGAGGGGGTTTATAGAGTTTCTCAAGTAAAACAAGTTGGATGTCGTTTTCTCATCCCATGTAAGTTTTACTTGGAATTCTAAAGTAGATATGGTGGCCTGTCACCTTGTGTTTAGTGCAGGACATTGCTACATGGACCGTAGTTTGTGACCACGGTTCTGACCTGCAAGTCACGTGTCGGTCTCCCATTGGAAAAGGGAGGGAGGGTGCGGACTTTCGATCGGTGGGGGGCCTCGATGGGTGCAGGGCTACGAATTGGAGGGAGGGGGACACGTCGGTACAGACACAGCGTAAATGCCGGTTGTGTTTAATAATTAATGTGTTGGAAGGAGATCCATTTTGACCGTACTCAAAACTTACTTGCCTAACAATGTCATTTTCAGGTTAAGTTCAACATCCTAATTAATCACTTATTAAAGTTACATTTTTGCCATTGAGCGCGTGCGTAAATGCCGCATTTCTCTGCTGCTGTTGCTTTTGATGTTGAAGTAGACGAAGTTTGTGTATGAATGAATCTTTCAAATGACTATTAGCAGACCGGACGTGCACTAATAACTTAAGTGGTTCTTGATCACTTGGCTTCATGTAGGCCACAGTTAATTGTTGCTAGTGGAAGCTCAAGATTCATGGTCCTATCGTCAAGATACCTTATGGATAAATTAAGAGGATATATGATGTCCCAAAATTAATTCCTTAATTGTCAAATCTTTGAGATATCACCACTGAGCTCAGGGACAAGGAACCAAAATTTTCCATGGATTTTCCATCCAAACCATAGTGGGTTGAATGATTAGATGGCGTTGATTGCAATTATTATTAATGAGCTAGAAGAGTATCATGTAATTAATTGAAATGTATCCAAACAAATTATAATAATACAATTTTTTTTTTCATAAATTAGTCAGGGTTAATTGCATTAACTACCCCTATGTTTTATACTGCTTTGAAACTAATTACACGGACACACCTTATACTTTCTATTTTATATAGAAACTAATAACACCGACCACCCCTATGGTTAATAACATTTATAAAGGAAGGGGATGGTCAGTGTAATTAATTTTTGAATAGGGATAGTTCCTGTAATACTCATGAAACATAGGGGATGTCAATGTAATTAACCCTTCCATTTTTTATACCTAACCTTGGACGTCTATTCTAGTTTTCCTTTTGTAGTTGTTTTTTTTTTTCCAGTTCAATGTATCGTTGGCATTGAAGTAAACATTTCTAACACAATATAATCAGAACCTTAAACTTTAATGTCATTCTAGTCATGTCATACAAGGACTTTTTAATCAATTTTGATCATTTGATCGAGGATATTCAATGTATCTCTTGAATCCTATAATTTTAGTCATGAACATTGTCATCCTAGGATCTTACGATAATTAAATATTATTTTTTAAGGTAAAAACAAGATTAAAAATATTTTATCTCCGACCACTAATTTACTTTGACTTCATATTTATCATATTTTCTTAATCGAAGAATATTATACTAGCAAACAATTGCATTCCAAGTAAAACAAATTAAATATTGTCATCTAAGAACAATAAGGACAAAATCAATTAGGAAATGAATTATTTTTAAAAATGACAAAGATTAAATATATTTAAAGATGTTACATGATAAATGATGGAGAGAGAGACGCGACATGAGAGAGAGGAAGGTGCGGCACGACAGAAGAGAGTGGAAGAGAGAGAGAGAGAGAGATGCCCATGGCTATGACGTGACTTCATGTCGGGTTCAATGTGTGTGGTGGATGGACCATTCTTAGATTAACACCACCACCACTACTTCATGCTTTAGAAGATTTTTATTGATTCTTGCACATTTATATTGCTCAATAGAATTACTGATCTACGACGTTTCCAGATTGAGATCGTACTGATTCGTCTCATTGGCACATTTTTTTTTTCATTCTTTCCTTATCTTTATAAGTTCTTGTTTAATCGGGATAACAGGCTTATAGATCTATGAATGTTATGATGTGAATTTATTTTTCACTTATATATATAAGACACTGTACTACCGTCGATGTTGTGACGTAGGTTGGACATACCTACTCACGTACTCGTAATGACTGAATCTGTAGTTAAAATCCACGTTTGGCTGCTATGGGATATATTGCTCATGCTAGCTAGGATACATCATCAACTGTGATTTTTATGAGGTGATCGGACTGGTGAATTTTGTGGCAGAATTATTTTGGTGCTGGCTACTAGCTAGGATCATGAGCTGGTTAATTTTGTGGCAAAATTATTAGGTCGATCGGCTACTGGCAAAATATATATATGGATCTATAAAGTTTAATCAGGTTTTTTTTTTTTCTTTCTTTCTTTGTTAGCTGGATTTTGTAAAGTAAAATGAAGTTGCAAAAGCAGAATTAAAGCTACAAGCGAACTAGATTGCATGCATAACCTAAATGTAAGTTTATAGCTTTGTTCTTTGAGGTTCATGAACTTCATATTTAGCCATGCAGTACGTACGTTGTATCTAAACACAAAGAAAAAATCTTAAAAAAAAACGAAATAAAAAAGAAAGACCACGTGGCAACTCCGGATTAGCCCAAAAAAATATCAGCCCTCCTGTTTACGTATGCCGAAAAAAATTGATCAATCAATAGCCGACACGTGGCCACAATTCAGCCGCGGTCCGTCTAAAACTGTTGAAACACTAATTACTTTGGAAAAAGGAAAAGAAAAGGACAACCAATTACACAGTAAGCATGATGACATTTTCTTCAACAAAAAACAATGGCGACTAGTTTACGTTCCTCCTTTTGAACATCTTCCTTTAGGTAGTGGAGGGAGCCAGATGAACGTGACAATCATGTGGTAAGCCGATATAGGCGCTATGGCTATAGCATGCTCTGCTCTGTTGAAGTACTTGTAGTCGATACATTTACTTACACCTACTCCTTGGTCCTTTACGTTTCTCTATATATCCACTAGCGTGTAGTCAAGAACGGATCCAGAAATGTATACTGGAATGAATTAGAGTAGGTTGGAATAGGCTAGATGTAAGCTAACTCTCATTAAAAAAAATCAAAATAAAAAATTTATATGAAAAATACAAGTAAATTTTTTTTTGGTGGGCTCCAGCCCACCCCACCTCCTACCTACATCCGCCCCTGCGTGTAGTCACTAGAGACCAATGTTTTAAAAACTGGACGGTGATTGTACCGATTTTTTGGTATAGATTGGACTGGAGTTCAACCAGGTTCAAATAGATTTGATTTTGTTTGATTTGGTTCCAATAGATAATATATTCATATTTACTTCTTTTTTATTTGGTTCTTAGCATATTTGGTTTGGTTTAATTTTAAAACTATAAGATCTCTCAAAACCAAATCGAGAGCCAAATAGTCCAAATCACACAAGATAAATACTTTTTTAGTTTTTTTTTTAAAATCAAAATTGGACGGTTCAAGTGTGAATCAGTTCGACCGGTTCACCGGTTAAACCCGGTTCTGGAAAGAAAAAAAATTCGACCGGTTCTTCAAAAGATCTGGTTCATGTTAGACCAGACCGAATTTTTTTGACAAAATCGGTCGGATCCGGTCGGACCGCCATCCAATTTGGTTCTGGCATATATATATATATATATATATATATATATATATATATATATATATATATATATATATATATATATGGAAGCGGATCAATGGCCCCGTCCGCGGAGCCCCGTCGAAGCCCCGCCCCCCCTGCACCATCGGATCGCGCGGGGTCCGCGTGGGGCCCGCGCGAGCCCGCGCGAGCCCGCGCGATCCAACGGCTAAGGATCGCGGGGGCTTCGGCGGGGCTCCCGATCCGCTCCCTATATATATATATATATATATATATATATTATACAAAACACAAAGGTTTTTGAATCCTAGGGCTGACTGTGCCAAGATAAAGAGTGGTTGGGATTTAATCTTGGTGAATCAACGGTTGTGGGATTTTATGGGGAATCCAAAGAGTGGGGTTTGCACTCATAATGGTTGTGGATGAGCATTATTGAGAGTGGAATTTTATGGGGAATGAGCATTATTGAGAGTGGGGTTTTATGGGGAATGAGCATTATTGAGAGTGGGGTTTATGGGGAATCCAAAGAGTGGGGTTTGCACTCATAATGGTTGTGAATGAGCATTATTGAGAATGGAGTTTTATGGAAAATCCTTCACATCCAGCAGTGGTTGGGATTTAATATTTTGATGGGAGCCTCATAATTATTATTGTTCGTTTAAAATTGGAGGTCCAAGATTTTGAGGAAGAATACCTTAAATGAATCATGCCCTATGGGCACGAGGTATGACTAGTATATATATATATAAAGTCATCGTCCCAACCTAGTGATTAGTGGCAGAATGACACTAGTTCCATCTAATTAGAACAGTTCCACTCTGCAGAAATTCAAATAAAAATTCAATATAAGAGGATGTCACACATGGATTTCAAATTTCAATGTGCACTTATTTTTCTCCTTAGTTTCTAGAAGAAAAAAAAAATAAAGAACTCACGAGTTCTTCTAGAATTTTTGTAATTCGAACGTGGCAGCTAGGGCTCTACTTTCGTTCTTTAGCTCGCAGAAGTAGAATTACAAATAAAAGTAGAGCACGTAAGAGGAATCAAATAAATAAGTTGAAATTAATTAAGACTTATAGACAACATAGATATATTGATGATGCAACTCTATCGCAATCCATTCTCCAAGTTGTTATTAGCTTTCGTCATTGCTGACGAGTGAACTATGTCAATAGGTCTATCTAATCAGAATGTGCGCTATTTGCATTGCTCAACAGTATGTCCCCTAGCCACGACATGATTGGACAACTTAACATATATATATATATATATATATATATATATATATATTCTCGAATCTGTAATTACATATTACTTTTGTTGAGATTTATTTGAATTTGGTACCCTTAGGGGCTGTTTGGTTGTACGAAAGTGTATGAAAGTGGAAAAATAAAACTTGCGTCCGCGATGCGTACGCATAAATTTTGAGTTTTCAAAAGTTGTTTGGTTGATGGAATTGAAAAATATGGAAGTGGAGGAATAAGGAGTTTCGTTGTTTGGATGGTTGTTGAAAGTGGATGTTGGTTGGAGATGTGATAAACCTCGGTATACTTACCTCCAATTTTTTGTACATAAAAAATTTGTACTTAAATTAAATATTGTAATATAAATTATTGTTAATATAGTTATTTTATTTATTACTATTACTATCACCTCTCCTTTTCCATTCTCTCGCCAGTTCATTTCCAGATCATTTTCTATTTTTCATTACCATTCTCTGTAGTTCATTTTCCATTATTTTTCATGTCCTCTCTCTAGTTTAGCATCTCCCCAAGCACCCTCCCTCCCGATCTGCCGTCTCCCTCCTCCATCCCTTTGTCGGCCGCCTCCTCGACCGGATCCGGGTCCTAAATTCGGATCGGATCAACCTCGACTACCTCATCCCCTGCCAAACTCGAACCCTATATCGACGGCGGAGGTGAGGAAGGTTTTGAGGGCGGCGGAGATGGAGGCGGCGAGGAGCCGGCTGGTGGCGAAGTCGTTCGAAAGGAGTTTCATCTCAAATTAGCCGGCTGGCGGCGAGGAGCCGGCTGGTGCCTCATCTTCCTCTGGTGGTGACCGGATCCCTTCTCTCTCTTTCCTTCCAACTTCCTAAGGAGTTTCATCTCAAATTAGCCGGATGTGAAAGTGGATGAATTTGGGGGAGACAGGAACTGCAACACGTCAGTTCAAACTAAATCCTTAGTTTTTCAAGATGAGAACCAAACACTTGAACTCAGCTGAGTTCAGCCGAGTTTCACATTTTACACTAAATCCTGGCCACTTTCAGGGAACCAAACAGGCCCTTAATGAACTAATCCAACAATTTCAATTTCATGTTGAGATAAAAAATTTTAAGTTTGTGTATTTCAATATTTAAGATATTATTGATTGTCTTATACAATAAGGTGTATTAGTTCAAGTGATTAATATGCTAGAATTTTTTAGCGGACAATATTCAAATCTCACAACAAGCATTCGTTTCGTCATCAATTTCATGCAAACAAATTTCCTTAAAGTTCGACCCCACGGACTCGGACATGATCAAATGACAAGTGACGCTCGCACATTCATGTCGGACCATGGTTTAAAGTATTGGCCGATACCGATCCGATACGGCCGATACCGATACAGTTTGGCATGTCCCGATCCGATACCGACCGATACCCGATACTGACCGATATCGACATTGGGGTCTCTTTTTCGGTCAATTCGGCAAAGAAAATTAAACGAAAAAGATAAAACAACAAGGGTTTAAAGCATAATAAGGTTGTAAAGGCATGTAAAAGAAGAAAATCAATCTATTGTATGTAAACCAATCGCTAAGGGTGAGTAGTATTTCATTTAATTTCAAAACTACTAAGAAATAACACTGAAAATACTTAAAATTATGCATAAATGTATAAAATATATGTTTCTAAGTGTAAATAATATATTAATAATTATTTGTTTTCTGATATACAAAAAAATTCGATACTCTGATCTGAAACCGTCGATACTATCGATATCGCCGATACCAATACTCATAGGAATAGTCCGATATCGATTTCGCACTACCAAAATACACCCATTTAGCGACGGAATTTTTTCGTCGGTATTAGCGACGGTTTCGTGGCCGCTCAGCGACTGATTTTCGACTACAAGCCTTTGCCATTTTTATTTTAATTTTAGGAGGAGGAAAAGTCGCGCCGCCGTCGCTAGACTGACGGTAATATTGCGACGGATTTACCGTCGTCGCAACACAGTCGTATATTTGCGGGAATTGTGTAGAAAATTGGCGGGACATATTTTCGACGACTTAGCGACGGGTAGTCAGTCGGCACTTATCAAAACGGGCGACTACCGGGCGACGGATGTTTACCAGTCGCTAGTCCGTCGCTATATATACGTTCCAGACTTTAAATGAAACGACGGGGAGAACTTTTCGCATTCCCCCCAAATTCACTCTCTCTCCTCTCTCTCTCTCTCTCTCTCTCTCTCTCTCGCCGATGTCGGCTTCGGTGATCGGCGTCGGTGTCGTCGTCGGCGTCGGCGTCCTCTCCTCTCTCTCAACCGAAGGTAACCCCCTCTCTCTCTCTCTCGATCTCTCTCTCTCTCTCTCTCTCTCTCTCGCGGTGTCGTATAGGGGCTGGGCGGCGCGCTTGGGGCTGGGCCGTCCGGGGCTTGGCGGCTGGCTTGGGTCGGGGGCTGGGCGGTGGGCTTGGGGCTGGGGCGTCGGGGTCTGGGAGGCGGGCTTGGAGTTTTGGGGCGTCGGGGGCTGGGCGGCTTGCTTGGGTCGAGGTCTGGGCGGTGGGCTTGGGGCGGGGGCGTCGGGGTCTGGGAGGCGGGGTTGGGGCGTCGGGGGCTGGGCGGCTTGCTTGGGTCGGGGTCTGGGCGGTGGGCTTGGGGCGACAGCGTCGGGGACTGGGCGGCTGGCTTGGGGCGGGGGCGTCGGGGGTTGGGCGGCTGGCTTGGGTCGGGGGCTGGGCTGGACGGCTGGCTTGGGGCGGCGGCGTCGGGGGCTGGGCGGCGGCGTCGGGGGCTGGGCGGCTGGCTTGGGTCGAGGGCTGGACGGTGGGCTTGGGGCGGCGGCGTCGGGGGCTGGGCGGCTGGCTTGGGTCGGGGGCTGGGCGGTAGGCTTGGGTCGGCGACGTCGGGGGCTGGGCGGCTGGCTTGGGGCGGGGGCGTCGGGGGCTGGGCGGCTGGCTTGGGTCGGAGGCTGGGCGGTGGGCTTGGGGCGGCGACGTCGGGGGCTGGGCGGCTGGCTTGGGTCGGGGGCTGGGCGGTGGGCTTGGGACGGCGGCGTCGGGGGCTGGGTGGCTGGCTTGGGACGGGGGCGTCGGGGGCTGGGCGGCTGGCTTGGGTCGGGGGCTGGGCGGTGGGCTTGGGGCAGCGGCGTCGGGGACTGGGCGGCTGGCTTGGGGCGGCGGGCTTTGGTCGGGGGCGGCGGGTGGCTTTGCTTCTCAAATTCATCTGAGTTTATATATTGGCTAAATAATGTGTTATCCATATTGGGTGTTTCATTAGTTTGGTGGTGTTTGGATTAGTAAATGTGAATATATATGGGGTTTGGATTCATGGTGTATATGTTCACTGTCTCAAGGACAGTACGAGTTCTATCAGTTGTGTGCTTCTGTATAGATGTATATATCTATACATCTAGCTGTGATATACATATGTGTATGTGACAATCTCAGTTAGCGACGGACTAGTTACCGGTTAGCGACGGATATTTCCAGCTCCATTAATTGCATTAATCTACGGTACGACATGGTGACGGATATTCCCTACAGCCATTCGACTGGCGAGGCAGAAACTATATTGCCGTAGATAAAGTTGTCTGTCCTCCGACCCTCATCCCTCGGCAATGATGATACGACAACCCATCACTATATCTTATATAGTAGTAGATGATGTCTTAGTATTACATTAGTGAGTTGATCTTGATTCTGTTACGTACGTCCTTCAGATACTAGATACGATAAGGTTAACATATACTACACGATATGTATACAGAATATAGATGATTCACACTAATGTATGCTAGAATGAATCTTGGGTTGTGTTCTGAGCCATCCGTTCTCACACTTAAAACACATAGGAATTAGTAGTGTGAGAGCGCCGGAGAGAGTGAGAGCGCCGGAGGGGGGAGAGGAGAGAGAGAGAGTAAAATGGTACGACATGGTGAAGTAGTACTGTATTTTGGCTCCAGTTCCAGCTCTATTTGATCTACGGTACGACATGGTGATCAGGACATAGTCTCTACAGCCATTCGACTGGCGAGGCAGAAACTATGTAGCCGTAGATAAAGTTGACTGTCTTCCGACCCTCATCCCTCGGCAATGATGATACGACAACCTATCACTATATCTTATATAGTAGTAGATGATGTCTTAGTATTACATTATGTGAGTTCATCTTGATTCTGTTACGTTCTTCAGATACTAGATACGATAAGAACATATACTACACCATATGTACAGAACATAGATGATTCACACTAATGTATGCTTGAATGAATCTTGGGTTATCTTCTGAGCCATCCGTTCTCACACTTGGCAAAAAATCAAATTTTTTATACTTTATTGGCTTTCGAAAATGTACTTAAATTACATGATGGTTCCTTTAGTTAGCTTGCTTATGTTACAATTATATTATTTGTGACTATCGATCTTACCAGATGGCACCCATGACCCGAGGAGCGGCACGTCGTTTGAAGAAAATAGTGAATGCTGAGGTGGCTCCTCCTACAGTTGAGGAGGAAGTGGCACCGGTTGCTAGTGAGACCAGGAGTTCTATTCAT
The DNA here is from genome assembly GCA_029216955.1 of Iris pallida. NCBI lineage: Eukaryota > Viridiplantae > Streptophyta > Magnoliopsida > Asparagales > Iridaceae > Iris > Iris pallida. The sequence continues at coordinate 4,415,276 of JANAVB010006599.1, forward strand.
CCAGCACCGGTAGCTAATGAGACCGAGAGTTCTCTTCATGCAGTCTTTGCAAGGGATGACATCTCTCCTCGCGCCAAAAATCTCGCTTTTTCGAGGTGGATGCGTGAACGTATCACTGAGCGTTTGCGTGAGCAGCGTGGTTCTCATTAGCTATTAGTACTTATTTGTATTGGACTATTGGTATTGGGTTATTTTTGTATTAGACTATTTGTATTGGACTACTTATATATTGAGTTGTTTTTGTATTAGACTATTTGTACTGTCCTCCGACCCTCATCCCTCGGCAATGATGATACGACAACCAACAAGAGAGAATATTAGATCCATCTCAGTATGACGTATACTCTGAGAGATCACTATTACAAGAATGATATCAGTAGTGAGATTGAGTGCTAGAGGAGATATTATCAGAGTATACGTCCTACTCAGATTGGTCTCCCACCGTTACTAATTTTTTCTGACAGCATGGTGGATGTGCTCCGTCAACAGAATCTTGCTCCGAACCAAAACTTTGTCCCGGAGCTCAAGTAGACATCCTTCGTGTAGAGCTCGAGTGAGAGGTTCCTGACAGCATGGTGGTCTCATTTGTCAAAGTATTCGTGCTCATCCCACATTGGTTGTGGGACGAGCACGGATACTTTGACAAAGGAGACCACCTTGCTGTCAGGAACCTCTCACTCGAGCTCTACACGAAGGATGTCCACTTGAGCTCCGGGGCAAAGTTTTGGCTCGGAGCCAGATTCTGTTGACGGAGCACATCTACCATGCTGTCAGAAAAAAATAGTAACGGTGAGAGACCCATCTGAGTAGGACGTATACTCTGATAGTATCCCCTCCAGCACTCAATCCCACTACTGATATCATTCTTGTAAAGGTGATCTCTCATAGTATACGTCCTACTCAGATGGATCTCTCAGAGTATCCTCTCCAGTTGGTTGTGTTCTGAGCCATCCGTCCCAGGGATTTGATTTTGTATTTTGGTTTCTGTATTTTGGCTCCAGCTCCATTTGCATTTGATCTACGGTACGACATGGTGATCAGGACATAGTCCCTGCAGCCATTCGACTGGCGAGGCAGAAACTATGTAGCCGTAGAAAAAGTTGCCTGTCCTCCGACCCTCATCCCTCGGCAATGATGATACGACAACCTATCACTATATCTTATATAGTAGTAGATGATGTCTTAGTATTAAATTATGTGAGTTCATCTTGATTCTGTTACGTTCTTCAGGATAATTGATGTCTATTTTATATTAATTTGGTTTGGTCTATATGATTCTTGGATAATTGGCGTACATTAAATTCGTATGTGCATATTTGGTCTATGTGATTTTTGGATAATTGGTGTGCATTATATATTGGTTTAGTTTATGCATATTTTTTCAGCTCCATTTGCATTAGTCTATGGTACGACATGGTGATAAGGACATAGTCCCTGCAGCCATTCGACTGGCGAGGCAGAAACTATATAGCCGTAGATAAAGTTGCCTGTCCTCCGACCCTCATCCCTCGGCAATGATGATACGACAACCTATCACTATATCTTATATAGTAGTAGATGATGTCTTAGTATTACATTAGTGAGTTCATCTTGATTCTGTTACGTCCTTTAGATACTATATACGATAAGAACATAGATGATTCATACTAATGTATGCTAGAATGAATCTTGACTTGTGTTCTGAGCCATCCGTTCTGATCAAGCATCTTCCTTCTCCTCTCCTCCACCATGGCTCTGAACCAATCTGCTCCTCCCTACTTTCCTTCTTTTTATTTGACTCTCTCAGCCACATATGACATCCAGCTCAAGTGTAGAGTCGGAGGAGAAGAAGTGGGCAGGAAGATGAGGGGAAAGCAGCACAGCCGGCGGCATGACCCGGAGGAAGTACATAGGAAGTACATAGTTCTCCTACGGCTGTTGAAGAAAACCTATGTACTTCCTCCGGGTCATGCCGCCGGCTGTGCTGCTTCCCCCTCATCTTCCTGCCCACTTCTTCTCTCCCGACTCTACACTTGAGCTGGATGTCATATGTGGCTGAGAGAGTCAAATAAAAAGAAGGGAAGTAGGGAGGAGCAGATTGGTTCAGAGCCATGGTGGAGGAGAGGAGAAGGAAGATGCTTGATCAGAACGGATGGCTCAGAACACAAGCCAAGATTCATTCTAGCATACATTAGTGTGAATCATCTATTTTCTTATCGTATATAGTATCTGAAGGACGTAACAGAATCAAGATGAACTCACTAATGTATGCTAGAATGAATCTTTGGTTGTGTTCTGAGCCATTCGTTCCGATACTTGGCAATTAAGTCATTCGACTGGTGAGGCAGCAACTATATATAAGGCTACTTGCATGTTCTTCCAACTTTAAATTACAAGATTACTATATTTGGTTACATAAATCACTAACCTCATCGTGGCCAATGTTTACAGTCTTGGTCTCAACTGTCTTCGATTCTATGATCCCATGCTTTCGGAAAATAGACAACGCAGACTCCATGGAATAGAATGGCCTTACATGCAAATCGTCTGTGATTATGTATCTTTTCCCTCCTTTCACAAATACGCCATCCTTGTTGCCTCCATCTGCAACCCCCTCCCACGCAATATCCTCATCTATTGCCTTACCACAGGGACATCGAGCGCCAATAACCGAACTATACAGACGGTGAGTCTTGGTGTAGCACTCAAATGTGGGGCATCCGTAAATTCGTCGAGGTTTTAAATCATCGACATTGAGTTTTAAACCCTCACGTAGCCTTTCTGCTTCACTTCTAGGGTCGAGCAGCATCTTCTTGCAAGCTTCGGTCTCCAGATACTTAGTGTCAAGATTCTGGACGCTTTCGTAGAGCATGTCAACGCATCCTAGCGTCAATTTTCTGCCGAGTAAATTGATGCTGGGATGCGTTGACATGCTCTACGAAAGCGTCCAGAATCTTGACACTAAGTATCTGGAGACCGAAGCTTGCAAGAAGATGCTGCTCGACCCTAGAAGTGAAGCAGAAAGGCTACGTGAGGGTTTAAAACTCAATGTCGATGATTTAAAACCTCGACGAATTTACGGGTGCCCCACATTTGAGTGCTACACCAAGACTCACCGTGATGAGGTTAGTGATTTATTTAACCTAAGACATGGGATCATAGAATCGAAGACAGTTGAGACCAAGACTGTAAACATTATGTGAGTTCATCTAGAATGAATTTTGGGTTGTGTTCTGAGCTATTCGTTCCCATACTTGACAATTAAGCATGTGAAATAGAACTGATTATGTTTAGTTTGTCTTACGATACAGATTTTCACATCCAAATTGAAATGGATCATTACTTCGTTGTTCGAACATAGATGTACTAGCGGATCAACCTCCTGGACCGTAGGTACTTATAAGTATTGGCCGTGTCGGATTAGTATCGATCTATCGTTTTGGTATGGACCGTATCGGTTGGTATTGGCCTTAGCGAATTGGTATCGTCATATCCGATATGTATCGGCCGTATAGCCATTAAGTCATATTGGCCTTATCGATTTGGTATCGGTCATATCCGATAGGTATCGGCCGTGTTGGATTATTATATACCATTTCGGATTAGTATCGTTGAAGGTTTAGTAACAAGTGTACTTGGATTTCTCTCTTCTAGAGCTAGATTACCATTGCAAGAGAGTCACGAAAGCGTAGATGGCCAGTTACAGAACATACATACTTTCTTTTCAATCTCGCTTTTCCTGATGGAAAATGAAGTATGTATGTTACTGTAATTGGCCAATCACGATCTGGTGATTCTCTTGCAATGGTATTCTAGCTCGAGAAGAGAGAAATCCAAGTACAGTTGTTACTAAACCTTCCACGATACTAATTCGAAATAGTCTATACTAATCCAGCACGGCCGATACCTATCGGATATGACCGATACCAAATCGATAAGACCAATATGAATCCTAGCTATTCGGCCGATACATGTACATATCGGATATAGGACGATACCAATATGATACGTCCTATATCAAACCGATAGACCGATACTAATCTGATATACTAGATACTAAGTACATCTAGCATCTCTGTGGATCCACAAATTACTGCACGATAGTACCAACGACTCCAGTTACATCTGGTTATTGGTGAGTACATGATTACATAGTAATTCTGTTAGTCTTGTGATACAAATTTTTACTCTCTCATGCTACCAACGTCACAACTTTTCGACTGCTGCTCCCTCTAATGATGATGAACGCAAAAAACCAACGTCACAACTTTTATAACTTGAGTAAATTTCTTTACCCTATATGAAAATTTCTGTTGTCAGAAAGATGGCTCCTAGGACTCGTCGAGGTGGTGCTGCTAGTCGAGGAAGGGGTCGAGGCAAGAAACCCTTGGAGGTCGACACGGAGGAAGTCTCCGTCGTCAAACAAGAGCCGGTGACTGTCAAGGAAGAACCGATGACCATCAGGAAAGAGATTGCTCCCAAGCTTGAAGCTAAGGAGGAGCCACCATCAGAGAGTAGTAGCATCGGGACCGACCCTCCTATCCCTACAGAAGACCTCAACTAGATTGAGCCTTCGTATGCAAAGTGGCTGATAGAATGGTACATGCCTCAACGCAACTATCATCCCTGGCTGTGAGGATTCATCGTCTGACTTGTGGTCTTTGTTGAGGCCAAAGTCGATTTTCCTATGTGTTTTGGAATATTTGTAAAAATTTTGGAATATTTGTGCTATGATCGGTCGTCATGATTGGATATTAGGTTACTGTAACTGGCCAACTCTTTCCTATGTGTTTTGGAATATTTGTGAAAAATTTGGAATATTTGTGCAATGATCGGATTATAACGATGGATATTAGGTTACTCTTCCGGATAACTGATGTCTATTTTATATTAATTTGGTTTGGTCTATATGATTCTTGGATAATTGGTGTACATTAAATTCGTATGTACATATTTTGGTCTATGTGATTCTTGGATAATTGGTGTGCATAATATATTTGGTCTATGTGATTGTTGGATAATTGGTGTGCATTATATATTGGTTTGGTTTATGCAAATTTTTGCGAACAGCTAAAAAGCAGTAAATTTTTTTCAAAATATTCTCAGTTAGCGACGGACTTGTGACCGTTTCGCGACGGATGTCTCCAGTTTCCGACTACTTTTCGACGGTTATTCCGTCGCTAACTGGATATTTGAAAATTATTCCCAGGTAGCGACGGATGGTCGACGGACAATCCGTCGGCATGATTTATTGTTCGACGGAATAGCGACGACATATTCGTCGCCCGTATTCTGGAAATAACAAGAATTTCCAGAACAAGGTCGACGGTTTATCCGTCGCTATGCGGTCGATATATTGCGACGACTTATCCGTCGCCAAGTTGCTGGAAATGACATAAATTTCCAGAAGCTGGTCGACGGCTTTTCCGTTAGAAAACCGTCGCTAATCCGTCACTTGATATCGACGTTATCGACGGATTAGCGACGAAACGATACGATCTGATACGCTTTTGCGACGGGTTAGCGACGGAAATTTACGTCGGTATTGTCTACACAGTTCAGTACTTAAAAGCTGAAGTGGACGACAGTCCGTCGGAAATGCGTCGCTAATGCTTCGTATTGTGACGTCGACTATCCGTCGCTATTCCGTCATGTGACGACAACTTAGCGACGGATGGTTATTAGCGACGAGCTGATTGCCGACGGATGTTTTTGGCCAATATCCGTCGGCAATCGGTCGCTAATAGTTATTACCGTCGTCTTAGCGACGGATTCGGCCGTCGCTAAATCGATAAATTTTGGTAGTGTCGATACCGATACTATGAACCTTGTGTTGGACGCACTTTTGCACGGAGCCGGCGCATGAGCTTCGCGAAAGCGTAGCGGCACGAAAGAGCTAGTAATTTTTCACCTTCATCGGGGATCACTCGAAGTACGCTTTTACAGAGGCGGATCTATATAGGGTCCAAGGCCCCCCCCCCCCCCAATTTTTTTAAAAAATGTTGATTATTATACATAACTTTTTACAAGTTTACACTATACATATTAGTCTGACCCTCTATAAGGAATAAGTTAGCTCAAGTGGTTATGTTTTTGGCTTTCAATTTAGAGGCTGCAAGTTCAAATCTCACCTCTCACATTATAATGCTTTGCTTTCTCTTTTGTAACAATTTAAAAATATTGACTTTATTTTTTTCCTCATTTTTGTTTTAGTTTTAGTATATTTTTTGCTATTGAAGTCCAATTAACATGACCACTTTAAGGATTTATATATGTAGTAGCACGGCCCCTCCATAATTTTAATCCGGGCTCCGCCCCTGCGCTTTCGTCTACCATCTCAAGTCGAAAGATGAAGTAGGCAGAAATTGAACGACAAAGATGAAGCAGACAGAAGTGATCAAGGAGGAGAGTACTATAGTTCTCACGAATTCGCATCCGTTTTAGATAACATGAAAATGTTAACGAGACTACTGTTTCATATTCCCTTCAATCAATTTGGAGTTGCAAAAAGGAAGAACCGTACCGTACCGAAAATGAGCTATATGTTTCTAACAAATAACTTAGAAATTGTTTCTACTGAGAAGACGTGTTAATAGGCTAACAGCTTGCTTTATTCTCAGCATGGTGTCATTCACACAATCAGAAGTAACTCCTTTTCTAACCGTACCGTACCGAAAATGAGCTATATGTCACGACCCCGCGCACCCGCTTTTCGGATACGAAACGTGTCCAAGCCTAGCCTACGCCGCAATGTCAGCGGTAGTATGCTGTCTAATATACACAAGTCACAGCAATCTAGAATCTCATGGTAAACTATATCTCATCCACAGAATAATCGAATCACAATCAAGATCAATGAATAAGACATGAAACTGGACAATAATAAATATAACTGAATATCTCCAAGAAGCAATGTCCCGTCCGGTGGACACAAATCCACTACTAATAGACGAAAAGAGAAAATTATATGAAATACACTAACTGAGTACAACCTGCTAATCAAGGCGACCTCAACTGCAAGCACTGCGGTCTGATGCTGACTCAAACCTCTCGTCTGCTCCTGACTCAAACTCGACTAACCTGAAGAGATCATCAGGTCCTCAGAGGACTAACAAGATACATAAAATGAGCCTTTCTAACAGTTTATCATGCATGGAGAAAATCCAGAATAAACAAGTAAAACTAAGCAATGAATAAAATACAAATCTGTATACTGACTACACATAAATGAACTGCTGGAGAAGAACAAGAGAACACGATATCACGACGTCAACGAATAACCAATCGAATACTCAAACCCTCACCCCTAGTGTGGACTCGCAGGTTTGATCAACTACTAACCCTCGCCCCTTGTATGGAGTCGCAGGTTAGCTTCAAGAAATCACCCTCGCCCCTAGTGTGGACTCGCAGGTGCGGACAGATATCTACTAACCCTCGCCCCTATTGTGGAGTCGCAGGCTAGCATCACCCTTGTCCCTAGTGTGGACTCGCAGTTGTGAACCATATACTACTAACCCTCGCCCCTAATATTGATTCGCAGGTTAGCTTAAGACACAGATAACTACTAACCCTCGCCCCTAATGTGGACTCGCAGGTTAGCTTCAAGATTTCAAGACAAGGAGGTGTAACAGCTCAGTTTATGACTTCTCGACCCACGACACGACTCAATCAAGGCTCAAATGAATACATCCAATAAGACACAGCTAACTGTGAACACGGTCTATATAGCAATGATACAAATATACAAGCAGGATATGAAAGATATATGTCAACAATATGAGAAAAATTGGATAATAATAAAAAGACAGTGCATGTAAATAAAGCTGTGTAGAAAGGCAAGGTATACTTGCATTTGGTCCTGAGCTACGGATACGGGTCCAAATCCGTGTCAATGTCCAAGTATCCTGTTTGATAATTTATGATGTCAAATAGATGAATCAACGTAAGATGTACTTTATCTACTAGGTTTTTAGTCTAAGACCTATGTGGGATTTGCTACTTATAACAAAGCAGTTTATTACTCAACTTAAACCCCCAAATCCAACAGTTCTCCCTAGGCACTAGTCTTCCCTTGATCATACAGGTTTGCCTATTGGCAATAAACATGTGCATATTGGTATCAGTATTGTACTTGTATGTTTAGTGGCCTATAATGCATAATCCCCGAATGATATTGTGTATGCATGTTTCAATCTCAAATCGAACTGCTCTCATGTTTTAGGGATATCCAACATATCCCTTACCCTTGACACTCTAATAATTACCTGTATTTCAGTTTTCTGATACCCAAAGTTCATTTCCTCCTTTTGACTACACACAAACATACCTCTCCCTTGAACAATTACTTCCATTTAGTATAGCAATAGGAGATAGAGGTAAAGACTGCTACTTTGATATCTATATGAGTAGTTGTCTACTCTTGTGACTACCCTTTTGCCTTGATTTAGCCTATGCACAGGTAACACCACCCACATAGACCTAGCAATCAGAAAAGAGAACCTGAACACAAGGCATATAGCCAAAATCATGACAGAACTCATGGTCTTTATAAGGAAGTGAAAGGAGAAGAACTAAAAGGACAATAGTAGAGAGGCAATAAAAGAATCGTTGCATGCAATTAACATGCCAACTTCCTGTTCACACATTGCAGGGAACAGTTAATACCAAAGGTCAATGGAAACTGCCTCCAAAAATCACAACATAATAACACAAATATAATCTGAGATTCACGAATACCCTAATGTAGTAGAGCATGTAGCGCACAGTCCATCATTAAGGCAAGAAAACAGAAATGTTACAAATATTCGATAATAGGAAAGCTCACAATCTATTTTACTTCCTACAACGAAGTGTTATACCTTACATCGCATTATTTGCTGAATCAATCAGGATAATGATACACTACTATATGTGCCTTCTTATAGTGGTAAAACAGCTCCATTATACAATCAAGTATTTCTCTTATGGTGCAGGAACTTTATCATGAAGGGATACAACTTCTACCATCAATATAAACCATAAATAATGTAACCATGGCTTGGACCCATCCTACTTCCTATAACCCGTAACAGGTAACCCCGACCGGTGCCTTCATAGGTGTCACGCCCCGACTCGGAATCACCCGAATCATCGTCTTCGCAGGGGGCGTGATGCCGCACGAGCCTGGAGTTGCGCTCGTGCAAGACAAGATGACAAGTTCTCAAATAGTTATCTTTTGATTCGATATTAACAACGAAAGAAAAACAGAGTATACGAAACAATTCTCTTTATTGATATCCGAAACTGAGATTACAAAGGCTTTCGATAGCCTAACAATATATGCCAGATTGGCTACAACACTCAGGTTCTCTCTTGCCCACAAAGGATTTTACCGTTCCATACATCATGCCTTCTATATCTCGGCCGCATCAATCCTGTTGCATATCCGAGCGTCAAGCGATCGCACGCTTCAATACGCTTCGGCATTTCCAAGCCTCAACGCGTTCAAGCAACGCTTCGCCGCGAGCTATCCATTTACTGCACCCTGCATGAAGCTGGTGGGGGATCAGTACGTTCGTCCTCACATGTACTGAAGCAAAGATCTTCTTTCCAAACCAACATTGTAATATTTACGTTGAATCATGCAACTTAGCTTATGATCTTGCTATGTTCTCCTTAGGGTCAATTTCATGGCATCTTCGAAAGCGTAAAGCATGTTAGCATGGCAAGCATGTTATTCAAATTAAAATAGGCAAGCAAGCAATCTCGTGTTTGGTTCGTGGCACGACTTACCAAGTCGACGCACTCGCTCTTGCTCCGACGCAAGGTGAATACGCCCCATTCCTTCCCTGTCATGTTATATGTGCATCTCTAAGCAGGATCTATATGCGGGACGCATACGCGCCTACACTTTCAACCCATCGTTCCTTAACTATATGAGGGCCATTGACGTATCCGTGCCGGAATGGACTAAAGGAGTTCCTTTCTTTTCTCTCCTTCTTTTTTCAATATTTGGTCGGGCTGCCAGGCGTTTCACGGGTTGGGTTGCAGTCCCAACAACCGAAACGTTTCCGCTGCATACCATCATTTGTGGCTTTTCCCATCTTGTTTAAGGATGTGCGCCTACAAAGATTATTCGATTCCCTCCTAGGCCAAGCGGTTCCGGGGCACTCCGGCATTTAACCGTTTGGGGAAAACACCCGTGCACGGGAGATATCATATTTTATCTCTCGTCCATTCCATTCGACCATGCAACGCCCTTATCATTCAAGCAATCAAATTCAAACAACCAAATATAATCTTGAGTCCGAGACTCAGACTTTATCATCTCGTGTCTCTTTCGTTAACTTTCTGTGTTCTTACATTTCATACTTCGTTTCAATGATTCAATGGCATCGTGCCTCAACTCAATGCTCGTCAACCGAACGACCCGAAGGTCTCGAACACCTTTCGAGGCACCATGTCATATCTGACAGTTTTGCCACATTCATGCCACAACTTATTCTCTTGCAACGAAGCCATCTATTATTATCCCGTGTACGTAGGCACGTTTCGACCGTGTCCCCATGTTCTATAACTTCGTATTCAATGTTCGGGCTTGCGCACTAGGGCGCTCGCCTATTATCTTTCAATGTACTAGCCTTTCTAACTCGTGCGCGAAGGCATGGTATGGTTCGTGCACTAAGGCACTCGCCGATTACAGTTATCCCATGTTCTTACGGCTTACGCACCGAGGCGCTCGCCTTTGCGATATCCAATGTTCCATAGCGACTCGTGCATTTGATGCACGTTTCATTTCAATTGTACTAACTTAGTGTTCAACACACACTATGATTTATCTCCGATTGGACCACGCCCGTGGCGTCGATAGGTTAACTTAGCATACAATGATGTATTTGACTTATCGAATGAAGGAGTAAAAAGAAGTCAAACCTCCCACCTTGAGTCGATACGCCTTTGTCGTTTTGCCGAGCCGATGCGGCTCGATTTCTTAACTTTGTTGCACGGCCACTCTCCTGACTTAGCCATTCGAGCACTTCGTGCTTCATTGAATCATACGTCCGATTTGCCTTAGCGTGCCCAAGTCTCAACCCATCGCAAGGCGATGATTTGATTTTGCGAACCCCTTACTAAATATGGCAAAAGATCGACCTCTAATATTTTCGCGTCAAAGTATAACCTGCAAACGAAACCAACTAAAATCAATACTTGCATCGATTCGGACTTGCGTCTTGGTCGATTCGATTTCTTAGAATCTTCGAGCCGATTCAACGCACTCATCCTTCGGGGCAACGCGACGCTTCGCATCGATTCAACTCGATGCATTCTTTTAGGGCAAGGCAACTCTTTGCATCGACTTAGTTCGATGCGTTCCTCGGGACAACGTAACTCTCGTATCGATTCGCATCGATACATTTCATTTGGCTAATGCGACTCGCTGAGTCAATGTCTCAGCGTAATGTACCGTACGGAGCGGGGCATTACAGAATATACCACTCAAAACAAGGTTCGTTCTCGAACCAAAACCAACACTCCGACTAAGTATTTTATAGATCGTTTCACGATCTCGTTCCACCAACGTTGTTCAGTTTCACACTATCTCGCAAGCTTTTCACTAACATTTCAAAGTCATCCCTGCAGCTCGATTTGAATTTGTATACAACTCGATTTGGATCCGTACCTATATTCAAGGCGTCCCGAAGATATATGTATTTTGACCAATTCCAGTGGTAGCAAATTGGAACAAAGCTGACAGGTAAATTTCAATCCTATGCTTGCCATCTCGTACTCTCGATCGGACTTATCCTTAGCAACCATTCTCGGAATTTTATCGCATACGTACATTCAATACATACGGATTTATTCAACAAAGTCACTGTACGCGATGCGATTCAAAAATCGTATTTCTCGTTTCGTATGTTTCATCGAAACTATCAATTCTATGCGTCGCGTCGAGCCGTCGTGCATCTGATCGCAACGATCCTTCGCAACGCCTTGCGTTCGAAGTCGCCACTCAACTATTTCCGAAGTCTGGCTATGCACTTATCTCGATTACGATTTCCTTCGTTGACTTGCAAATGCATCAACATTCAGGGCTACTCCCGCTAGGTTACTTACCTAGACCCATGCTTAACTTCTCCTGACGCAACTTTAAATTGACATTGCACAAAGGCTACAATCTATCCGACACGAAAGTTTACATCAAGGCGATGGTGCAAAAGGCAGCGATCACCTTGACACGAAGGTCTTTACGATACGCCTTACGTTCGATTCCTATCGAGTAGAAAATTTACTAGCCAAATTCCCAACTTATCCGTCTCGCAACATCGAATATAATTTTCGATTCACGCAAGCTCAATTTCAAGGTGAATCCGAATCTAACGACATGACTCGTAAGTCATTTCCTTATCGTTCCCTCTCGTGCATAGCACGATTCTCGCCATCGCCTATCCGAATCACCAAATTCGTTGGTGAATTTCTAGTTCGACGTCGACCGACATAACCATTCGAGCATTCATCCAACGAATACTCAAAATCTAACTATACCATTCTCAATCGAAAGTTGTTCCAACAATTCTCGATCGCCTAGACTTATCGTCAACATGTACCGCATTGTATTTCTTATCAACGCAATCTCATATGCGATATCGCATGGGTCATCTTACGGTCTGTAACATTCAATTTGATTTGGCGGTCAAGTCTTCTAGGGTCAGCTGCCCCGAAGCTACGCTCGATAATTGTGGATCATCACCGAAGGACAGTTTGTCACGCCCCAGAACCAGAATACTGGAGAGCGGGGGTAGACATAGCCAGCTACGTATATTGAAATGGAAACTACCTCGATATACGGTCACGGCTGTCTAGATATATGAGGGTTTACTACAAGCCAACAGTCTCTTATGGTCATGAACAAGCCTAATGTCTCAATCACAAGCAAGTAAGTAAGGTCGCAAGATGTATGATCATTAAATATACAATAATAAGGCGTCCCAAATATTACATATTCAGCTGATCATGAAGCTAGTCGTTACAAAATGTTAGGACTAGCAAGAGTTTAGTCGTACATGATCAACCCTAGGATTTGTTAATCATGTTTACAGCCCGTAGGCAGACAGTAAGTAAAAGTGCATCGAGCTAACAGGTGCTCGTCGGCTAAACGCCTCAAAAGAATAATTTTACAGTAGAGTGAGCAAAACAAAATAGAAAACCCACTCGTAGCCCGGGTTCCTTCTAGTCGCCACCATTGGGCTGGAAGCTTGGTAGATCCTCGGAAGCTGCTCCGAAATCTGGCCACACAAAACCAGCTGGGTCAACCCCAGAAAGAGCAAGTGCCACAAGGGGGCCACGAAATAAGAACAAAAGTCAGCAATCAGCACAAGAAAATCTAATATTAAAATTTAAACTTACGAAAACATGGCAGGGTGATATACGACGAGATAACCATGGAACTATTCCGATAGTCAGGTTACAACCCGTAAACCAAACAAGGACCGGGGTTGTAACCCTTCGTCTGAACAGAACTTGGTTTTCCACCATTTATCGACAAGATAATAACGCAAGAAATCAAGGCAGGGAGCAATCTTGTACTGGATCAAGACATGGCTAAACTGGTTATACCTCATTCAATCAATCACGGCCAAGCAGACGCTACGGCTTACTACTTTAACTAACTAGGGTTATCACAGGCCTAGTTACTAACAAGATGCAGTGAGATTATTCCACAGCCACAAGCCCTGCAGACCATCCAGGTTACCCAGGTCGAAAATTAGGGGTTGAATTCAGGTGGGTACATCGCCCGGGAGACAAATGTACCCTTAGGTGACTTAGAGGGTGTAACACGCGACGGTGTGCTAGAAATGTGCCCTACTCGACGGCAGGCTACAGATCCCAAGAGCGCCCAGGTAACGGGAATGTCTGTAGCTGTGTCATCTCTTCATGACTACTGTGTTATTCTAGTTATTAACCTTAATCCATTTTAGTAGGTACTCCTGACCGTGGTACTCAGGAGTCCCATCCTAGACATGATGCAAGACAGGACAAGTGGATTTAACAAGCAAGCAAGAAAGAACTACCCACGGTGTCAGGGCAAGTCAAGTTAATTAGCCGTCGCAACAGCATTAAGATAAATCATGTCAGGATACTTGTCGGGAGTGCGCCACGACGGGCCACTATCATGTCAGGTTGGTCATGTCAGGAGTGCACCACTACGGGTTACTGTCGTGTTATGCTAGTTCCTTGTCATACCATGCCATGTACAATAGTCATTCCAAACATATTAAGTAAAATTAAGTTCATGACAAAAGACGTAAGGATATAAAATGGGCATAAAATATCTAATAAAATATCAATATACAGGGCTATAGAAGAGCCAAGCTTAAAGAAATAAGACCAAAACTCCAAGAGCCAATGGGTTAAGCAAGGGGTCAGGGGAGCAGCGTACGCGCAAGAGCACGCACGCAGGGGAGCAGCGTACGCACAAAAGTCATGCACGCAGGGGAGCTGCGTACGCACAAAAGCACGCACGCAGGAGAGCTGTGTACGCACAAAAGACACGCACGCAGGAGAGCTAAAGTACGCAAAAAGTCACGCACGCAAGAGAGCTGCGTACCGAAAAGTCACGCACGCAAGATAGCTGCGTACGTGAAAAGTCACGCACGCAAGAGAGCTGCGTACGTGAAAAGTCACGCACGCAAGAGAGCTGCGTACGCGTAAGAACACGCACACAGAAGAGCTGCGTACATGAAAAGTCATGCACGCAGGAGAGCTGCGTACGCGTAAGAACACGCACACAGAAGAGCTGCGTACGCGTAAAAACACGCACGCAGGGGAAAGGATCTTCTTCTCCATGGCTGAGAAGAAGTTCCTATGGCTCCAAAACTTCAAGGCATCACAACTTGGTCATCCGAACTCCAAATCCGGATTTCCAAAGTTCCAACCAGGGTGGAATAGAATTCTCTTCCACAAGGAAACATCAAAACTCATAAAAATCCAACCTAAATAGACCAAAACTATGCAAAATCGAAAATAGAAAAAACTTAGATCTAGAACAATGGAGACTCCAAATCCCAAAATACTAAGTTCTAATGTTGATCACCATGTCCTAATCTATCAAATGGACAAGTAAAATAGGGTTCTCATGTGGTGGCAAGGTGCACTTGCCTAAGGGTTGGTGTTGTGGAGAGGAAGGAGAAGAGTGTTGTGTAGAGGAAGGAGAAGAAGAAATTAATGGAGGTTTATGAGGAGAGAGAAAAAGTTGGTGGAGTTTTAAAGAGGGTGGGATGTGGTGTGTTGAGGGTGGAGCATAGGCTAAGGTGTTCCAATACATAATAAACCAAACCAAACCAAACCATCCCAATTAAAACTGAGCCATGTCAAAACCCGAAATACGAGAAACACCGAAATTTCACAAGTTAAGAAAAAATAAAAATACATGCCAAAATCCAGATACGAGTATAAATATAAAATACAGGAAATACAGAAAATGAGGGTGACACAGTTTACTACGAACCATGCTATATCTTATTTCGGAGCCAAATCACGTTTCGACGATTCTATGCGACTAACCAATTTTGGACAAAATCACTTCTATCGGCGCAACTGATGCGCGCAACTATCCTCCGAGTCAAGTCATGCACGGCCGTCGATGATTCCGCAATTTACGAAATATCTACTCGTATCGAGTTCGAGTCTATCTTATTTCGCAGTCGACAAACGAGATGCTATACGCATCGAGCAATCGTCGATGACTTATAGTCTCGTCCTGATCAATCACAAGGTTCATGATCAACCAGTTCGTTTCATTCTCGTATCGTTACTTACAAAATTTTATAGCACGAGGCACACTCTATTTCGTATTTCTACATCGTGCTTACGTTTTCTTACGTATTGATCTCGATACGTCGTATCAATTTCGATAGCGTAAGGGTCAACTTTGAATCCGTTTCAACGTCGACAACTTGTATTGCATATGTCCAAGTTCGCAACAAACTTTTCCATACGCATTGACTCGTTTTTCGATTCGCCGC
Source organism: Iris pallida (assembly GCA_029216955.1). Classification (NCBI taxonomy): domain Eukaryota; kingdom Viridiplantae; phylum Streptophyta; class Magnoliopsida; order Asparagales; family Iridaceae; genus Iris; species Iris pallida. Next base: position 4,431,259 of record JANAVB010006599.1, read on the forward strand.
ATCCCTCTATACTTTGATCGCGTAATTGAGTTACCGATTATCCAACATCGAACCCTCAAGTCATACGACGTTGCCCTCTAAGTTTCGCATGTTTTTCAGTCGTACTCAAATGAGTGTTGCCATAACATAACCAACTATTTCTTATGCACGATTACCCACGTCAACCAACTCTTCACCGAAGTCGCACATCATGCAATTCGATTACATTTCGCATCGCCCAACATTTCTATCGAAATTGCAAGTCGTGCGATTCGATTCGCCTCGCCAAACATTTCTATCGAGATCGCAAGTCGTGCGATTCGATTCGTCTCGCCCAACATTTCTATCGAGATCGCAAGTCGTGCGACTCATTTGTAAGCTCGTGTTTTCCTTTTCCGTCGGTCCAATTATTGTTTCAAGACATAATCGTTCCGCTAGTCTCGGTCGTCCGACCGACTTATCATTTTTGTCCGACGTATCATTCATTGATACGAGTCTCGCCTTATCGTTCCAACCGATTTTCGAAGAACACTTGCATCAACATTTCATCATGCAAATTTCTCATCGAGTCTCGGTACTCTCCCGTCCGTTGCGGACAAACCTTCCGCAATTCTCACAACGCGTCAAAGCAATTTATCGCACAAGTGTTATACCATATACCAATCGGAATCAAGTTACCAATCGGAATCAAGCCATTTCCCTCCCACTATACTTAGTATAAACCGTCAATCTCTTCCGACTCACGATTTTTGCAGTGATCGTGCTTGATCACAACCGTAACTTTGATTTTATCAAAATCCGACCCAACTCGATCAATGTTCTCGTTTGCCAACATAAGTTTGGTGTGCAACTGAACGATTCGTTCTATCGATTTACGATTTCAATTCTTTTCTTACGTTGCATCTCGTACAATAATTTATTTAGATATGCGTTGCACCCCGTACAACAAATTTTACTTCCGATACGCGTTGCACATCGTGCTACGATTTATTTTCGACATTTTATTTCACTTTGTGCAACGATTTATTTCCAATCTCCCTTGCGCTCCGTGCAACGATTAATTTAATATGCGTTGCACCATGTGCAATAATTTTTACTTCCAACACGCGTTGTACATCATGCAACGATTTATTTCCGACTTTCCAAGTCAATGCCCAAATCCGTTCAACACATTCGGTAATTGGCTTATCACTTCTCACTTTTATTTTAACGCATATTCACCATTAACTCGTTGTACTTCGTACATCATTTTATTTCTCTTTCAACATGTTACATTGCAACAACATCTCAAATCGTATTTCATAATTTGTTGCGCTTGTAGCAACTAACATTTTTACGGCTCGTTGCATTCAATGCAATATATCCTTCGCGACTTTCTTAGCAAACATCATGTAATTCCCAAAACACACGCGGCAAAATTACACGATTTGTATTAGACTTATTGTATGGAACATCCAGTGCGGCATCGAGTAGAGTCAAGAGTGATTTCAAGTGGTGGTGGGCAACTTTTTAGAATTGTAATGAAGCGAGCGTCTAGAGGAAATTAAGCCTAGAGCTCTGATACCAATTTGTCACGCCCCGACTCAGAATTTCCCGAATCATCGTCCTCGCAGGGGGCGTGATGCCGCACGAGCCTGGAGTTGCGCTCGTGCAAGACAAGATGACAAGTTCTCAAATGGTTATCTTTTGATTCGATATTAACAACGAAAGGAAAACAGAGTATACGAAACAATTCTCTTTATTGATATCCGAAATTGAGATTACAAAGGCTTTCGATAGCCTAACAATATATGCCAGATTGGCTACAACACTCAGGTTCTCTCTTGCCCACAAAGGATTTTACCGTTCCATACATCATGCCTTCTATATCTCGGCCGCATCAATCCTGTTGCATATCCGAGCGTCAAGCGATCGCACGCTTCAATACGCTTCGGCATTTCCAAGCCTCAACGCGTTCAAGCAACGCTTCGCCGCGAGCTATCCATTCACTGCACCCTGCATGAAGCTGGTGGGGGATCAGTACGTTCGTCCTCGCATGTACTGAAGCAAAGATCTTCTTTCCAAACCAACATTGTAATATTTACGTTGAATCATGCAACTTAGCTTATGATCTTGCTATGTTCTCCTTAGGGTCAATTTCATGACATCTTCGAAAGCGTAAAGCATGTTAGCATGGCAAGCATGTTATTCAAATTGAAATAGGCAAGCAAGCAATCTCGTGTTTGATTCGTGGCGCGACTTACCAAGTCGACGCACTCGCCCTTGCTCCGACGCAAGGTGAATACGCCCCATTCCTTCCCTGTTATGTTATATGTGCATCTCTAAGCAGGATCTATATACGGGACGCATACGCGCCTACACTTTCAACCCATCGTTCCTTAACTATATGAGGGCCGTTGGCGTATCCGTGCCGGAATGGACTAAAGGAGTTCCTTTCTTTTCTCTCCTTCTTTTCTCAATATTTGGTCGGACTGCCCGGTATTTCACGGGTTGGGTTGCAGTCCCAACAACCGAAACGTTCCCGCTGCATACCATCATTTGCGGCTTTTTCCATCTTGTTTAAGGATGTGCGCCTACAAAGATTATTCGATTCCCTCCTAGGCCAAGCGGTTCCGGGGCGTCCGGTATTTAACCGTTTGGGGGAAACACCCGTGCACGGGAGATATTACATTTTATCTCTCGTCCATTCCATTCGACCATGCAACGCCCTTATCATTCAAGCAATCAAATTCAAACAACCAAACATAGTCTTGAGTCCAAGACTCAGACTTTTTCATCTCGCGTCTCTTTCGTTAACTTTCTGTGTTCTTACACTACTACAATCTGTCAAATCAACGACGCCTCAGGACGTCGCTAAATAGGGAAAATACGTTGCTAATATCGATTAGCGACGTATTTAGCGACGTTTACACGTAGTCACGATTAACCTAGTCGCTAAACAACAAAACGTCGCAATACGTCGCTATTGCGACGACACTTAGCGACGCGTACACGTCGCTAATTCAACGACTACCAGTGACGTAAAACGTCATCATTTACCGACGTAACCTAGCGACGTTGAGCGACTTGACATGCATCGATGCTGACCTGGCTTGAGAGCCAAATGGCGACGTTCTGCGACTATGTTACGTCGCTATAGTACCGACATATAGCGACGTCTAGCGATGTCTTACGTATCGACGTTTAGTGACGATCAACGACAGTATTCATCACAGTTAGCGACGTTGTGATATTTACTTAGCGACGTTACCTCCGTCGCTGAACGTCGCGGAGAGTCGCTGAACGTCGCTAATCTTGAAAAAAAATAAAAAATACAGCATTTGCAGCATCTCCTGCAGCATTTACAGCATCCCCTACACCATTTATTACAACGACAACGGTGTGTATCACGAACACAGTATCAAACAACACAGATACACACAAACACGAACACGTTTGAAACACAATCTCATCAATCAACACAGATATATGAAAATTTATAACAACAATATCAAATATAATGGTCCACAACTTAATTGCCAAGTATGGGAACGAATGACTCAGAACACAACCCAAAATTCATTCTAGCATACATTAGTATGAATCATCTATGTTCTGTACATATGGTGTAGTATATGTTCTTATCATATCTAGTATCTGAAGAATGTAATAGAATCAAGATGAACTCACATAATGTAATACTAAGACATCATCTACTACTATATAAGATATAGTGATAGGTTGTCATATCATCATTGCCGAGGGATGAGGGTCGGAGGACAAATATCGCTCGAGTCTTCCTCCTCCTCCTCCTCCTCCTCCTCGGAGTCATCGGAGAAGGAGTCGAATGAGTCGACGGTGATAGCAGATGATTGCAAGACAGGGAGCGAAAAGACAGGCGAAGAAGAGGACGATACGAGTCGAAGGGGAGATTCGAATGACAATGTAGGCACCGAGAAGTTGGATAGCGTCACAGACGAGGAGGCTCGAGTACAAGGCGACAATGATGTTTATGTGAAGAAGAGGTACGAAATTCCTTTTCTTATGACCCACGTCAGAGGAGGAGAGAAAACCGGTAGCGAGGCGACGAGTGCGAGTCAGAGCTCCGGGCCGACAAAGAGGACCCGTTCCTATTTCGACTCTGCAGCCTGCGAGAAGTTGAAGAAGCTGGACACGCTGAGCAGCCCGTTATGCCTTGATGAGGACGATCCATAAGAAAATGCTGATTCAGTTTTGCCTTCCTTGGATGGTATTGATTCTGTAGATCCGTGTATAAAAGAGGAAGAGATTGGGAGTAGAGTGGACCCGGAGGAAAATGAGAGGTTGGAAGCTGGGTCAATATCCAAGAAGCGAAAGAGGGTTGAGGATTCTGATTTTGATGGCATAGAGGAAGAGGTTCGCGACATAACGAGAGGGACAGGGAAGGGGGCAGATGAAGTGAGGCCGACGACGTGGAAGAGAAAGGCAGCATGGTCGTTAAAGGAAGGCAAAATGTTCAACATCCTCAAGAATACCATCTGGAACGACAAAGGATACTTTTACAAAGGAGACCACCATGCTGTCAGGAACCTCTCCAGTCGTTATAATTCGATGTATCTCCAAGTATGAGAACGGATGGTCAGAACACAACCCAAGATTTATTCTAGCATACATTAGTGTGAATCATCTATGTTCTGTACATATGGTGTAGTATATGTTCTTATCGTATCTAGTATCTAAAGAATGTAACAGAATCAAGATGAACTCATGTCACTCCCCGTTCCCGGAATGCGTATTTTTATATATGTACAACTCATGTGTATTTAGTTAGTATTTATCATGTATTATTCTGTATTTAAATTCCTTTAGTTTCATGTTAATTAATTATCTGCTCTTTAAATTTTTATGTTAATTAATTTCCTGCAAATTATATTTCTGTAATTTTATTACCTGCATTTTATTTGCTGCTTTAGTGTTATTGGGTTTCGGTTTGCTGGATCCCCTTAAACCCGGCCCAACACCTCACCTACCACCACCCTTCCTATTTAAAGCTTCCATCTCTTTCTCTCTCCTCATTACTTCATTCTCACCATTACTTCTTCTTCTTCCTCTCATTACTCCCCACCACCTACCAGCAGCAGGAGAAGGCAAGTGCAAACTTGCTTCTCAATCACCCATTTTTATGGTTCATTTCTCTTCCTCTCATGATCCTGAGAGAGTTTAGTTCTTGGCATTTTTGGTTTCTGTGGCTTAATTTCCCTAGATCTAAGTTTGTGTATTTCGGCTGTTCATGGGTTTTGGTCCACCAACTTAGCGTGTATTTTGGCACTGGAGCGAAGGCTCCATAGGACTTGGAGTTCGGGAAATGTTGTACGCACACGTTCTTACGTGCTCGCGTAAAACATCAGCCCAGTCACGCACACGTCTGTACGTGTCTGCGTGTATTTTTAGTCACGCACGCGTCTGTACGTGTCCGCGTATATTTTTAGTCACGAACACGTTTGTACGTGTCTGCGTGTATTTTTAGTCTCGCACACGTCTCTACGTGTCTGCGTGGATTTTGAGTCACGCTCATGTTCTTATATGTTAGCGTGTATTTTTAGTCACGCTGACGTTCTCACTTGAGCGTGCGTATATTTTTAGTCACGCACACATCCATGAGCGTGCGTGTATTTTTAGTCACGCACATCCTTGCGTGCGTGGATTTCTTGTCACCTTTTCACGCTCACTTGAGTCTGCGTGAATTTCCCTTCACGCTCACACTGTGCATGCCAGCGTGAATTACTTTTTCATGCTCACGCTGTTACACGCTCACTCCTACTAGACTTGGCGTGATTTTGGCCTTAGTATAGACTTGTTGGCGTGACTTTCTAACCTGGGTGTTTTATTCGTTCCATAACTTATTCATTTAATGATGGCATGATAATTCCTCTATTAAATCCTTACGCCTTTTTGCTTGAACTTGATAAATCATGATATGTTAATATTGTTAATATAAATTGTTATGTGGAATGTGCCATGTGTCTTGATTTATACATGGATACCCAGTATGACTAGAACTTAACTATGAGGAGTTATAGGCTCGACCCCATGTAATACTAAATGATTTTCATACCTTGTCACCATTGATAATGATTATGACATTGACTAATAATTGATCATGCGTTCCTAGTTGGAACTAAGAGACTGGCTAGTCGTCTTATTGAATTGAATAAATGAGACACGTTCATGTAATAAACTATTGTAATCGACTGGCTGATCCCGAATATTGGCATACGGGCACATGCAGGTTTCAAATTATTTATTTATTTATTTAGTATTTATTTATCTTACAAAAACAGCATGTGTACTTTATGGTCAAGGCATGATTACTCCGTGGTTAGATTTGATTGTTGCATTACGCTATGTAAGACCTACAACATAGCCGCACAGGTATCATTGTAGAGTTGCGCATATCGTACCCCGTACAAAAGTACTCATTTGAATGACCATGATCCACGGCATGGGATTTCGCTTAACGTAGAGACTATTAAGTTAAATAAAATAACGATGGCATGGAGAGAATGGATTCCCGAGTTCTTACATGGCAGCCCCCTTGGGACTATTAAGTACCCGACGGGCCGGCTGGTCCCCACAGATACTGTAAACCTGCCACACGGGCAGGGAGCAGTATCTGCTTTTATTATTATTGTATATTGTATATTGACGGGCGTCCTGCTAGGACTCGTCTAATTCATGTATGGCGCACATGGTTAACTGGATAGACTAGCCTTGCTCGCACATAGTAAGAACTGAGGAATCCCTAATTGCATAATTCCAAGATAACTTGGGACTCACAATAGCAAGCCGTAGGATTTGATTGGACGTTCAAGATGATTTGTTTGTGTACTGTACTACTTTGTTACCTAATTGGGATGATCAGAATGTCAGGACATGACGGGTCAACTTCTGTCCTTGTTTGGTTGGGAGGTTGGTTCGAAGTGTCGTGATGTGATGTAAATCCTAGTAGCAAGCAGAGATCTATTATTATATTCTTTTACTAATGGTTTAGTCCTTCATATCGTCCTTCCTTGTGGTACTTGCTATTAGAGGTCTAACCTCTCTGGTTTTACATGGCCAGATTTAGAGCCGGTTCCCGAGGACTCAGCTTACTTCTACCTCCAGGATGGTCAACACGAGGAGAATGATTGCAGGAGGACTCGAGTGAGTTCCTTACTTCACCGCTCGTTTTGTTATTTACCTTTATACTTAGCCGTTTGGCACCGACATGTTAGTCGGATTGTCTTGCACTTACTTTTACATAATTGTAATTAAGTCAGACTGCAGCTGATAACAATTGTGTATACTTGCTATATCATCTGGCTATATTTTGTAAAGCCAGATCTCAAGGACATTTTAACTAAGCGTTTGGGACGCCTTACTGCTTTATCTTACATGTTCTCTATTTATGCTTCTTGCTTGAATGATTGAGACAATAGATGTAAAGTGACCATAGCAAGACTTTTATGTAGTATGCACCCCCTCGTCTGGGTAGACAGCATTGATCGTATTATACGGTATTCATCTACCCGTAATACGTAGCTGGCTGAGTCATTCCCCCGCTCTCCAGTATTCTGGTTCTGGGGCGTGATAAAGTTTTAGTGGTGGCCCATGCAGGTCTGATTTCAGACTTGTGGGGTGTTTTGATTTATAGGATGTCTCAATCACACGTGTTCCCCCTTGATCTCATGATTCGTTATTCTCAACCCTTGCTTGACATTCCGGTATCCTTTGACTTTATTGATCCTTCATGTCCGGTTGTTTGATTGTTCTCTTGTCCCTTTTCTTAGGGGCACTTCGTCCGCATCGGTCAGAGCTGGGCAGCAACAACAAGAGCAACATGGACAACCTGACCAGGTTGGTCAACAACAAGGGCCAGTCTCACCTCAGGAGGCTACTCAGGAAGAAGTGATAGTGGAAGCAGCAGCTGGATCGCAGTATCCGGATGTTCCACCACCACCAACAGTTCCACCTACCCAAGTAGACACACCCGCCCTTCTGGAGATCATGAGAGGAATGATGGCCACTCAGCAACATCAGATGTTGGTCCAGCAGCGCATGCACACTCAGCTACAAGAGCAGAATGTGCTACTCAACCAAGGATTGCAGACAGCATTGGAAAGAGGGGTAAGGCCAGATTCAGGAGCATCAGCCAGGTTTTGCAAGTACAATCCCTGCCGTTTCGAGGGCACGGAGGATGCCATCTCAGCAGATGCATGGCTTAAGGATATTGAGGCTATTCTGACCGCAGCTAAGGTACCGGCAGCAGAACGTGTGGATCTAGTGAAGTTGTTACTTCAGGATCTCGCACGTGATTGGTGGGAATCAGAGGAAGTGGGCATCAGACGTCTTGTGGCTTGGGACGATTTCACTACAAGATTCAAGACCAAGTACTATGGAGTTGTGGCGCAGTTTGAGCTACAACAGAAATTTATCAACCGCAGGCAGGCCGGCAAGACTGTAGATGCTTATGCAGCGGAGTTCTGCAGATTGAGTAGATTCGCCCAAGAGATGGTAGCAACGGAGTGCCAGAGGGCCATGAGGTTTCAGCAAGGGTTTCATCTTGAGCTCTTGCAATTGATAGAGGGGCACAATTACCAAACTTTTGATGAAATATTAACGGCGACTCGAAGGCACGAGCTCACCATTCAGAGACTTGCGACAAGGACTGGGGGTCAGAAGAGATCCTACAGTCAGATAGAAGGAGGAGGGGGAGCAGCGCCCCGAACAACAGCACCATCCACTGGCATTCGTATCCACGATATGGCGATACGAGGACCAGTACCACCCAGGCAGCAGCAACAACAGCAACAGAGGAAGAACAAGCAACCCCCGGCGGGCTGCACTTATTGTGGGAAGATGGGGCACACTAGAGATGTGTGTCGGACATTGAATGGACTATGTCTGATATGTGGAAATCCAGACCATCGGGTTACCACATGTCCCATGAATTCGAGGTCAGGAGGACCAGGGCAGCAGTTTCCTGCTCTGCCAGCACCAGGGACAGGCCAGTATCGAGGACCAGCAGTGGCAGTAAGGCCATTGGCACAGCGTCCGTTAGTACCGCAGGCTCAGATATTTCGGCAGCAGGGACCGCCGATGCAGCAACACCAGCATAGACCACCCCAGCATCATCAAGGAAATGGCCAGCAGCAGCACCAGGCTAGGCCGCAGCATGGGAATCAGCAAGGAGGTCAAGGGCAAGCATTCACTCTGTCCTTGGAAGAGGCATTGGCATCGAAAGATGTTGTGGCAGGTAACATTCTCGTCGCCTCATATCCCGCAGTAGCATTGTTTGATTCGGGAGCATCCCATTCATTTATATCTGCACGATTTGTGACACGACTAGGAATGGAGTTTGAGGCATTGCCAGGGAGGTTGAATATACTCACTGGTAATGGGCTCGTAGGAGTTAGTAGAGTTATTTTAGCGTGTAGTATTGTAGTTTGCGGGCATTCCTTACCCGTCCGGTTGATAGAATTTCCTGTTGGAAATTTCGACGTTATCTTAGGCATGGACTGGCTGAAAGACAGTCATGCGACAATAGATTGTCGTAGAGGGAGTGTATCTTTTGATATTCCAGGCATGAAGAGATTTACCTTAGTCAGATCAGAGGCAACTCAACAAGAGCAGGGAGTAGTAACGACAATGGAGGAAGTTCAGATTCCGAAGGTAGTTGAAGAATTTCTAGACGTATTTCCTGAAGAACTTCCAGGTCTACCACCAGTTAGGGATATTGAGTTCAGTATAGAATTGGCACCAGGAACTAAACCGATATCAGATCGAGTTTACAGAATGGCAGATTCAGAGCAGGCCAAGGTATATGAGCACATAGAGGAACTGAAGGAAAAGAAGTTCATCCAAGCTAGCATATCACCGTGGGCAGCACCAGTAGTACTTGTGGGGAAGAAGGATGGGTCATCCAGATTGTGCATTGACTACAGAAAGCTTAATACGGCAACAGTGAAGAACAAGTACCCATTACCCAGGATCGACGACTTATTTGATCAGTTGAGCAAAGCTAGAGTTTTCTCCAAGATAGATCTTCGTTCAGGGTATCATCAGGTGAGGGTTCGGAAGATATCCCCAAGACAGCATTCAGGTCGAAGTATGGGCATTACGAATTCTTGGTAATGCCGTTTGGTTTGACCAATGCTCCAGCAATATTCATAGATTTGATGAATCGCATCTTTATGCCATATTTAGACCAGTTTGTCGTTGTATTTCTTGATGACATTCTCGTATACTCTGCTAGTGAAGAGGAGCATGAAGACCACCTCAGGAAAGTGTTGCAGGTTCTGAGAGAAAACCAGTTGTATGCCAAGCTCAGCAAGTGTGAGTTTTGGTCGGATCACATTTCATTTTTGGGTCATATCATATCAGGAGCTGGAGTAGCAGTAGATCCCAAGAAGGTAGAAGCAGTAGAGAGTTGGCCAGTACCCAAGACCGTAGCAGATGTACGGAGTTTCTTGGGATTGGCAGGATATTACAGAAGGTTTGTGTCAGACTTTGCAAGGCTTTCAGCGCCCATAACCCGCTTGACCCGGAAGGATGTACCATTCGTTTGGTCGGCAGAATGTCTGGCATCATTTGAGACTTTGAAGCAGAAGTTGATATCAGCACCTATTCTTACATTGCCAGTTGGACCCGGAGGTTTTACAGTATATTGTGATGCGTCAGGTAAAGGACTTGGATGTGTCCTTATGCAACATGGAAAGGTGATAGCGTACGCATCTAGGCAACTTCGGGACCACGAGAAGAATTACCCAACTCATGATTTGGAGTTAGCAGCAGTAGTGTTTGCTCTGAAGCTATGGAGGTATTACTTATATGGTGACCGAGTGGAGATGTACACAGATCATAAAAGTCTAAAGTACATCTTTACTCAGAAGGAACTAAACATGAGGCAGAGAAGGTGGTTGGAGTTGATCAAGGATTATGACGTGGAGCTTCAGTATCACCCTGACAAGGCTAATGTAGTAGCAGACGCTCTCAGCAGAAGAGGCGACACATTCATGTTGACAACACAGAGGCACATCTTAGAAGACCTTCAGGAGATGGGCATCGAAGTTATACTTCCTAGTAATGTAGGAGTTCTAACAAGTCTGCAAGTTCAATCCGACTTGGTAGGCAGGATCAAGGCAGCTCAGGCACAGGACCCGAGGATTCAGAAGCTTAGGGCAGAATGTGAGTCAGGACTCAGGAAGGAGATGAGAATTCATGAAGATAGTACACTTAGGTTTGGATCGCGTCTATGTGTGCCTAGTGGAGATATCAGACAGGAGGTTATGGCAGAAGCTCACAGTTCTCAGTATTCTATTCACCCTGGAGGGACCAAGATGTACCAAGATATCAAGCAACATTTTTGGTGGAACGGGATGAAGAGGGAGATCGCTAGATTTGTTTCCCGTTGCTTGGTATGTCAGCAAGTGAAGGCAGAACAGCAGAGGCCAGCTGGGTTATTGCAACCACTTTCTATTCCGGAATGGAAGTGGGAGTATATTACAATGGACTTTGTGACCAGTTTACCGAGATCACCAAGTGGTAAGGATGCTATTTGGGTGATAGTAGATCGGCTTACAAAGGTAGCACACTTTTTTCCTTTCAGAGTAGGATAATCTACAAAAAAGTTGGCAGAGTTATATATGCAACAGATAGTCAGGCAGTATGGAGTCCCTGTCAGTATTGTGTCGGATCGAGATACCCGCTTTACATCACATTTCTGGAAGAGCTTACATCATAGTCTGGGTACCAAGTTAAGATTTAGCACGGCCTACCATCCGTAGACGGATGGGCAATCGGAAAGAACGATTCAGACTTTAGAAGATATGTTACGAGCTTGCACTCTAGATTTTGGAGGGTCTTGGAAGAGTCACCTGCACTTGGTCGAGTTCTCATACAACAATAGTTATCAAGCCAGTATCCAGATGGCGCCATTTGAAGCATTATATGGTAAGAAGTGCAGGTCACCGCTTGCATGGGATGATATCGGGGAGAGGAAGATGTTAGGCCCAAAAATGATTGTTCAGACGATTGAAGTAGTTAAAGGAATTAGAGAGCGACTTAGAGTTGCGCAGGACCGGCATCGTCATTGGGCGGATCAGCATCGTAGGCCATTAGAGTTCTCTGTTGGGGACCACGTATTCTTGCGGATCTCACCTACTCGTGGGGTCATTAGATTTGGCGTTCGCGGGAAATTGAGTCCGCGGTACGTGGGCCCATTTGTTATTCTTGATCAGATAGGCGATGTTGCTTATCGTTTATCCCTCCCGCCTTCGTTACGAGAGGTGCATGACGTGTTTCATGTATCTCAATTACGTAGGTATGTATCGGACCCAAGCCATGTCCTCGATCACTCTGAGCTGGTGGTTGGTACCAACCTGTCTTACGAGGAACAGCCTGTGTCCATTTTAGACCGAAAAGAGAAGATACTCAAGAACCGAACAATTAGTCTTGTCCGTGTTGCTTGGGGTCATCACTCCTTGGGAGAGTCAACGTGGGAACGTGAGGATGATATCTGATCATGGTATCCACACCTGTTTGACTCACAAGGTATATCTCTTTCTGTATACCTTGATGGTCTTGATTTCTCATGCTTATCGCCTTATGGGTAGAGCTACTTGATATCGTAGATTGATGAATTTACATATATAGTACTTACTTTTGATATGGTAAAAATGATTGCTTGCTCACTAGAATTGCTTGTATTAGTTTAGCTCTGATATTTCTATCCGGCTTGGATTTGAAATTTCGAGGACGAAATTTTTCTAAGGTGGGTAGAGATGTCACTCCCCGTTCCCGGAATGCGTATTTTTATATATGTGCAACTCATGTGTAATTAGTTAGTATTTATCATGTATTATTCTGTATTTAAATTCTTTTAGTTTCATGTTAATTAATTATCTGCTATTTAAATTTTCATGTTAATTAATTTCCTGTAAATTATATTTTTGCAATTTTATTACCTGTATTTTATTTGCTGCTTTAGTATTATTGGGTTTCGGTTTGCTGGATCCCCTTAAACCCGGCCCAACACCTCACCTACCACCACCCTTCCTATTTAAAGCTTCCATCTCTTTCTCTCTCCTCATTACTTCATTCTCACCATTACTTTTTCTTCTTCCTCTCATTACTCCCCACCACCTACCAGCAGCAGGAGAAGGCAAGTGCAAACTTGCTTCAGTCACCCATTTTTATGGTTCATTTCTCTTCCTCTCATGATCCTGAGAGAGTTTAGTTCTTGACATTTTTGGTTTCTGTGGCTTAATTTCACTAGATCTAAGTTTATGTATTTTGGCTGTTCATGGGTTTTGGTCCACCAACTTAGCGTGTATTTTGGCACTGGAGCGAAGGCTCCATAGGACTTGGAGTTCGGGAAATGTTGTACGCACACGTTCTTACGTGCTCGCGTAAAACATCAGCCCAGTCACGCACACGTCTGTACGTATCTGCGTGTATTTTTTAGTCACGCACGCGTCTGTACGTGTCTGCGTATATTTTTAGTCACGAACGCGTTTGTACGTGTCTGCGTGTATTTTTAGTCACGCACACATCTCTACGTGTCTGCGTGGATTTTGAGTCACGCTCATTTTCTTATATGTTAGCGTGTATTTTTAGTCACGCTGACGTTCTCACTTGAGCGTGCATGTATTTTTAGTCACGCACACATCCATGAGCGTGCGTGTATTTTTAGTCACCACATCCTTGCGTGCGTGGATTTCTTGTCACCTTTTCACGCTCACTTGAGTCTACGTGAATTTCCCTTCACGCTCACATTGTGCATGCCAGCGTGAATTACTTTTTCACGCTCACGCTGTTACACGCTCACTCCTACTAGACTTGGCGTGATTTTGGCCTTAGTATAGACTTGTTGGCGTGACTTTCTAACCTGGGTGTTTTATTCGTTCCATAACTTATTCATTTAATGATGGCATGATAATTCCTCTATTAAATCCTTACGTCTTTTTGCATGAACTTGATAAATCATGATATGTTAATATTGTTAATACAAATTGTTATGTGGAATGTGCCATGTGTCTTGATTTATACATGGATACCCAGTATGACTAGAACTTAACTCTGAGGAGTTATAGGCTCGACCCCATGTAATACTAAATGATTTTCATGCCTTGTCACCATTGATAATGATTGTGACATTGACTAATAATTGATCATGCGTTCCTAGTTGGAACTAAGAACTGGCTAGTCGTCTTATTGAATTGAATAAATGAGACACGTTCATGTAATGAACTATTGTAATCGATTGGCTGATCCCGAATATTGGCATATGGACACATGCAGGTTTCAAATTATTTATTTATTTATTTAGTATTTATTTATCTTACAAAAACAGCATGTGTACTTTATGGTCAAGGCATGATTACTCCGTGGTTAGATTTGATTGTTGCATTACGCTATGTAAGACCTACAACATAGCCGTACGGGTATCATTGTAGAGTTGCGCATATCGTACCCCGTACAAAAGTACTCATTTGAATGACCATGATCCACGACATGGGATTTTGCTTAACGTAGAGACTATTAAGTTAAATAAAATAACGATGGCATGGAGAGAATGGATTTCCGAGTTCTTACATGGCAGCCCTCTTGGGACTATTAAGTGCCCGACGGGCCGGCTGGTCCCCACAGATACTGTAAACCTGCCACACGGGCAGGGAGCAGTATCTGTTTTTATTATTATTGTATATTGTATATTGACGGGCGTCCTGCTAGGACTCGTCTAATTCATGCATGGCGCACATGGTTAACTGGATAGACTAGCCTTGCTCGCACATAGTAAGAACTGAGGAATCCCTAATTGCATAATTCCAGGATAACTTGGGACTCACAATAGCAAGCCGTAGGATTTGATTGGCCGTTCAAGATGATTTGTTTGTGTACTGTACTACTTTGTTACCTAACTGGGATGATCAGAATGTCAGGACATGACGGGTCAACTTTTGTCCTTGTTTGGTTGGGAGGTTGGTTCGAAGTGTCGTGATGTGATGTGAATCCTAGTAGCAAGCAGATATCTATTATTATATTCTTTTACTACTGGTTTAGTCCTTCATATCGTCATTTCTTGTGGTACTTGCTATTAGAGGTCTAACCTCTCTGGTTTTGCATGGCCAGATTAAGAGCCGGTTCCCGAGGACTCAGCTTACTTCTACCTCCAGGATGGTCAATACTAGGAGAATGATTGCAGGAGGACTCGAGTGGGTTCCTTACTTCACCGCTCATTTTGTTATTTACCTTTATACTTAGCCGTTTGGCACCGACATGTTAGTCGGATTGTCTTGCACTTACTTTTACATAATTGTAATTAAGTCAGACTGCAGCTGATAACAATTGTGTATACTTGCTATATCATCTGGCTATATTTTGTAAAGCCAGATCTCAAGGACATTTTGACTAAGCGTTTGGGACGCCTTACTGCTTTATCTTACATGTTCTCTATTTATGCTTCTTGCTTGAATGATTGAGACAATAGATGTAAAGTGACCATAGCAAGACTTTTATGTAGTATGCACCCCCTCGTCTGGTTAGACAGCATTGATCGTATTATACGGTATTCATCTACCCGTAATACGTAGCTCGTAGAGTCATTCCTCCGCTCTCCAGTATTCTGGTTCTGGGGCGTGACAACTCACATAATGTAATACTAAGACATCATCTACTACTATATAAGATATAGTGATAGGTTGTCGTATCATCATTGTCGAGGGATGAGGGTCGGAGGATTGTCAACTTTATCTACGGCTACATAGTTTCTGCCTCGCCAGTCGAATGGCTACAGGGACTATGTCCTGATCACCATGTCGTACCGTAGATTAATACAAATGGAGCTGGAGCCAAAATACAGAAACTAAAATACAAAATACAGAATCAAATCCCTAGGTTCGCCGAAAATACAAAACACAGTTCTAATTTATATGTATTTTAAGTGTGAGAAAGGATGGCTCAGAACACAACCCAACCGGAGAGGATACTCTGAGAGATACATCTGAGTAGGACGTATACTCTGAGAGATCATCTTTACAAGAATGATATCAGTAGTGGGATTAAGTGTTGGAGGAGATATTATGTAACGCCCCAGTCCCAAAATATGTAGGATTAGGAACGTAGACATGCCAGCTGAATTGTCTTGATACAATATGTTGGTCGGAGACAAATCTACTACCAACAAAATAAGAAAAAGTACATAGAAAATGAAATGAGTGGCGAGCGAAGCGAAGACGATCCAAAGTGCAATCATCCTCGAAGAAATAGAGCGGATCACGACTAGAGCTAGAACACCTGCGAAAGACAATAGCACACGCCTGGAGAGATAACCAGGTCCTCAGAAGGACGTAACAAGACACATAATTTCATGCCATATAAACTGAATAAATATTGCTCAAATAAATAAGTCAATCGAATTATAACATAGTCCAATACGTACCTACTGAACGAGCGTACCATCCCCCCAACCAAACAAGGACAGGAGATGGTAAACTAATTCATGGTAACGTATCTTTCCATGCTAATAATCCAATATGGTATCCGGACCCCAACAAGGTTCAATACCTTCTCATCGAAGTAGTAAGTCACACCTACAACCAAACAAGGACAAGATGTGACGAACTAATCCGCGATAAGTTATTGTTCCAAGCCACGGTCAGATACAAGTACCCAAACCAAAAGTACTTGTACCTAACGGATAAAGGTGCCTAACCGTTCTAAGTGAAATGTATTTAAGAACAATTCTTCCTACGCATGGGCCCTGGCTGAATAGGATCGGCATAGTCCCCCCTTGGGGCACTAGAGGCCCAATCAATAAGAGCATGACGTTCCGCAGAATCGCCAGTGGCCGTCAGTAATCTTGGATAAGCTGACCCGCGTCTCCGACGGAGCTCACGGGTTACAAAAGGAAAAGTGCATCGAAGCCCATACGCTAAGGAATTGTCCTCCCCGCCCAATGCCTACTATGTTGTATCTACAACATTACCCTCTATAACCGCTAAGTCAACTAGCATGCAATTCTATTAGCGGTTATTCCTATCGCACGGCTTGTACGTATTGGTGGCCAGCCAATCACGCACTTCCGTGTCCTACATGCGACACACAATTTCGTGTTACAACGTGTCAAGGCCAATGAATGCAACACACAAGGTGGTCCCTTAAATCTAGGTTTAATGTGAGAAAAATAATACATAGCAGGAAATATAAATAAACAGTAAGTTCTAACAGGTTATGCTATGTATCACAGTTTATTTTGCATAAAAAAATAAATAATGCATGAAATATGAGCTAAAATAAATAAACAGCAAATGGCAAGGTGTCTTGCCTGGTAGAGCGCCTGGTGTGCTGCGATAATCAATGTGGCATGAACTGCAACTTCGGTGTAACAACTATGTAAGGCGACCTCTGATGGGGGCACGGACAGTTCCATCGGGTTCGGAACGGTCGAATTAGTTAGGGTGGACAGGGGGAAGGACAGAATTTGTAGGAGGATGGGAATAATGGGCTTAGTCATGGGAAGGGAAATCAAAGAAGAAATGACAATTAATAATAGAGATACAATATTTGAAAATACTTATAATATTTGAAAACTAGTTTTTATTAGTAAAATCATATTTGTGGAAAAAAGGACCTAAAGTTAAGAAAATCATTTTTGGCTAAAACTCTAAGTTCGTCGAAAAACAGGATTGGTAGGAAACTATATTATTTTTTTTTCTTAATAGTAAAACAGTTTTAGATAAATACTTGAAAGCCATAAAAAAATTATCTTTATATCAAATCTATAACTTACTTGTAGAAAATATTTCAACCATATTTAATACCATAAAATATATAAAAATAATAAATAATAATAAAAAAATCGAAACCCGATTTGAAATTACATGTAGGGCCAAGCCCACAGTTATATATTTAGTTAAATATATTTAGAATAATAATATATCTTTTTATATAATAATAATTATAACAAAATAATAATAATGTATTCATATATACTGTTAGTTTTAGTATAATAAAATAATAATATTAACAATAATAACTTAGTAAAGCATTAAACTAATAATTCGTACTTTCTGTAAAGACAGTAATATAATAATAAAATACTACTGATGATGATAATAAAATAAATAAAAATAATAAAGTATAAACACTCAGCAAGAAAGAAAAGAAAAGAAGAAGAAGAAGAAGAAAAATGATAAATAATCAAGCCCAATAAAAGACTCAACAATATTGGAATACGAGGGTCTCATTATGCTATAGGGTGTTTCTCCACCAAACTTCTTCTGGTCAACATCCCCACTCAGCAACTTCATATATCCACACAAAAATCAAACTTTTGTTCATGTTTTTGTTTCGAGAGAGAGAAAGAGTATGAGGAGAGAGGCTGGAGCGGAGCGGCCGGAGGGCGGCGGAAATCGGTGGTCGGCGCGGGCGGAGATGCGCGCGCAGAGATGGAAGAGAAGAAGAGGGGCGGTGATGGGGAGAAGCGCCGGGCGGCGCGCTCGCTGACGCGGGGCGGCGCTCGACGGTCGCAGGCGGGTCTCGGTCGGACGTCGACAGGAGGAGCAGTAGAAAGGGGCGGCGCTACTCCGACGGAGAGCTCGGGATGGGGTTTTCGGTGCCGTGGCGGGTAGATCACGGCGGATCGGCGGAGAGAGGGTTTCGTGGAGGCGCTGCCGTCGCCGGCTGCGGGAGAGGGTTCAGGCGACGGAGGGCGGTCTCACACGGCGGTAGAGGGCTAGGGCTAGGGCACGGCTCGGCGGGGAGCACTGCCATTCATGGCGGCGGTGGAGACGGGTTCCGACGGTCACGCGCAGATGTCACGATGGCGGCGGTGGAGGGTTTCGGCGTTCAGAGCCTACGCGTGGTCGGGGAGAGAGATCTCGGCGGCGAGGGTCTCGGTGTTGCGCGGCTCACCGTAGCGGACGAAGGGGTCGGGATCAGTGAGTTTAGGTTTTTGTCTTCTTCTTGGGTTTTCTGGTGTCGGTCTCCGACGACGATGGCCGTGGTGGCGGGGTTGTAGGCGGAGAGATGGGTTGGTGGTGGTGAAGGTTTTGGGTACTGTGAGGGATTGGTGGCGGCTGGCTGGTTTGTCGGGGTCGGATGAGGAGCGCTGCTCCAGTGAATGGCGGGGAGAGGTGTTGGCGATGGGGATAGCGACGTGGTGGGGACGGGTGTTTCCAGGGGTGGATGCCGAGGTGGTGATGGCCACAGGGGTGGTGGTGATGGTGGTTTTAGCTGGGGTCGAAGGGTTCGG
The DNA here is from genome assembly GCA_029216955.1 of Iris pallida. NCBI lineage: Eukaryota > Viridiplantae > Streptophyta > Magnoliopsida > Asparagales > Iridaceae > Iris > Iris pallida. The sequence goes on from JANAVB010006599.1 coordinate 4,450,490, forward strand.
GTCTGCGGCCGTTGGCCGAGAGAGGGGCTGGTGGTCGTATTGAGGGACAGGGAAGAGACGGGACACGGTGGAGGTTAAACTAGGTTTAGGATTTTGATTAGAAATTCATCGATGTCGGAGGGTGTCCGACACGGGAAATATATGTAGATGTAAACATGGAATAAGAATATGGATGGTGGAACACGGACACGGTGCACGCACATTTGTGGTGGAGAAAATTGTGGAGTAATTTGGTGGATGATAAAAATAAATTGGAGGAGTACCTGCCTATTTATAGGATGTGGGAATTCCCAATAAGATAAGGATTAGGATATTTAAAACCCAATTTAGAATATTCAATCTAATATCTTAAATCAATTCAATAAATTAAAATCCAATCTAAATTAATTTAAATCTAGGTAATCAACTCAAATTAAATATAAATGCTATCCTAAATTTTAAACTATTAAAAATCAAATCCAATCAAAGATTTAAATTGCCACACAACTTCAAAATATATTTTCTAAAAATACCAATAATAATAATTTCAAAAATTTATTATTATTTAAAAATAAACAAATAAATAATTACTAATTATATATGTATGTCCAAATAATATTCACATAAATATACTTTTCTAATATACCATTTTATAGGAAAAATATTTATTATTATAATTGTGTAAATGGAAGGCTTTTAAATAAAATAAATAAAATAATGAATCTTGGAAATTTTTGGTACGATAGCTAAATAATAATTATGTATATTATTTTGAAACCATAAAAATAGAAGAAAAATATTTTTCAAAAATATGTACGCTCACACATATTCGCACTCGTCGAGCAAATTCAAAAATAAAATTTCGTACACGACGTATAATACGACTACGCGACGTACAATACGAAATTTTAAATCAGTACTAAGAAAATATAAAAAAAAATAGTAGAAATTTAAGGGTTTTACATATTATCAGAGTATACGTCCTACTCAGATGGGTCTCTCACCGTTACTATTTTTTTCTGACAGCATGGTGGATGTGCTCCGTCAACAGAATCTTGCTCCGAGCCAAAACTTTGCCCCGGAGCTCAAGTGGACATCCTTCATGTAGAGCTCGAGTGAGAGGTTCCTGACAGCATGGTGGTCTCCTTTGTCAAAGTATCTGTGCTCGTCCCACAACCAATGTGGGATGAGCACGGATACTTTGACAAAGGAGACCACCATGCTGTCAGGAACCTCTCACTCGAGCTCCACACGAAGGATGTCCACTTGAGCTCCGGGACAAAGTTTTGGCTCGGAGCAAGAATCTGTTGACGGAGCACATCCACCTGCTGTCAGAAAAAAATAGTAACGGTGAGAGACCCATCTGAGTAGGACGTATACTCTGATAATATCTCCTCCAACACTCAATCCCACTACTCATATCATTCTTGTAAAGGTGATCTCTCAGAGTATACGTCCTACTCAGATGGATCTCTCAGAGTATCCTCTCTGGTTTGTTGTCGTATTATCATTGCCGAGGGATGAGGGTCATAGGACAATCAACTTCATCTACGGATACATAGTTTTTGTCTCGCCAGTCGAATGGCTGCAGGGACTACGTCCTGATCACCACGTCGTAGTCCAATACAATCCAGAGATTGACACGGTACTAATTCATATATGTAGTCCAATACAAATAGTCTAATACAAAAACAACCCAATACAAATAGTCCAATACAAATAAGTACTAATAGCTAATGAGAACCACGCAGCTCACGCAAACGCTCAATGATACGATCACGCAACCACCTCAAAAAAGCGAGATCTTTGGCGTGAGGAGAGATGTCGTCCCTTGCAAGTGTTGCATGAATAGAACTCCCGGTCTCACTAGCTACCGGTGTTGGATGAATAGAACTCCCGGTCTCACTAGCAACCGGTGCCACTTCCTCCTTAACTGTTGGAGGAGCCACCTCAGCATTCACTGTTTTCCTCAAACGATGTGCCGCTCCTCGGGTCATGGGTGCCATCTGGTAAGATCGATATTCACAAATAATATAATTGTAACATAAGCTCGCTAACTAAAGGAACCATCATGTAATTTGAGTACATTTTTGAAAGCAGATAAAGTACAAAAAATTCAATTTTTTGCCAAGTGTGAGAACGGATGGCTCAGAACATAACCCAAGATTCATTCTAGCATACATTAGTGTGAATCATCTATGTTTTGTACATATGGTGTAGTATATATTCTTATCGTATCTAGTATCTGCAGAATGTAACAGAATCAAGATGAACTCACATAATGTAATACTAAGACATCATCTACTACTATATAAGATATAGTAATAGGTTGTCGTATCATCATTGCCGAGGGATGAGTGTCGGAGGACAGTCAACTTTATCTACGGCTACATAGTTTCTACCTCGCCAGTCGAATGGCTGCAGGGACTATGTCCTAATCACGATGTCGTACCGTAGATTAATGCAAAGTCCTTATAGCAAATATCGTACATAGATTTCTACCTCGCCAGTTGAATGGCATTTACTGTTAACAAGATAACCTGTCATAAATTGAACAGCAGGCAGACTTAAATTTAGGATTTAAAATATGGTATTCAGGTCAACTTAATTCAGTCAAAGGGTACTGGACAGAAAGTCTAATTAAGACTTTCAACTAAGCAGACAGCCTGGACTGCTGTTCAGAACTTGGCAGGCAAAATCCTATACCATCTGATGACAAACCTATACACACCCTTGCCCAAACCATTTGTTTCAGTAGGTAAAACATTCCAGGTTACTCAAGTAACCTGTCGTGCAACATTTGGTGTCAACAGCATTCCTTGTTAATTGTAACATGCATACTATCATATCCCAACTCTGCCAAAACCTGACCAACATACCCTACACTAATCATTCCATATTTCAGTAATATCAGTGAGCTAAATCATACTCAACTGTCGAGAATACTTAGGAGAAAACTCATTCACAGGATTAGTATCCATCCTTCGTGACATAGCTAAAATTTTATAGGGCTCGATAATAATTATTAGTCAATTTATTCATCATTTCAAAACCCTGAAAATGCCCAAAAAACTCCCAGTATCAGTAAATAGGGCTCGAACCCTAAATTATAATTCGAATCCAAGCAAAACATCAAATTGACAGTTGATATGCCCAAAAAACTCCCAGTATCAGTATATAGGTGTCACACTGTGAGTCTCGTGTCCACACAGTGGGACACGACGTGTCCAAACCAACAAAATAGGTGTCACTGAGTCCACGCTCTCGTGTCCCCCGCAGCGAGTCCACTGTGAGTCTCGTGTCTCCCGCAGCGAGTCCACGCTCTCGTGGACACGAACTAGAAGCGAGAGAGAGAGCTAGAAGACGAAGAGAAACTGGGAAGGAGGAGCTACCTGAGGAAGGAGGAGGAGAAGAATGAGGAGGCCGGAGGAGGGAGATCGCTGGAGGAGCACCGCAGAGGAGGAGGCCGGAGGAGGAAAATCGCCGGAGGAGCGTCGCGGAGGAGGAGCGCACAAAAAAATGGGGGGGGGGAAATTTGTGAATGGTCGAAAAGGAAACCCTCGCAGCCTATATGAAATGTTTAGCGACGTCCTTTTCGGCCGTCACTAAACGTCGCTGATATTTAATAAACGGCGACGCTGCTTAAAATATGTCGCTATACGTCGCTATATCAGCGACGTGTACCGATGAACGTGCGATGCAGATCCCTATTTAACAAATTGTAGCCGCTAGACGTCGCTATTAGTCGCTGTTGGCGACTAACAGCGACGTCTTTGATAAACGTCGCTAAACCCCCAAAAATTAGCGACGTTCTATCTTGGAGTCGCTAAATACGTCGCTGATATGACTTATTTTGGTAGTGTTACATTTCATACTTCGTTTCAATGATTCAATGGCATCGTGCCTCAACTCAATGCTCGTCAACCGAACGACCCGAAGGTCTCGAACACCTTTCGAGGCACCATGTCATATCCGACAGTTCTGCCACATTCATGCCACAACTGTATTCTCTCACAACGAAGCCATCTTTTATTATCCCGTGCACGTAGGCACGTTTCGACCGTATCCCCATGTTCTATAACTTAGTATTCAATGTTCGGGCTTGCGCACTAGGGCGCTCGCCTATTGTCTTTCAATGTCCTAGCCTTTCTAACTCGTACGCGAAGGCACGGTATGGTTCATGCACTAAGGCACTCGCCGATTACAGTTATCCCATGTTCTTGCGGCTTGCGCACTGTAATGCCCTGCTCCGTACGATGCATTACGCTGAAGCGTTGACTCAACGAGTCGTGTTGACGGAAGGAATGTATCGATACAAAATGATGCGAGAGTTACGTTGTCCCGAGCAACGCATCGAACTAAGTCGATGCGAAGAGTTGCCTTGCCCCGAAAGAATGCATCGAGTTGAATCGATGCGAAGTGCCGCGTTGCCCCGAAGGATGAGTGCGTTGAATCGGCTCGAAGATTCTAAAAAATCGAATCGACCAAGGCGCAAGTCCGAATCGATGCAAGTATTGATTTTAGTTGGTTTCGTGTGCAGGTTATACTTTGACGGGAAAATATTAGAGGTCGATCTTTTGTAATATTTAGTAAGGGGTCCGCGAAATCAAATTGTCGCCTTGCGACGGGCTGAGACTTGGGCACGCTAAGGCAAATCGGACGTATGATTCAATGAAGCACGAAGTGCTCGAATAGCTAAGTCAGGAGAGTGGCCGTGCAACAAAGTTAGGGAATCGAGCCGCATCAGCTCGGCGAAACGACGAAGGCGTATCGACTCAAGGAAGGAGGATTGACTTCTTTTTACTCCTTCATTCGATAAGTCAATTATATCCTTGTATGTTAAGTTAACCTATCGACGCCACGGGCATGGCCGATCGGAGATAAAATCGTAGTGTGAGTCGAACACTAAGTTAGAACAATTGAAATGAAATGTGCATCAATATGCACGAGTCGCTATGGGACATTGGATATCGCTAAGACGAGCGCCTCGGTGCGTAAGCCGTAAGAACATGGGATAATTGTAATCGGCGAGTGCCTTAGTGCACGAACCATACCGTGCCTTTGCTGCACGAGTTAGACGGCTAGAACATTGAAAGACAATAGGCGAGCGCCCTAGCGGGTGTCACGCCCCGCTCCCGTAGGAGCGATCGTCCTCGCTAAGGCGTGATGCCGCACAGGCCTAGATTGCGCCCGTGCAAGGCCAAGTCCAGAAACGGCCGATTAGATTCCTAGGCCACAGAGTGTCCCCATTTGCAGCGGAAAGTAAATGAACACAAGTTGAATACGAAATCAAACTCTTTATTGATATTCAAGAAGTTACAAGCGGCGCTAGGCCGATATTACAAATCGCTCAAGGTCTCTCTCTCTGAAACATAAAAGGCGTGCCAAGTGGCTTACAAGATGGAATGATTCATGGCGATGTTCCGATACATTATGTCCTGTATAGGATGCTTCAGCTCCTTGCAACGCTCCAAGGCTCCAGAGATAGCTCCGCGCCTTAGCACGTTCGATGGAAGCTCCGTACCCGCCGGCGTCTCCTGCGTCCTGCAAGCAGACTGTGGGGTTATCAGTACATTGTTATGCACTGGTGGGGAGGCTAGCTCGCCCACAATGCCATCATTACCAAACACGTTCCATTTACTTTTGTGCACCATCTATTATTCATTGTCTTTCTAATCTTGCCTTAGGGTCATTTTCATGGCATATTGCATAACCTATCTCGTGTTGCAGAATCCAAGTGTCGCATAGAAAATATATGCACGACTTACCCATACTTACCGTCTGGCCTTCCCTGTTCAAGGTAAATCAAGTTAGACAACAATTCATGTGTAATAACCAAAACGAGATTCATGTACGCAAGCATTCAATATCGAGGGCGTGTCCCTGCCTCGGGTTCTAGTGCGTCGTGGGCATATTCTTTTAACTCATTGTACAAGTAATCTGACCCTTTTGGTGTGTTATATTTCGAGCAAGTTCGAGCATGTTCCGGGGTGTTACATTTCAAGCCAGTTCAGGAGGTGCATACTCAGTTAACATTAGTTTACTTTGATTTCAATGCAAAGACTTGCACGTGGATTGCCACCAGCAAAGCCCATCTATTCTATATGCACTTGGTCGCTGGCATGTCTAGCCATTTGGACATTCCCCTGTGGCAATTCTCAACTTAGCGTAGGGTGATGGCTGGTACACCCCGTTAAGTCTCTTGAATATACCCTCCTACTTACGTCTCTTGGTGCCCAAGCCCGCACCCAAGCAGCCTGTAAGCGCCGTTTATTCTGCCTAGGCCGGCCACGGTTTACCCCCCCCCAACGCCCGTGCCGCAGAATCCTTCTACTCGACGGCCACGGTTTACCCCCCCAACGCCCGTGCCGTTGTCCATGACCATTTCGTATTAACTTGTCTTTTTAACTTAACGGCTATCTCCGCTGTAGGCTAACCCTTAGCCAAAATGCGTTATCGACCAGGTTGGCGTCCGTGCAGCGCGGGTAGCGAGCCCCGATGCACGTGTCCGTCACACCTGTCGCTAACCATTCTTTCTTTTCTTGTCTTTCATGTTTTCTTTCTTTTCTTTCTTTCACTTGTTCATTCATTCATTCAATGGTTCATTCACTTATTCATTCATTTATTCGTTCATTCATTCATTTACTCGTTGATTCATTCATTTGAGCATTACGCAACTCCTCGTGCGGGAGTCTCCTTGGCGACCCATCGGTCCCATAGCCTTTCAATGTCGCTAACCTACTACTCGGAACGACTATATTGATAGTCTTCCTGTTTCATTGTTGTAACCCATTCATTGTTTGATTGTTGGACGCATAGGGAGCATAAACGTAGGCTCGTGCCGTAGCACGAGTATGGAGCGCGGACAAGCGTTCTCGTATTTTCCATGTTACTTTCCATATTCTATACAAGCATACAAGTTGGGATTATTCCCTTAGCTAGATGCGTTGGGTCATTTGTTAGCATGCAAGATGTTATCGCCTAGCGATTCTCGTGTTAGTGTCCGTATTGTTATGTGTCTAGGCTAAGCACAGACGGGTTCATCGGAGCCACCCACCTTAGCGATGTTCGCATCGGCCAAGCGATACTCCGAGCGCGCCTTTGATAGTCTAAGTCTGGATTCATCTTTTGACGGGCCAATGTAAGTCTTCCATCGATTCGCATCGATACTTCATCGGGTCGAAGCAACTCTTCGGGTCGACGGCTCGTTTTGAGTCGTTGCACACGCCGTTTGGAATCGGCGTTCCGCTAGGGCGGAGCGGGTCACTACAGCGGGCAAGCCCCGAACATTGAATGCCAAGTTATAGAACATGGATATACGGTCGAAACGTGCCTACGTGCACGGGATAATAAAAGATAGCTTCGTTGCGAGAGAATACAGTTGTGGCATGAATGAGGCGAAACTGTCGGATATGACATGGTGCCTCGAAAGGTGTTCAAGACCTTCGGATCGTTCAGTTGACGAGCATTGAGTTGAGGCACGATGCCATTGAATCATTGAAACGAAGTATGAAATGTAAGAACACAGAAAGCTAACGAAAGAGATGCGAGATGATAAGTCTTGAGTCTCGGACTCAAGACTATGTTTGGTTGTTTGAATTTGATTACTTGAATGATACGGCGTTGCATGGTCGATTGGAATGGGCTCGAGATAAAATGTGATATCGCCCGTGCACGGGTGTTTTCCCCAAACGGTTAAATGTCGGAGCGCCCCGGAACCGCTTTGGCCTAGGAAGGAATCGAATAATCTTTGTAGTCGCACATCCTTAAACAAGATAGGAAAAGCCGCAAATGATGGTATGCAGCGGGAACGTTTCGGTTGTTGGGATGTGACCCAACCCGTGAAATGCCGGGCAGCCCGACCAAATAGAGAGAAAAGAAGGAAAGAAAAGAAAGGAACTCCTTTAGTCCATTCCGGCACGGATACGCCAACGGCCCTCATATAGTTAAGGAACGATGGATTGAAAGTATAGGCGCATATGCGTCCCTCATAGAGATCCTGCTTAGAGATGCACAATAATATGACAGGGAAGGATTACGACGTATTCACCTTGCGTCATAGCAAGGGCGAGTGCGTCGACTTGGTAAGTCGCGCCACGAGTCAAACACGAGATTGCTTGTTTGCTTGCCTATTCAATTCGATAACATGCTGCTATGATAACATGCTTTACGCTTTCGAAGATGCCATGAAATTGATCCTAAGAAGAACATAGCAAGATCATAAGCTAAGTTGCATGATTCAACGTAAACATTAAAATGTTGGTTTGGAAAGAAGATCTTTGCTTCAGTACATGCGAGGACGAACGTACTGATCCCCCACCAGCTTCATGCAGGATGCAGGGAATAGATTGCTCGCGGCGAAGCGTTGCTTGAACGTGTTGAGGCTTGGAATGCCGAAGTGCATTGAAGCGTGCTATCGCATTGACGCTCGGACTACGCAGTTGGATTGATGCGGCCGAGATATAGAAGGCATGGTGTATGGAACAGTGAAATCCTTTGTGGGTAAGAGAGAACCTGAGTGTTGTAGCTAATCTGGCATATACTGTTAGGCTATCGAAAGCCATTGTAATCTCAGTTTCGGATATCAATAAAGAGAATTGTTTCGTATACTCTGTTTTTCTTTCGTTGTTAATATCAAATCAAAAGATAACCATTTGAGAACTTGTCATCTTGCCTTGCACGAGCACAACTCCAGGCTCGTGCGGTATCATGCCCCTTGCGAGGACGATAATTCGGGTAATTCCGGGTCGGGGCGTGACACGCACCGAGGCGCTCGCCTTTGCGATATCCAATGTTCCATAGCGACTCGTGCATTTGATGCACATTTTATTTCAATTGTACTAACTTAGTGTTCAACACACACTATGATTTATCTCCGATCGGACCACGCCCATGGCATCGATAGGTTAACTTAGCATACAATGATGTATTTGACTTATCGAATGAAGGAGTAAAAAGAAGTCAATCCTCCCACCTTGAGTCGATACGCCTTTGTCATTTTGCCGAGTCGATGCGGCTCGATTTCTTAACTTCGTTGCACGGCCACTCTCCTGACTTAGCCATTCGATCACTTCGTGCTTCATTGAATCATACGTCCGATTTGCCTTAGCGTGCCCAAGTCTCAACCCGTCGCAAGGCTACGATTTGATTTTGCGGAGCCCTTACTAAATATGGCAAAAGATCGGCCTCTAATATTTTTGCGTCAAAGTATAACCTGCACACGAAACCAACTAAAATTAATACTTGCATCGATTCGGACTTGCGTCTTGGTCGATTCGATTTCTTAGAATCTTCGAGCCGATTCAACGCACTCATCCTTCGGGGCAACGCGACGCTTCGTATCGATTCAACTCGATGCATTCTTTCGGGGCAAGGCAACTCTTCGCATCGACTTAGTTCGATGCGTTCCTCGGGACAACGTAACTCTCGTATCGATTCACATCGATACATTTCATTTGGCCAACGTGACTTGCTGAGTCAATGTCTCAGTGTAATGCACCGTGCGGAGCGGGGCATTACAATAGGTACTGAATACTCAGGCTAACATGGACAGAAATGTAAAGGGGCTGATACTCCTTCATACCAAATTAACAAGACTAGGGAGACATGTGTAATGATAAAGCATATTTAAGGGAATCTTAAGGAAGGGGACGAACCGATACTAATGCTACAGTGACTGACACTCAAGGTTAGAGGGTATTGCCCTAATGGCTGAATTCTTATAGGTTTATATTAACACAGTGAACTAATACCCTGAGGTAGAGGACTGATATATATATTGATTGATACAAGCATCAAGGGAAGGGATACAACACTAAGAATGGACTGGTGTCTCTTCCCCCTCGTGTCTGTACCAGGGAACCTGTGGGTGGTACTCTGGGTACCAGCTTGTAGTACCTACATTGTACATGAGCCATGGCCCTCAATGACACCACATCCTCATGACCTATACAGTTATAAGACTAACCCAAGTTCCCTCTCCCTAGCCTCTCTACTGCTGTTTAGTACCCAATTGTTTCCCTCGACTCTCCAACCTGATACTCGATATTCAACGCGTCCTCTGCTAGCTGTTATCCCCTGTTTCTCGAACACGTAGTAGTAGCAACTGCTACTATTGTACCCAGACATGCCTACACACACCCTAGGATACAAGGAAGTACTTCTAACCTTCAGTTGACACTTGATACTATGGGCTACCTGGTTTGCATCCTAACGCCTAATCAGGGAAATCTATCATATCCTATTCCTGTGCTAGCATATCCTTGGACAAACATGCTGCTCAGTACCCGCGGATACCAATGTTCTGATACGCTGGCCAAATGGAAGGCCTGTACTACCCCCAGGTATACACGATCCTCTGTTTTAAACAAGCTTTCGATTGTTGATACGACCTCCTATCACCCATACCTGCTCGCGGCTACAGGAAGCTTGTTACCTACTGCAATTATAACTACCTTCCCTATGCTTATACTGCATTACGTGCCACTGACACAGGATACGAGTTATACCTCATTTAAGCAGTTGAGATAACCAGGATACAAATAGTAACCCAGGGCAAGTGCAACCGATATCTGATACTATGTAATATGTAACATAATTGTAATGCGACTGGTACAAGTAATCTGATATAAAAATCCGATCCCCTCTGTCATTCGAATGATCTCCCCCCTTTTATTCCTAGGTTCCGATACCCTGCTGCTAGGCAAGGGTTGATATTTAGAGGACGACCCAACATCTGCTGTGAAGTTAAGGATCATGAAGTCAAGTTCTAAACTAATGCATTCGATTGTGGTCTGTTACTCCATGTCAGATTATATGGGTGGATGTATCAGTCTATCTACAATTGTCTCCAGTTTCCCCACATCTATTGCTACTCTATTACTCAACACCACATTGAACAGGGACCTATCCACCTCTCCCATTGGTTCTTCCCAAACCTTGAATCGAACATCTACCCATCTCTATTTATGATTTTGCCATTGTCAGTGATAGTAGGTCTAAGAGTAGATGGATTTACCTCTTAAGGAAGTCGAAAGCAACACCCGACTGCTTCCTCGACGGCTCCTCGGCTTCTCTTTTGATGGAAAAAAATGAGTATATATTAGGGTTTCGTAGAGACTTGGGTCGGCTGCTTCTACCAACATATATATATATATATATATATATATATATATATATATATATATATATATATATATATATTATAGATGATAAGAGGGAATGGGATTTGAAATCTTGATGGGGTTTATCAGGGATTTGGAAGATCGATCCTTTGGATTCGGATTTCATCCGAGAGCAGGGGTTAAACGAAGATAGCCGTGAGCAGTTTTAAATTTGAATCTCAAAGTTCTATTTAAGCCCTTGGCAAAAATAGATATTACAAACCCCACCTTTCTTTATTGGTTAGCTGTATGAAATTAAATTAAAGCAACCAAGTTGCACTTTGGCCCTTACAAAATGGGTTGTTTCATATCTCCATCTTCCAATGCTAAGTGCAAATTTACATATGCACATTCCCTTTAACTAAACTTCAAAATATAATTTAAATAATATCACCAATCCAAAATCACTCTCTCATATCAAGAAGAAAAAAAAATATTTTCAAGGAAAAATCAGAGCGGGGGTTTACACCAGTCGCCATCATGACACATGCCACATGGTTCCTCTGCATCGGTCACTGTGATGATGATATCTCCAAACGTCGTGAGATTCTCCTAATCATCCTCACCTTTGGCCTTCTCAGCTTTGAGCTCCATACAGTTCATCTTGATATGACCCCTTTCGCCATAATGATAGCAGTCCTTCTTGCGATCCACAATCGTAAGATTTCGAGAACTCTCCTCCGTCCTCGCTTTTGACTTGGGTATTCCCTTTCCGTAGGAAGCCACCAGAGTGGACTCATGCGACGATTCCACTTGCTTGTGTCGGACTTACTCATTCAACAAGCTACTTTTAACCGTCTCTATCGTGACAACTCCATCAGGCGCAGAGTTGCTCACCGACACCACCAACGTCTTCTAGCTTTTCGGCAGAGAACTCAAGAGAAATAGGGCCTGAAGCTCATCATCAATCACCATCTTCATCACAGACAGCTGATTGATGATACCCTGAACTTCGTTCAGATGTTATGCCACCGAGGCACCCACCGTGTACTTCTTTGACGAGTTGGCGAACAAGAAACGCCTTGTTGCCAGACGTCTTTCTTTCGTACAACAATGTAGCTTCTCCACAATGCTTTTGTCGAACTCTCCATGGATACGTGGTGAAACATCGAGTCGTCCAGCCATTGACGGATGAATCAAACGGTCTTCCAATCTAGTTATTTCCAGTCTTCAGCAGCTTTGTCCGATGGCTTTGTGCTGTTGCCCTCCAACAGACCATGTAAGTCCTTGCACCAGAGTAGATCCTCCATCCTTGACTTCCAAATCGTCCAGTTTTTTCCTGTGAGGGTGATCATACAAGTGTTCATTTGCTCCGTAGACATGGTTGCCAGAACCTCCAAAGCTTTAATACCAATTGTTGGGCGCGTGCAGAAGCGTTTGCGAACCCACCTTATCAAAACAAACTCCCGTCTAACGGACATAAAGCACAAGATGAAGACAAGTATATGGCGGCCACCTGGACAAATTCTAACCTTTAATAACTCAGGTAAAATTATAAGATTGACAAAACTCACCTTGAACCATTTGTCCTAATAGATTCAACCCCTCACCACTCTCAAGAAGAAAAACAAAAAATTACAATTGAGATTACTCATCAATCCGTAGCAATCTCCCTAATCGAAGTTGACAACTCATCGATTAGATCTTTTTCTTCCTTCTGTCTTGGAAGACGAAGTCCTAAGAGAAAAGTACGAATTTTTTTTTAGATTTTTCTGTGGACAAGCACCCCGAATCTCCACTTTGTGCCTCCACCCTCACCCCATATATATATATAGGATGAGAAAATCATATTTTAGGTCATAATATTATTTTTTAAATAGGAAGCCCTCAAATAAAATACTATCAAATTATCCTATTTTATATCATGATAGGATTTCTTAACATAAGAATATTATATCTAAAATAGCACAATAACAATTATGGACCTCCAAATCTAATCATAAGAATATTATATCTAAAATAGCACAATAACAATTATGGACCTCTAAATCTAATCAAATTAAATATTTAGTTAGATTTGAATTCCACAAATATGTTGTTACCAAATCCAGACTGCACTCCAACATTGTCAGGAGCAAATATACTTTCACCGATGGTTTTCACCCCCTAACATAATTATTAGCAAGCTTTACTTGCCGACTTTCTTTGTTCAGTCTTTACAGATATCTCCGAAATTTCCACAACTTTTGTTCTTTAGCTCTATCATGTTGGCAGAAGAATAGAGCACAGAAACATTGTCAAGAGCAAATACAAAATAAGTACTGGAAATTAAGACTAATTAACACAACATGGACAGATTATGACTAATGTACAAACTGTACATGTAGTAGTAGAGAAAGTAACACTTGATCATGTTCATGTGGTAGCTATAAGTACCGGAAATTAAGACTAATTAACACAACATGGACATATTATGACTAATGTACAAACAGTACATGCAGTAGTAGGAGGAGAACAAAGTAACACTTGATCATGTTATTGATTATGACATGGCCTTCAAGGACTCAACCAGCTGGGTCTTGCCACAGGGGCCTTTCTTCCTGATGTAGAGCCTGTACTCGCTGAAGGTCATGGGCTGGTACAGCTGCGGCCGCTCCTCCGTCACCAGCTCCCGTGCCGGCCCCAGGGGCAGGTCGCTCCTCGGGTTGTAGAAGAAGGCCACCGACAGCCTCTCCTCCACCGAGTTCGTTATCACCCTGTGCTCTACGCTCTTGTAATTTGCATTGCTCAACACCTGTTGATGGAAATAAGTAAATATTTTGCTAACCACACTAACTAAACGAGGGGATCGATATGTGCCATTACTTATACAACATAGATGATTACATTGTATACATGTATTCGATATCCATATTAATATTCCTGCAATTTTTTTGCAACTAAATACCGTGAACTCTATCACATTTTTTTTACACTTGTTACTATGAACTTCAAATTTTTACAACTTGATTTGTAGTTTATTTTTTTCAATAAACTCATTTTACTTAAATTAGCTTGAGATTTAATTAGACCTGTCTTGGGGATAAGGTTTTCTAGAATGGAGTTGGATATATTCTTTCAAATCTGAAGATAGAAAAGATGAATTTATTTTGAGTTTTGAGGTCTAAATCTAAATTATCATACCCACATTTATCCTTAAACTGTGTTTACAACAAATTATAGATGATATCTCAAATAGTATCAATTTAAATTACAATTTTTGTATTAGTAGATAATCCATACACAATTTAAAGTATTCATAAACAAAATTAAGATGATTTTACCTTCTTTTATTACTTATCAATCAAGTAGACACATAAGCGATTTTCAACATCAAACTTTGTACGTCGATAGTAAGGTACTCATTTTATAACAAGTGAGAGACTACTGTATATCATATGTTTTTGTTGTTTTTATTTTGAAAAACAACAAAAATTCCAACTATTTAGAACTAATTAAACCAAGCTAGTCAACATGTCAGTGAGTTAAACAAGGCCAGGTACTATTATTTATAGGGTTATGTTAACATGTGCCATAAGGACAAACAATAACACATCGATAAATATACATTTTATACGGGTACACCCATCAACACATTGATAATTACAAATTTTATTGATAAACCTACATTTTAAGTGAAAGGATGCTTTATTTAATGTACTGGCATAAACATGTACTCATATAAATTATACACTTATCGATATGTTATCATGTGCTCTTAGAACACATGTTAACAGGATATGCATGTTTACATAACCCATTTATATTATATATATAAGATGATCGCTAACCCGTTGAAGAAAAGCTTATTATAGTCATACATGTGATGTGATGGGTTTATTTACAAATACTCTAATCCTCTATAATTATTAATTTAGATTCTAATTAAATATAGTTGTCAACCATAGATTACCTACTTGTATGATAAGTTATATATATATATATATATATATATATATATATATATATATATATATATATATATATATATATATATATATAGTCAAACCATGATGTCTTGCACTTTAATATTGGGTCATTTAGATTAAGGAGAGGTGCCCACTGCCTAAGGAGAGTTATCGTGTTTAGTCTAGGTATCTTCAAGAAGACAATTGTAGCACGTGCTGTGGAATTTATGCACAGACATGTACAATTGAATAGTATGAATGCATGCGTACTTACCAGACTCGTCACTAAAGAACAGTTCAACTACACAAACTCAAATAAGAACTCAAATTAGAAAATTTTGAATTTGCGACAGATGGACACTTGTAGGAATTTTTTCTATTTAGACCTTAACTCTTTTTTTTTTAATTTAAGTCTTTAGAAAAAATTGATATGTAATCTAAAGGCTTATGAGTTTGAAAAATTAGGAACTCTGTGAGTTTCTCTAAGATTTTTGATTAAAGGAGCACTTAATTCCCTCTTGAATTGATCATGTAATTAGAAGATGATATATAAAATCAAATTATGCAAAGAGACAAACAAGAAGCCTACTAATTATTTCTAATCAAGCAATGGGCTTCAGTTTTGGCATTTGAAGTTGAAAGGAATCAAGGAAATCTCCATGTCAAATCAAGAAGAAAGTAAAGACAAATATAGGGAGCTGCTTTGTTGTCTGACCATCGCCCGATGTGGTGGTTGGCCATTGACCTTCTAGTTCATGTGGCCGGAATTCGGAGACAACAGGAGGGTCAATAGGTGGCTGCCACATCGGCTAACGGTCACGATCCGCGGACAAAATATTATTTTCGACAAATATATCCTCCTTAGCTTCCCCAACCTATGGAAAGTAACTCGAGAGAATGTTCAAATGCATGCATGCAACGAGAGAGGTCTAGAGTCTAGCCCACCTGAATCTGATCTCCGATGTTGACGATGAACGCGTTCGGAACAGGCCGGACCGTGACCCACGCGTCGCCCCTGCGCACCTGCAGCCCTTGAACGCGGTCGTCGGCCAGCAGCACGGTGAGGCCGCCCGGGTCGGAGTGCGCGGAGAGGCCGAGGGTGAGGTCGGGCCGCGGGCACTTGGGGTAGTAGTTCACCCTCATGCACGCCCCAACGTCCTCCCCTCCGAAGGCCCTCTGCATGAACCCCACGTCCAGCCCTAGGCTCATCGACAGCACCTTCATCACCGTCTCGCACAGCTTCCCCACCTCTTCTCCGTACTCCTCGCTCACTTCCCTACTCAATACAAACAAACGAACAATCATCATTGTCAAATACCACAACAACTACTAACAGATAGTTTTTAGCTGCGTCAAGCTTGTGATCAGTCGTCAATAGTCCATCTATATATCATTGATATATGGTTTTTTTTCTTTTTAAATGGCAATTGTGTCAAACGCTCAAAATCGATCTGCAAACCACTTAGGCTGCATGTCTCACCACTACCACTAGGCTAGGGGTCAACGATCAAGGCGGAACCAGAAAATCGAGTTTGGGTGAGCTGGAGTGAACTGGAGTGGGCTAAGTGTGGACTATTTCACATGAAATTTTTTTAAAAAAAATTATATACATGAAAAAGAGAAAGATAGAAAAAAGATTCTGGGAGTGGGCTGAAGCCCTATATGGGTAGGCCATTGTTGATAATATATGGGATATTTAGTAATACTGTCTCATATATTATAGTTAAAATTAGGATTTGGGTCTTCATAAACTCCAACATTGTTTGCGTCTTAGATTTACTGTTTACTTGCCGCTGACGTGAAGTAGATTTAAAATCCAAATACTAATGTCGGACATTTTGGAGATCCAAACTCAAATATTAACTGTTATGTGAGACAATATTACTAAATAACCCTTGATATATATATATACCTGCAACAAGTAGGGAGCGCCGGCCATTTGTGGTAGTCCTTGATAGAAGCCGGGAGGAGATGGAGGAAGAAGTAGTCTCCCCAGTCGAGAATGGCGCCCTTCTCCACCCCGACCCGGCTTCCGTAGCCCTCGTAGGTCCGGGGGGAGTTGGCGAGCTTCCTCTTCTCCTCCAACGGGAGGCCGAAGAACTCCCTCCACGCGCTCCTCATCCTGGCCACCAGGTCGAGGCTCACCCCGTGGTTCACCACCTGGAAGAAGCCCCACTCCCTGCACGCGTCCGACACAGCCCTCATTGTGGCGCGGCACTCCGCCGCGCCTTTGGTCAGGCCCTCGAAGTCGACGACGGGGATGCTGAGCTCCAAGTGGTCAGGGTCGTTGTCGACGTCGGGGTGAAGGGATGGACGCTCGGAAGGAGGCTTTACGTAGCGGTCGGGGATCGCGGTGGTGCCCGTGTCGGCTAGGGACTGGACGGACACGATAGGTTCGGGCCATTCTTGTAGTAGATCCATATTGAAACTTAGCTTCTTCTTGTTGTTGATGTTGTTGTTGTTGTTGTTGTTGTTTGTTGATGTTGTATGCAAATGAAATGAGCGGCTAGCTAGGTATATATAGAGAGAGGTGGCTGGAGTGAGAGGAGGAAATTTGTAAAGAAAGAGAGAGAGAGAGAGATGTGGCTGGATTAAGTTGGCTTGTGGCAGTTGTGTACAGCTACGAAAGGGACGGACACAAAAACGGGATACAAATGGTGGGTAATATCAATTGGAGACAATGTTGTAAAAATCGGACCGGACCGGCGGTTGGACCGACCAACCGGTTTAAGCAAAAAAATTTATTCCGGTTCGACTAAAATCAGATTTTTTTTTTTTTTTTTAAAGAACCGTCGGTTTTTTTGTCAAAACCGGATTCAACCAGTGAACCCGCTGAATCGGTTCACAATTGAACTGGACAATTTTATTTTATTTTATAAAAATTCAATAAATTATCATGTGAAATTTGGACCATTTGATTCTTGATTTGGTTTTAATCAACTTTATAGTTGTAAAATTAAACCAAACCAACATACTTATGACCAAACCAAACTAAACCAAGAAGTAAATATGGATATTTTACCTATTTGAACGAAATCAAACCAAGTCTATTGAACTCCAATTGAACCGCGGTTGAATCCTGGTTGAACCCCGGTCCGACCTATACCAAAAACATTCGGTCCGGTTTTTAAAACATTGATTGGAGAGGCCTCTCCTCGTCAATGAAATCTTCTTTTTTAAAAAATAACAAATAAAAATTTCTTGATAAATTGTCAGAATAATAAAAATTAAAGAATTAGTTGATTTCGTGTTAGTGACTCTTTCTCAATAAATTTCTTGATATATTGTTTGAATCATGTTATTATCCTTTTTGTTACTAAAGCTTATTATGTATAAGTGGGTGTAGACCATCCTTGGACTGTCTTTCTATTAAGTAAAATCATTACTACGGTCCAGAACAACTTTGAGCATTTTTATTGCAAGGACTGGTTGGACTAGCAAGTAACATTGGGTCTTGTTTGGGGACCTTGGCATTTGAAGGGCCTGGAGCGGCCGCCCAGCTTGTCCACCGGCCTTAGGGCCCGCCGGCTTAGCTCTCATATACCTGTAGAGAAAAAAAAAAAAATTAATATTCAGCTTTACTATTAAAAACAGGGTCGGCCCTGGACCAGGGTAGCCAGGGCGACCGTCCAGAACCCCCGGATCATGAGGGGCCCAAAAAAGTAGTTTAAATATAAATATGGTAATAATTTTGTGTCTCAAAATAGAACTAGTATATACCATGGGCCCTTTAGACACCAAGTTATTGTGGTGTAGTGGTTAGTACTTTAAAATCTTTACTAAAGGTCTTAAGTTCAATTGTCAGTGGTAGCTATTATT